>JAVIAB010000117.1:1489562-1889562 GCA_032433765.1 Megaustenia siamemsis | reverse complement strand
AGTGAACATAAGAGACTCGAAAACTTAAAATGTAACAGGAAGCTAGTGAAAGCATATCAGGCAGGCTGACTTGGTTGTTACCCGCTTCGCAGTAGACTATAGCAGTAACAAATGCTAGCGACCAGCCTAATCACAAGGCCGGTCATAGAACAGGGAGATCTGCAGATGCTCGCAGCTTAGTGTCGCCCGCTTCCCAAGAGGGGCGTCAACAATAACACGAATATGTTCGGCAGACGCTCGCGGTGGAGAGAGTATATAAACTTCAGCACCAGGAGACAGTGATAGTTAGAGACAGTGATAGTAGGAGACAGGGATAGTTAGAGACAGGGATAGTTAGAGACAGGGATAGTTATTGACAGTGATAGTCATAGACAGTGATTGTTATAGACAGGGATAGTCATAGACAGAGATAGAGCTAAAGAAGATCAGGCAGGAAGTTAGTTTCAGTTAGATTAAGATCAGTTAGGAAGGAGAATTAGATACTCAAAGTTAGAACACACAGAACAAGTAGAAGTTTAGATTTAGAAGTGAAGCCAGTTATTAAGAAGTTAGAATCGTCAAGTTGTAGTTCAAGTCCACAGATGAAGTTATTAAACAAGATGATAGAAGTTTTAGGAACGTAAGCTGTGAAAGTGTTTTAAAAGATTGTAAGAGTTGTGTATTCCATTTCATCCAGTCTCTTTGAGTTGAACAAAGTTGATAACAATTGCCTGATGTTTAATAAATGTATAAATTGCACTTATGGACTGTTCAATAAACACCGGTGGTAAACCGCTGAGCGTCCAGGAGTTAACGAAGTTAACTCTAAGAGAAGTGCATCATATTATATCACGTGCCACGAGAATTATTAGAGGTCAATAAACTTGATTACGATTTATATATATGAGAGAACAGAGTCTGTCATGAATTACCCGTTGTGTTGGTAACTAAAAGTCAATGTAATGTGCTGTCAAGAAGTACACAGACAAGATAAACAAGAATCAGTGTGAGTCTATAACAAAAGTGTTACAACAATAGATCAGTATGAACGTAAAGGACGTCAATTTTGCAGAACGCAATATGTTAAAAAGTTCAATATGAACGTAAAGGACGTCATTTTTGCAGAACGAAATATGTTAAATATATCAGTATGAACGTAAAGGACGTCATTTTTGTAGAATGCAATATGTTCAAAAGATCAGTATGAACGTAAAGGACGTCATTTTTGTAGAATGCAATATGTTCAATAGATCAGTATGAACGTAAAGGACGTCATTTTTGTAGAATGCAATATGTTCAATAGATAAATATGAACGTAAAGGACGTAATTTTTGTAGAATGCAATATGTTCAATAGATCAGTATGAACGTAAAGGACGTCATTATTTCAGAATGCAATATGTTCTATAGATCAGCATGAACGTAAAGGACGTCATTTTTACAGAACCCGACACGCTCTTTAGATCAGTAAGAATGCAACATGTTCTATAGATCAAAATGAATGCAACATGTTCTATAGATCTCTATGAATGCAACTTGTTCTATAGATCAATATGAATGCAACATGTTCTATACATCAGTATGAATGCAACATGTTTATTGGGTTTATTGGGTTATTTCCGGGTCATCATCATTGCACTCCGGACATGTCCATAGGTGCTCAGATCCCCTCCTCAGCAATTCCCTTAGTGTCCAGCGACTGACGACTCCAGTTCTATGTTGGTTGATAAGTCTTCTTACACGGCCACTAAGTTTCTCATTTCTGGCTGTGCCCATCTTAACTCCCATTTCCATCATCCGAAGAAGTGACGTTGATCTGTGTTTGTCGAAGTCCTGTGTTCTTCTCAACATCTCGGAGGGCATTGGTGATGTCCGCCCGATCCATTGGTTGCCCGTCCTCAACGACAGCACAGCTAGCCAACCTGTCCGCTCTTTCATTTCCCCGCACTCCCGCATGTCCAGGGACATAGACAAAGGTGACCTTACGTATTTTGGATTTCTGCAACGACTCTACCCATTGCATGAGTACAGAGCCCGCCTCCACTTTTTTAATCATGCTCATCGAATCACTCAGTATACATGCGTGGGTGTAGTCTTGTGACTCTAACCATTTGAATGCCTTGGTCACTGCCATCGCCTCCATTGTCATGCTACTCGTGGTCATGACGTATGCACCACTGTCTTCCTTGACTATTCTGCCTGCCGAGCGTGCTGTAAATGCCCATGCATTTCTTTGGTGTCGTCTTACAGATCCGTCTGTATATATGACTGCATCTTTCTCATCGGTGTTATCGCAGATGAGACCGTTGACCTCAGCATTAACCACGACCGGGTTCTGTTCCCTAATTTTCCTGTCGAGTGTCACAATACACGAGAAAGTCCCCTTGAATGACGTAGGCACCGGTATCCACTCCTCGTCAACGTTGATATTGGTAAGCCCACATGGCAGTTTGATGACAGCTTCTGCTCGGCCCACCCATGATTTGCCTCTTTTTAGCCTGGCACCTTTCTCTGTGTTGAGCACGTGGTGCAATGGATGCTCTGTATCTGTACTAATCTTCATGTATGCTCGTGCTCTCCAGATCTTGATTCTGTCATCCATGGTTGGAAAGTCAAGAAGATACCTCATTGCTACACAGGGAGTGTCCCTCGTACATCCCAGGATAATGCGCATGGCTTCATTTTGTATTTTTCCAGCCTATCAATTTGAGTCGTACTGGCAGTAAGAATTGCCAGGGCATACTCGATTGGTGCGAGGACTAATCCCTGGAACAGTAGAGTAAGTAGCCTCTGCTCGATGTTGGCAGCTGCCATGACCTTCAAGGCGGCTAATCCTTTGCGGGATTTTGTTATCACATGGTTGACGTGGTCCCGAAAACACAGGCTGCGATCAAACTTAACTCCGAGGTATGTCATCAACTTGTCCCTGGTCACCTCATCAGCTCCCATTCGTACTACCGGTGTGGTCGTATTAACGATATGACTGTTAAGGGAGAACCATGAGACTGATGCCTTATTAGGATTAACCAAGGCACCTGAAACCCCACACCAGGAAGAAATGCGATCGAGTTTGTCTTGCATTGTGGAGGCGATTTCCCTTGTCGCTTCCCTGTTGATATACCAAAATATCATCAGCAAAAGTCATAGTTCTTCCCCTCCCATCCAGCTGTTGTTCCGTGATCGTTATTGTGTACACGTTAAATAGAACTGGTGACAATGGTGTCGCAGCCCAGGACAAATGGATGTTGGCTCGGAAGACCAACTTCCACATCTGAGTATCACCTTCCTCTGAAGCAGTGTCGCGGCGATCCATCTAATGAGGAAGGAGGGCACCACTAGTTTGAGGAGCATATGTATGAGATATTCAAATGGTACCCTGTTGTATGCATCCTCCAGATCTATAGCAGCAGCACATGTCTCCTCTCGTCTGTGGAAGCCTTCGAAGACGTCATAGGCAAAGACTGCCGCATTGAGCCATGTCTCTTTGTTATATCTATAACCTCCGAGTGTGGGTTGGGAATACGCGGCTCTGTTCAAGGTGACAGGTGAGGACACGGGCAACTATTTTCTCCAGCAGCTTGCCCGCAGTGTTCTGCATTGTGATGATTCTGTAGGCACTGATCTGAGAATGGTCCTTGTTTGGCTTCGGTAGCGGTAGTAAGTAGCTGTATATCTACTCCTCCTTAATCTGGCCACTCTGAATACTGGCATTAAACTCATTGGCCAGTTTTGTCAAGTCGTCGTCAGCTAAATCGCCTATGTCATCATACCGAACACCATCTGGACCAGGAGCAGTGTTGTGTGACCTTTTAAGTGTCGTGCGAATGGTATCGGTTGTGATTGTGAGATCTTCTTCCAGCCCTACATCCTTACACAATTTTGACAGCGATCCCCGTATCCTCATTCTTACAGCCTCATTTCTTTGGTCCGTCTGCTCAATGTAGCGGGCAAGAAGGGCCTTCCCTTTGCTCTCATCAGATTTGTGCCATATCCGGCCTGTGCTCTGAAAGTCTGGTATGCCTCTGAGTCGTGTTGTGCCATTCATGCACTGATGAAGGCGCCAGAATGTGGCGAGCGATTTTTCTGAGCACACTTTTTTACAGAAGTCATCCCATTTGGCATCCTTAGCCTGCTTAGCGCATAGTTTAAAGTGCATCATTTTTGGGTCGACCTCTACTTTCAGACGCTTCAAGAGCTCAGGTTGTGTTCTTCCAGTCCTTCTGGCTTTCTGCCATGCCTTGACCGTTTGTCTCTTGCTCCGCCAAGCTTCCTCGACATCTACGTTCCACCAGGGTAGCTGCGTCCATCTCTCCTGCCTCCTACGAGGGGCGCTCTGTTTCCTATGTCTGATTTTGCTAATGACGTCCTGGTCTGTATTCTCGTAGTGGATCTTTCTTGTCTGGCTTATATTTTTGCTTTTCTCAATTAGAAGGACACATGGATAGTGATCACTTCGGTGGAACCCCGGTGCACTCCCCTGCAAACTGGTGCGAAGGTCGAAGACACCAGTGCCAGGTCTATGACACTATCAGAGTCCCCTGTTCGAGTGACCATTCTTGTTGCCCTTCCATCATTCAAGCACACTAAATCGGCCGACACCAGTGCGTTCTCTAGGTCTTCTCCCTGCTTGTTGGTTATGACGTTACCCCACTGGTTTCCTCTAGCATTAAAGTCTCCGCAGAAAACGACATTCTCTTCATCGAACTCGAAGAGATTCCGCCATTGTTGTGTGTCCACCTTCCCATTACAAGCATACACATTAACAATCACGAAATGAACTGGGGTCTGCACCCTAACCGCATGTACCTGCAATTCTGCATTGTTCCACGCAGACACATCAACCTCAGCTGCCACCATATTGTTGCGCACAAGGATGGCCTGCCCAAGGTGTCGCCTATTGTAGAAACAATGAAATCCAGGAGTACTTACTGTCCTTTCACCAAGAAGATTTTCTTGCAAAACCATTATATCGGCGCCGCACAGTAGCTTATCAAGAATGGGCCGTCGTTGTTTAATGGAGCCACAATTCCAATAAGTAACGCGCACATACTTTAGGCCTAGCCTCTCACACTTTGACAATTTAATGCCACCCCTCTTGCCCCGTCGTGTTTTCCTTCTTCGATGATGTCGTTTGGGCTGCATCTGAATACTAACACTTACCGTCGTCATAGATGAACGTCGCTGAACGTCGATGCTGTGGATGGTCCAGACTCACGTGCACTTACTCAGTCGCACGGTCCAGAACCCGTTTCCACGTTATGAACTAGCCAACTCCAGTAAATAGATCAACAGCACGCGGATACACTGCGAGCCTTCCACAAATTAAATCGAATGCAACATGTTCTATAGATCAGTATGAATGCAACATGTTCTATAGATCAGTATGAATGCAACATGCTCTATAGATCAGTATGAATTCAACATGTTCTATAGATCAGTATGAATGCAACATGTTCTATAGATCAGTATGAATGCAACATGTTCTATAGATCAGTATAAATGCAACATCTTCTATAGATCAGTATGAATGCAACATGTTCTATAGATCAGTATGAATGCAACATGTTCTATAGATCAGTATGAATGCAACATGTTCTATAGATCAGTATGAATGCAACATGTTCTATAGAACAGTATGAATGCAACATATTATATAGATCAGAATAAAAGATCAGGATCAACCCTTTGTTGGTTGCTTGTATGTGGTCTGATATGGGAATGCCCCGCCTGCAGTGACGTCACACCGTTCTAGTCTAAAGTCCGGATTGCATGAATGCTGGATTACATAATTGCTGTATTGCATGATTGCTGGATTACATTATTGCTGAATTACGTGTTTGCTGGATTACATGATTCTTGGATCGTCAAATATCGTACAAAGAACATTGGGAAACTACTTGAACATGAAGTGCAAGTAGAGTCAACAGTTTGTAAGGAATTGTACATGAATAACCCAATGAGCAAGACCAATAAAAGTATTAATAACGCCCAATCAGAATACGACAATAAAGGAAAAGGAAAGTTAAGTACGTCACTCTTTTCTGCAGTGACCTTTACCAGCATAAAAGGTATAAACCATTGCACCTATAGTGTATTCGTAAAGTCTCACTATACTTTATATATAGAACATATTTGAAAAATAATTAAATGACGTCATCAAAAAATGTGATGCACAGTCCGTCCTGAAGCAAAATGCAGTGAATGGCTGTCGTCTGCTGGAGTAATTCTTTGCACTCAAAACAGAATGATGTTATCAACGGAAGAAAGAATTTTTTTCGTTGAACAAGTGTTTCGAAATGGCGGTCGACACACACGGATGGTAGTTCAAAGATTTTTAGCAAGATTTCCTTATAAACAATAAATCATCGATTGCGGTTAGAAATTTGTTGAATAAGTTTCGTGCAACGGGAAATGTGGAAGATGCTCCGCGATCTGGTAGGCCTGCTGTGTCTGAAGAAAGATGTCCTGATATCAAAGACAAAATCTTGAAAAGTCCAAGCAAGTACTTTAAGAAAGTGTCGCAACAAGTAAACGTATCAGTGGGCAAAGCGCACACAATTCTTAAACACCGGTTAAATTTGTATCCATTCAGGATTTCTGTTGTGTTTGAGCTAAATTAGTGTGCCTATCAATCCAAGATCAACTACTGCACGTGGTTTCAATCATTTTTTAGCTAAAGAAGACGAATTGATTCTTGATGTAACATCCTTCACTGATGAGGCATGTTTTCATCTATCTGGATGTGTTAATAGCCAAAATAATTGTATTTGGCGCAGTTTTAATCCCAATACCTTTCATGAAGCGCCTCTGCACGATGCAAAAATTAGGGTATGGTGTGCCGTCAGTAAAAAAACGTTTAATTGGACCAATTTTCTTCACCACACTGTTAATGCCAATCGGTACCATACTGACATACTGGAGTAACCTTTTTTCAGAACAGCTGAAAGAACATAAAATTGAGGAAGCCTTGTTCCAGCAAGATGGTGCAACTGCACACACAGCTAGAGCATCACTGCATTTTTTGGAAGACATTTTCGCAAATCGCTTTTAATATCACGTGTAATTTGGCCTGCTCGTTCTTCAGACCTAACTCCATTAGATTATTATCTAATGTAAGGAGACAAGGCCGGGTACCACGGATACACCTTGCTCGTTCTGAGGATGGATCTGTCTGTCCAGGATTGGCAAATTCAGCAGCCACGATAACAGATGCCCAGTAAAGCAGCACCCAATATCAGACACTAATGCTTTACCAAACTACTGACTTATCATGATTTCTTGCTACCAACCGTCTGTCAAGGTGCCAAAGGCCATATATATGGGGTTTCTTGAAAGGAAATGTTTTTAAAAGATAATGTACGCACAACTGAGGACCTGAAAGAATCTATCAGACATGCCAATCAATAAATAACAACAGACACGTTACAGAAGGTATTTGAACAAAATGGAGAGACGTGTACAGTCATGTCTTGAAGCCCGTGGTGGACACTTGCAACACCCTTTGCAATGAACATTCTATTGGTACTTTCCAGATTGCTCAGAATAGCATTAGACCAAACCAGTAACTTTTGTAACTAATTTAACGACTTTTTAATCACATTCTTATGACGTCATTTACTCTAATCAAAATTTCTGTTATATACAAAGTGTAGTTAGATTTTATGAACACCCTATATAATAAAGGAAAGAGAGATCACGGACGACAAAGAGAGAAAATATTAGATAGTTTGGTGTCATGGCATGGCAGTCAACAACAGAACTGATACGATGCACTGTATATAGAAGATTGTGTAAGGACACGATCGCCTACGCCAACCGGTATGGCACATGATGATGATGATGCATAATAAAAGCCGAAGGGCTGAGAGGAGTTTCCCGAATGCACCCCAAGCTTGGGACATCGTCAGCTATGTTAGCTATAGACGACTGAAGTCATTGTAACCTCAACCGCCCCAACGTGACATCCTTTGTATGGTTCTCCTCGGCGGGTAGGCAGTCATTATAGGTAGCAATCGATAAACCACAGCGATTTACAAGGACCTACGGGCTGACAGGAGATTCCGGAAAACCTCCAACTAGCGTGACG
The DNA here is from genome assembly GCA_032433765.1 of Megaustenia siamemsis. Classification (NCBI taxonomy): domain Eukaryota; kingdom Metazoa; phylum Mollusca; class Gastropoda; order Stylommatophora; family Ariophantidae; genus Megaustenia; species Megaustenia siamemsis. The sequence goes on along the minus strand of JAVIAB010000117.1, from coordinate 1,881,498 downwards.
TATTCAGCTTTGCGCTTTGGGGTGGGTGTGTGTTGAGTGACGTCAGCCGTCTGTAAATCCTATCGCTGAAACGTCATCTAACTGGAGGGTTTTTCGGTTTTATTTTCTGATGGATGGATAAAGCACAACTTTTACTAAAGTCTGTAGGCTGAATTGATTGTGCCTGGTCTACAAGATGGCGGATCTAGTCCACGTTCTCTCGATCGCTGCAGAAAATGTACCCAGGGTCCGATTAATTTCGGATCTTCATTGCACTTTTCTGCGTTAAAGTCAAAATGATGATATGCTTGATACATCTGTGTTAATAAAGTGAGGTTGTAGGTCGACAACAGTCCGTTTTTGACGACTCAAGTGTTGTGAGTGAGACCTTCCACCGTCTAGACTAGATCTGCGCTTTATGTCACACATTGGTGCTGTTCATGCCCGTTGATGGTATTCTATGACGCAAGTTATTTCCATGTACACATTAATGTAAACTTCTTCGTCAGCCGCAGTTTTGTCTCTTTGGGGAATTTGCTTCGTGTTTTGTTCGTCGTAGGCTGCTTACACTAGAGTAATCACACAGAAATATGCGTTGGGCGACATTGTTGTGTGCTACGTCATCGTAATGGTTCCCTAGACTGGCCGTGCACTAATCTTACGGTCTGCTGTTTGATATGCGACGGGGATAATTTGACGACTGACTATGTGTCTATATGTTCGGAATTGGAGTCATCAACGATGGCCTAACAAATCTGGTGCTACGACGATCATCATTTTCAAGAGGACGTGACTTACCGGTATATGGGGATAGGCGGCGGGAACAATTGAAAGCTATGCATGAAGAGCATTCATTGTTGCAGTTTCCTCACATTACAAGTCACATGTCTGTGTTAGTCACCTCTAGTGACTCGGGCAGACGGTGCTCGTAAACCTGGGAAGGCCGACCGTCAAAGGGCAGAATCCCCCTACAGAAAAGATCATCTGCTGCCTTGCAGGAAGATTGGGGACAATCAAAGGCTAAGAAAAGCAAACCTGAATAAAATGCTGGCTGAAATCGGATGCACTGGGCCACTGGCGCAGAACACAGTGCAACGTTTTAACGGGTGTTCATTCGGAGTGGATATGGCAGACTCTAACTGTGATGTCCTGTCTGTGGGGACGATCAACACACTTAGCCTGACAGCAGACTTCATGGGAGAGTCTGGAATCCTACTCTGACTGAGTCCTGATCGCAGACGACGGATTTTGCCGATATGACTCAAAGATTCTGGGATCTCCAACTACACGAGATCGACCGATGACATCATTTTACTTACAGCCGCACTTGCTCACAATGCTGTTGACGTCACAAGTTTTGGGTGATTTTTTTCAGTCCGAGGGCCTTATAATCTTTTGCTTATATTATTTGTACTTTATATTTATATCATAGATGATGATATATTAATTGCATGTGACACAGAATTGGTATTCTCTACCTCTTCTTCTTCTACTTTTCAGCTCCCTGTGGAGCATAGGTCTTCAACAAACACTTTCCAAGTCGTTATGTCTTTTGCAATTTTTTTAAGATCATTGCATGTCTACCCCATCATCTTAATCTCTGCTTCCACCTGTCTTCTCCAAGAATATCTTGGTCTTCCTCTTGGAATTTTCCTTAAGGGTTCCAAAAAATGTCCTGTTTGTGTACGACTCTCAGTTGGCTTTCGCAGTGTGTGTCCTATCCAGCGCCATCTTCTTCGATATATCTCTTTATCCACTGGTATTTGACTGGTACATTTCCATAATTCTATGTTAGTGATTTTGTTCTGCCATTTTCATCCTTTTATCCTGCGTATCCATTAATGAAGGTCTGTATCTTCATGATTGTCATTTTTGTTATTCTCCATGTTTCACAGCCATATAATAATACTGACTAAAATTGAAGTTGAAAATTTTAATTTGTGTATTTAATAAAATTTTTTTAGACTTCCATATGTTTCCCAGTGCAACGAACCTTTTGCTTTTGATATCCTTATTGTCGTATCATTCTCTGTTCCTTCTTTGTCTGTATACTGCCCAGATAGAATTGGCATTAACACACACACCATTATTTGAAGTGCACCTATTGTTCTCGTATCTATATATGATGGCAATCTCGATGCAAACCCTTAAATGGGAAACCAGCGGATAAAAGGAAAAGAGGCCGAACAAGAGCTAAGTAGAACACTGAGGCCAAAGGCAACAACAGCAGACATCAAGTACCTTCACGACGTTAAGAGACTCGTTCAGAACAGGAATGTATGATTGGATACAATGCGGGTCCTGTGCAAGGTCTGACACTTGATAGAAAATATCGTCAGACATAGAGAGTCTAGTATTTCTGCTCCATAGATAGATAGAAAGATAGATAGATAGATAGATAGATAGATAGATAGATAGATAGATAGATAGATAGATAGATAGATAGATAGATAGATAGATAGATAGATAGATAGATAGATAGATAGATAGATAGATAGATAGATAGATAGATAGATAGATAGATAGATAGATAGACAGATAGACAGACAGATAGATAGATAGATAGATAGATAGATAGATAGATAGATAGATAGATAGATAGATAGATAGATAGATAGATAGATAGATAGATAGATAGATAGATAGATAGATAGATAGATAGATAGATAGATAGATAGATAGATAGATAGATAGATAGATAGATAGATAGATAGATTAAAAAGATAAAGCGACAGACAGATAAGCTGGCAGGCAGGCAAATAGGTGGGCAGATCTGTTTGTCGTTAGGTAGGTAGGCAGACAGGTAGGTAGGTAGACAGATAGGTAGGTAGGTAGGTAGACAGACATACAGGCAGTTAGGTAGATAAGGTCGGTCGATAGGTAGACAGGCAGGTAGGTATTTGTTAGGTTTGTCGGTTGGTTAGTAAACAGGTAGTTAGGTAGGTAGATCGGTCGGTTTATTTGTAGGTCGGCAGGCAGGTAGGTAGGTCAGTCGATTGACCTGTAGGCAGGCGGGCGGACAAGCAGCTACGTATGTAAGTTGGTCTGTTGGTCTGTGTACAAGCAGGTAGTTAGGTAGGTAGGTAGGTAGGTCGGTCGATCGACCTGTAGGTAGACAGGCGGATAAGCAGCTACGTATGTAAGTAGTTCTGTTGGACGGTAACAGGCAGGTAGTTAGGTAGGTAGGTCGGTCGATCGGCCTGTAGGTAGGCAGGCGGACAAGCAGCTACGTAGTTAAGTTGGTCTGTTGGACGGTAGACAGGCAGGTAGAACTTGTGACTGAAACTATAGACATATCTTCTGAAAAATACATCCCTGGTTGCCAGTTCACAAACGGTTGTATGTGAAGAAATAGGAAAAGGACGAGATAGAGATAAAAAGAAGAAGAGGAGGAAGAGGAAGAAGAACACCAGGCAATTGATAATCTGACTTTATTCGACAACAAATTCTGGCATTTAAAGGATCGAGCACTGTGTCAAACTTATGTTATTCAACGAATTGGAATTAGCAAGTTTGACAGCAACAAAAATACTAGAAACTACAGGGCAGGGATTACAGGCCAATCGTCTCTGGCGAATATATCAAAAATTAGATGAATAGAGGAACGAGAGAAAGAGAGAGGGGGGAGAGAGAGAATAAAAAAGGGAAAAATGAATAAGCAGAGCTTATTTATTCTCCATTAAGATAACATAGAAGACGAGGAAGAAAAACACATAAGATCGAAGGAAGAAAAAAGAAACATTGCATCGACAGGTATAAAAATGATAATAAATGGACCAAAAATGAGTATGAAGAAATAAGATAAACGAGGAGTACTAGGATGGAGTGAAGAATGGACCAAGTAAGAAAAATGATATTTGAGAAAGCAAAATAACGGGATGTAAGCTAAATAAAAAAAAAATAAAGGTAGTGTAAAAAAATATATGAAAAGTGGAATAAACGAAAGATGAGGAGAGAAAGATATGACGAACAAATAATGTGAGGTGGGATCAAGAAGAAAGAACATGGGAGGTAAGAATAAAAATAAAGTTGATGGGAGGAAAAAGTGGCATGGGATAAAGAAAGAAAGAACAAAGCAGCTGAATTAATTGAGACACACGACAAATCACCACGTTTCGGCAAACGTCTTCATCGGGTACAACATAACACGATACTAATTTGAAGTGAAAAATATAAACACCAAAATAAAACCCAGATCTCAATTACTCCGTTTATATGTCCTTGAAGGTGCGGTGGAGTAAGACCTTATCTGTTCTGAATCGTTGTTCTTGATGCTAGCACTCACCTATGAGTCCCTGACGTTAGCAGTCACCTATGAGTCCCTGATGCTAGCAGTCACCCATGAATCACTGACGCTAGCAGTCACCTATGAGTCCCTGATGTTAGCAGTCACCTATGAGTCCCTGATGCTTGCACTCACCTATGAATCCCTGACGCTAGCAATCACCCATGAATCCTTGACGCTAGCAGTCACCCATGAGTCTCTGACGCTAGTAGTCACCCATGAATCACTGACGCTATAAGTCTCGTATAAATCCCTGGGCTAGCAGTCACATACGAGTCCCTGACGCTAGCAGTCATCTATGAGTCACTGGCGCTAGCTGTCACATATGAGTCCCTGACGTTAGCAGTCACACACGAGTCCCAGACACTGGCAGTCACATACGAGTCCCTGACACTAGCAGTCACATACGAGTCCCTGACGCTGGCAGTCACATACGAGTCTCTGACACTAGCAGTCACATACGGGTATCTGACGCTAGCACTCACCTATGAGTCCCTGACTCTAGCACTCACCTATGAGTCACTGATGCTAGCAGTCACCTATGAGTCCCTGATGCTAGCAGTCACCCATGAATCACTGACGCTAGCACTCACCTATGAGTCCCTGACTCTAGCACTCACCTATGAGTCACTGATGCTAGCAGTCACCTATGAGTCCCTGATGCTAGCAGTCACTCATGATTACCTGACGCTAGCAGTCACCTATGAGTTCCTGACGCTAGCAGTAACCTATGAGTCCCTAACAATAACATTCACCTATGAGTCCCTGATGTTAGCACTCACCTATGAGTCCCTGACGCTAGCACTCACCTATGAGTCCCTGATGTTAGCAGTCACCAATGAGTCCCTGACGTTAGCACTCACCTATGAGTCCCTAACGTTAGCAGTCACCTATGAGTCCCTGACGCTAGCTGTCACCTATGAGTCCCTAACGCTAGCAGTCACCTATGAGTCCCTGATGCTAGCAGTGACCTATGAGTCCCTGACGTTAGCAGTGACCTGTGAGTCCCTGATGCTAGCAGTCACATATGAGTCACTGATGCTAGCAGTCACCAATGAGTCCCGGATGCTAGCAGTGACCTATGAGTCCCTGACGTTAGCAGTGACCTATGAGTCCCTGATGCTAGCAGTCACATATGAGTCACTGATGCTAGCAGTCACCAATGAGTCCGTGATGCTAGCAGTGACCTATGAGTCCCTGACGTTAGCAGTGACCTATGAGTCCCTGATACTAGCAGTCACATATGAGTCCCTGATGCTAGCAGTCACCTATGAGTTCCTGATATCCTTCATCTCAAATCCAGTTCAGTGTCCTAAACTCACATATTGTCTAGCATGATGTAATTATTTTCTCTTGTAATCTTTAACTATCAACATATTTTCCATCGTTTCGAGATCGTTTCCGGTTGTTTCCAAAATGGAGGAATTATTTTTCTCCGGCTTGGTATATAACCGTTGATCAGAGGTTTAACAAGCCGCTATCGTAAAAACGATGTTGTTAATGAAACGTAGACCTGATACAGAATGTGTAAATTAGCAGTAGATAGTTGTGATAGTTTTTTCGGCCCTAAAACAACAACAAAAATAGGATTCTGGAATGTTCGAACAATGGCCGCTCCGACGAAACATGCACAGGTCGCGAGCGAGATGGATAGATACGATCTAGATATTTTAGGATTAAGCGAAATGCGCTGGCTTGGAACAGGTAGGAGATCTGTTGATAATAAAATAGTAGTTTTTTTCTGGAAGGGAAGATGGAAAACACCGTGAAGGAGTAGGCATAATGATGACAGACATAGCTGCAAGAAGTTTATTAGAATGGGAACCGGTAAATAGCCGTCTGATACGAACACGCTACAAAAAAACTTATCAGCACAAACACAAAACTTAGGCTATTCAAATCAAATGTACTATCAACCCTTACGTATGCGTGTGAAAGCTGGAAAACAACAAGAGATATAGAAACAAAGTTGAACGCATTTGAAAATAAATGTCTAAGGAAAATACTTGGAATAGCATGGAACGAATTCAAAACAAATGAGGAAATTAGAGAAATCGCCAATCAACCACTAATATCTTCAGTAATAAAGAAAAGACGATGGTCATACGTTGGACATGTGATGAGAAGAGATAATAACCGAATAGCAAAGCAAGCCCTCATATGGGAAACAACAGGTAAAAGAAAAAGAGGAAGACCCAGGGAGACACTGAGAAGAACATTGATGAGAGAGGCAAGAGCGGCAGGGGTCGGCTCCCTCAATGAGATGGAGCTGCTTGCACAGAACAGAGACAGATGGCGAGATTTGATAAAATATCTTTAGAAGGAGACTGCTAGAACAAAAAAATCCATGTAGGAGAAGGTGTATCTTGGTCTACGCCCTATGGGCCGGTTACGGCTCGAAAGGTCAATAGATAGATAGATAGATATTTTCCATCTCCTTTCCTTCCCTCTTTCCCTCAGAGTTTACTCCCGACCGCCGCGGCTGCTCATTGGTCGCAAATTTGAACTACTTTTTTGCCTTTCCACAATGACTAAAGGAATAGTTGTACCTACTTCGTCATCCACCCGATGTTACGTTGATGTCAATGCGTGGTATCGCTGTTAGCAGTAAAGCTGTAATGTTTTGCACCTTTTGGTCCAACATTTCCTTGTTCTGCATGGTGATTTCAAATGCCGGTTTGTCATCTGTCTCGATCCCTACTCACTTAACCTGACTATTCTACTTATTCTGATACTAGGGGCAGCATAAAGTGGTGGAGTTAGGTCTGGATGATTCTGAATCACCGATCCTGGTGCAAACTATCAGCTATAATTCGCTGGTAGCTTTCAACTCTTTTACTGTGTGACTCCTTTGCTCCAAATTGGACTACTAAAGACAAGAGTTCGATTTCGTTTCACTGCTCCAAAGTTCACACAGCCTTAACATTAATGCCAGATTTTTTCAACACCACTCATTTAAAATATGCCTGCGGTCATAATTGTATCCTGTACTTTTTTGGTCAACAGTCATGTGCACAATTAAACTCCACGTGCACCAAAAACAAATAGTGAGAATCTTTGCAGATTTAACGGAATTTGAGATTCTGCCAGACTAGAAAAAAAAAAGTTGGGAATAGTAAGGAAATTTTGTAGTACAATTTTGATGATGATGGTGATAATAATGAAGACGATCTTCTTCTTCTACCTTTTCAGCTTCCTGTGGAGCATAGATCTTCAACAAACACTTTCCAAGTTTTTGTTCTGTGTCTTGCCATTCTTTTAAGATCATCCAATGTCTTCCATATCATCTTCATCTCTGCTTCCATCTGTCTTCCCCAAGACTATCTTGGTCTTCCTCTTTGTCATTTTCCTAGGCGGTTCCAAATAAGGCCTGTTGTGTACGACTCTCAGTTGACTTCCGCAGTGTTTGTTGCTATCCAGCGCCATCGTCTTCGCTGTATCTCTTTACCCGCTGGTATTTGACTGGTATATTTCCATAATTCTATGTTAGTGATTTTGTCCTGCTATTTCCATTCTTTTATCCTGCGTTAGCATCCATTAATGAAGGTCTGTATCTTCATGATTTGTCATTTTTGTTGCTCTCCATGATTCACAGCTATATAATAATACTGATTTAACATTGCATTGAAAATTTTATTTTTAGCTTTTATTCTTTTCTTAGACTTGTCCATGAAGACGATGAACAGTTTAAAATAAAATACACATTGATATATCACTGACAAACACTTCTCTGATAACAAAAAAAAAATGTGACTATATTCAGAATTAATCTTGTTGGATCGATAACTTAATAGCAAGATTCTTTACACATTAGTGATTTGTTAATATTGGCACATCTGCTTATTGAGAATCGCTATAACTGTATACACCACAGCTTAAATGTTATGTAGAGCCAGTCTTAAAATATGGATGTGAATCTTAGACGACAGAACGACAGGAAAATCACTGGAGGCTTAGAAATGTCGATTTGCATAAGAATGTTGAGAATAGCATGGACAGCTTAGAAGAGAGTATTGAAAATGTTCTGAAAGTGGCCAAAACAAAAAGATAACTAATATCCAATATTAGGAAGAAACAATGGGTGTCCGGTTAGCGCAATCGATAGGCGGTTGGCTTACCACGGCAACAGCCGGGGTTCGTAATCCTGGCGAGGACACCTGGGTTTTACTAATTCCCTAAAAATTAGTAGGAGCCGCGATAGCTCAGTGGTTAGTGAACTGGACTACTACGGACAAGGGGTAGGGTTCGATCCCAACCGACGGCTCCGGGTTCACCCAGCCTTAAATGGGTACCGGATTTTTTCTGGGAAAGTAAAAGCAGCACGGGCGTAATACCGACCACATTACCCCAAAAATCATGTGCTGAAGGTCTGTAAAATATAGGGTCACTAACACCATATTTCCCTATACGCCACTTGGCGTGACGGGGGGTACTTTACTTTTTTTAGGAAGAAACAATCAACATTTTTGACCATGTAATGAGAAGGGAACAGACGGAATATATTGTAACAACTGGGAAAAATTTAGGGACGAAGAGGTAGAGGGAAGCATTGAGAAAAAGATACCAGACAGCTTAAGAGAGTGGCCAGGCAGAAGGTCAACAACAGAAATGATAAATAACTGTCGAGATCGAAAGTTGTAGAGAGACATGATCACCTAGGCCAGCAGGCATGGTACTTGATGACGACACATCACATAAACGTGACATAGAACCATATACGCTAGCAAAGACACCCACATATAAACCTAGTACAGCGTTCTACATGTTCCCATTCTTCAAGTCCGTAAAGCCGAATTCCCAAACCTCTCGCGGACGTCACTTTCAGGGACAGGTTAAATTTCATTAAGTGAATTTGTAAAGGCCGCCGGAAGAGACAAATTAGCGCCCTTGTCCGTAGAGGCCGTCATTGATTTCCTTGGCTTGTGGTTCCTTGTTCCGCCTAATCTGTCGGACGTCGCCCGGCCTGGTTGCTTGTCACTCCGGCTCCCAACGAAGAGCTGGCATGTTTGTCTGTGTGTACCAGGATATGGGATATTATGTTTCGGGGATGATAGGAAATGTAAAATCGAGCGTTATAAAGGAAGAATTTGATCAGCACGCAACACCCACCCCTGATTTTTTTTTTCTCCCTAAATGTACATGTAGATCAGAGGTTTTCAAAGTATAGGTAACGAAGTCCCTGTAGTCTTGATATAAGGCATTCGTCTCATAGCCAGTATGTTCCTGGTTTCTACCATAATTTGAGCAATTGGGTTTTCTTTTAGTGTACCTTGACCTCAAGATAGATAAAATAGTGTACCTAGATATATCGAAGGCAAACGAAAAAAAGAAGGTTATGTATTCAAGATATAAGCACATAGAGAACTCTGATAACTGAAATAAAAATAACACAGAGTAGGCTGCTCACCATTTGAAATATAGTAAAAAAAAAAAACTGAAGATAAAAGATAAATTCTCACCATATCTTTTTAAAGAATTACCACCAGCTTTCTAAAAATGACACTAAAGACCTTCCCTGGTGCTACGGAATGTGTGCACTGTGGGGTGATTGTTTTTAGCGCAGTTATAAAAGAGAGCTGAATGCTAAGACACATAGTCGGAGTTAGGTGTTCATGATCATAAACACAGAGACAAAGAAAATCTGACAGCGATCTCCCATTATTTTTGTGCATAATTAGTTTCACCACACATTTCATGTGAAACTATCTCACGTATGTACTGATGTCCATGAAGCACGTGAATTTAAAATTAAAACATGGCCGTCAACATCACCTCCCCACCCCCCCCCACCCCCTTATAAAAATTGAAATATGTTACGTAACGTATTATATTTTTGTGAGTAAGTCATTACAATCACCATTCTTGTTATTACAATCACCATTCTTGTTATTACAATCACCATTCTTGTTATTACAATCACCATTTTGGTTATTACAATCACAATTCTGGGCCGCTTCCAAGCCAGCGCGTTATCTTTGCGCCACTAACACAACCCCGACCCACTTTCTAATTCTTATAATGAAAGATAAGTGGCTTCTATAATAAGATACTTCTATGATAAGTTACTTCTATGATACGTTACTTCTATGATAAGTTACTTCTATTATAAGTTACTTCTATGATAAGTTACTTCTATGATAAGTTACTTCTATGATACGTTACTTCTATGATACGTTACTTCTGTGATAAGTTACTTCTGTGATAAGTTACTTCTATGGTAAGTTACTTCTATGATAAGTTACTTCTGTGATAAGTTACTTCTGTGATAAGTTACTTCTATGATAAGTTACTTCTGTGATAAGTTACTTTTGTGATAAGTTACTTCTATGGAAGATACTTCTGTGATAAGTTACTTATATGATAAGTTACTTCTGTGATAAATTACTTATATGATAAGTTACTTCTGTGATAAGTGACTTATGTGATTCGTTACTGCTATGATAAGTGGTTTCTGTGATTCGTTACTGTTATGATAAGTGACTTCTGTGATTCGTTACTGCTATGATAAGTGATTTCTGTGATTCGTTACTGTTATGATAAGTGACTTCTGTGATTCGTTACTGCTATGATAAGTGATTTCTGTGATTCGTTACTGCTATGATAAGTGATTTCTGTGATTCGTTACCGTTATGATAAGTGATTTCTGTGATTCGTTACTGCTATGATAAGTGATTTCTGTGATTCGTTACCGTTATGATAAGTGATTTCTGTGATTCGTTACTGCTATGATAAGTGATTTCTGTGATTCTTTGATGCTATAAGTGACTTCTGTGATTCGTTACTGCTATTATAAGTGACTTCTGTGGTAAGTGACTTTTATTGAATGATTATGTGCATTTCCAACTCCACCAAAGATCAAAACAAAGAGCAAAATGAATAAAATTAGTCTTAGATGGGTCGCTTGTTATTTTGAACACTGGACTTCAAGGCGCGATGAAGCTGATAATGGGTACTTATACCAAAGTCATCTCACATCTGTTGTACAACTACCATCCGAGGTTAACAAAGTTACCAAATATTTAAATTCATTTACCTGTTTTAATTGTGTTCCACTTGTCTTTATTTGGCACTGTGGTGATTACTTTTTCTTTGTTGTTACCATTACTTTTGTCTTTTTGCTGTTAAGGCTGAGTCCTTTACTTTTGCTTTCTTTCACTATAATGTCCAACATTTCTTGTAACTCATTTTCACTCTTAGCGATTAAGACTGTATCATCAGCATACCTTAGATTATTTATATTATGACCTCCAATTGTTATTCCAGGCATGGCCCTTACGGATCTTAAAATAATCTCACTATACATAATAAACAACTCTGGTGACAGCACACAACCTTGCCTAACACCCTGTTTTATTTGTTGAAACATTTCCAGCTGATCTCCAGTTCTTATAGCCGCTGTTTGTTGCCAGTACACGTTCTTTATTATTCTTAGATCTTTGCTGTCTACGTTTATGCTTTCTAAAATTTTGAAAGTCTGAAGAATGTTGAGAATGCCATGGACAGCTAAGAAGAGTAATGAAAACGTTCTGAAAGAGGCAAAAGCAAAAGGAGAGCTAATTTCCAATATTAGAAAGAAATAATCACCATTTTTGGGGCCATGTAATGAGAAGGGAACAGCTGGAATATATTGTAACAACTGGAAAAATTGAGGGACGAAGAGATAGAGGGAAGCAAAGAGAAAAGATACCAGACAGCTTAAGAGAATGGCTTAGCAGAAGGTCAACAACGGAAATGATAAATAACTGTCGAGATAGAAAGTTGTGGAGAGACATGATCCCCTACGCCAGTAGGCACGGTATTTAAAAGACATCTTCGGATTTTCTTGTGCGTGCTTTGTGGTAATATATACGGATTTATGCCTGCACGCATGTATGGTTAGATACACCTGCTTTTTTTTTTTTAATACACATCTGTTCGTTGTGTACAAACACATAGTTAGAAACACCCTGTTTATACGTATCTTGTTCCCACCTCCCCATATATTTAGAACCCCTCCGTCCTCCCACCTGACTCCCTGGTCAATGAGATAATATAGTTGGTCATCCCGCCTAAATTTAGTTCATGCAGAAGCTGACCACGCTCTGAACCACAGGGGAGTGACATTTTTTTAATTTTCGTTCTTGAGTATCTAGCATATTATCATCGTGTAGTTAGATTTGTGTACATATCCTTATACATATATATATATATATATATATATATATATTGTTGTGTTGTTGATTGTTTTTCCAGCTGAAGGCCTACTTGGCCGAAACGTCGATTTTTTTTGTTAATTACCACGTAAAGCTGTTACCATACTATTTTTTTCCCCATTTTTTTTTTAAATCGTCATATATTGGATAACCTTGCCTTTCCGGGAAAATCCGAAAATAATCGGTCAATGCCATGACCATCGTGTTAATAACATTACTGAGGTAGTATGCTCATCTGTGTCACTAATATTGAATACTTGCCGCTGAGGTAGTATGCTCACCTGTGTCACTAATATTGAATACTTGCCGCTGAGGTAGTATGCTCACCTGTGTCACTAATATTGAATACTTGCCGCTGAGGTAGTATGCTCACCTGTGTCACTAATATTGAATACTTGCCGCTGAGGTAGTATGCTCACCTGTGTCACTAATATTGAATACTTGCCGCTGAGGTAGTATGCTCACCTGTGTCACTAATATTGAATACTTGCCGCTGAGGTAGTATGCTCACCTGTGTCACTAATATTGAATACTTGCCGCTAAGGGGCACAACCCAAAGGATGTGGTGTTTTCAACATTGCTGAGGTAGTATGCTCACCAGTGTCACTAATATTTAATACTTGCCGCTGAGGTAGTATGCTCACCTGTGTCACTAATATTGAATACTTGCCGCTGAGGTAGTATGCTCACCAGTGTCACTAATATTGAGTACTTGTCGCTGAGGGGGACAACCCAAAGGATGTGGTGTTTTCAACATTGCGAGCAGGGTGGTCGTGGATAAAATGACATCAGCCATATATAGCAAATATAGCTGAAGACGTCAAGCAGAGAGCTAGAGAGTGGTGCGGAGAAAAAATGAAGATAGAAAAGACAAGTGAACAATGAATAACTACGGGAGATATTAACAACATACGGAGTAAGCAAACATCTAAAAAAAACCTAATTAAAAGTCTTTACATCAACAGCAGCTGCACAGTCAGAACAACAGCAGGCTACACCGACCACTTCGAAGTTAGATCAGGTGTAAGACAGGTGGATACTAGCTCTCCTATAGTTACTTACCTACGTGGAGTGCATGTCTAAGTTAGCCAACCCATCGGAGACGGATGATATTAATGAGCTTCTATTTGCAGACTATCAGGCACTAATACATGGGAAAATAGAAGACCTACAAGAACACTTAAATATAGACTTAACAACACAGGCAACCAATACAACGTGAAAATCAGTATCAACAAAAAAGAGGTCATGAATGTCGCAAAAGAGAAACAGAACATCAACATAACGTACGGCAAACAGTTAAAATAAATGTAGAAATTTAAATATCTAGGAATTTTAGTGACAAACGAGAATTCACAAACAGCAGAAATAGAGCCAAGATACAACAAAGCTTGTCAAATCATTGGACAGCTATCACCACTATTGTCTAACAAGGAAAAAACAACTCTAAAGGCAAAAACGGGCACTCTACGATACAATATTCATCCTAACGTTGCGTTATCAATGCCAGACAAGGACCCTTAATTTTAGAACAATAAGAAAAATAACCACTACCGAGATGAAATGTGTTAGACGAATGACAGGAAACAGTCTGAGAGATAAGACCAGAAATGAAGAACTGAGAAAAAAACTAGGAATAATTCCCGTCTTAGAATACATAAAGAAACAGCAGATAAAATGGCTTGGCAACGTGATAAGACAGAAAAACCAAAACACAACACAACGAGCCTTCAATAAACGTTGCAAAAACACTAGACTCAAGAGCCAACCACAAGAAAGATGAATTGATGGGATGCTAGAAATATTAGGAAACACAACAGCAGCAGAGGCAAGCAGAACAGCAAAATACCACAATCTATATCTCTCCTAGACGCTGAAAGGCAAATGAGGTAGGGAAAAGAAAAGAAGCCAGTATAGAGAAAGAGCCCGTTTATTTTATCTTCCATCATCTTGGAAAGACACAAAAGAGCAAATGCACTAAAGTATTAGAGACAAACTACTGTGAGCTATTCTCCGCCATACTTTATTTTCCAAAACGAAAGCCATCAACAAACTCAAGGATGTAAAAAAAAACAACAACTGGTTTATACGTGATATAAGATATTGACAAACAAGCTAAATCAATTATTGGCAACGGATGTGTGCCCGATTGCACTGCGACGTTTCTGAAGACCAAACCTTTTTTTAATATATCGAAACTTGACGTGTACAACAATCTGACACAATGAAGATCTTTGGCACACGCCGTCATTGAAATATTCATGAGTAACAATTCTGGCCTAGTTACAACACAACGAAACATGAATTTAATAATAATAATCGAAAAAGACCATTAATAAAGATGTTTTTCAAACGTCACTTTATCAGTTACTTATATTAACTTGAAAGTGTTATTTCAGCTATAATACCATCTATTTTGCAGTATCTATGTGGGGAGATGTCCTCAATCTTCTGCCTTCCTCTCATTATTAAAAATCATAAACCATGGGAGTGGTTCCAGTTTATGAGCTATGCAAATGTAAAGGTAAAGTATGAGACTTGAACCGGCGTCTTAGCACACGAGTTTACACCCATATGTGCTCGGCCACCTATCTTAGCACGCGAGTTTACACCCATATGTGCTCGGCCGCCTATCTTAGCACGCGAGTTTACACCCATATGTGCTCGGCCGCCTATCTTAGCACGCGAGTTTACACCCATATGTGCTCGGCCGCCTATCTTAGCACGCGAGTTTACACCCATATGTGCTCGGCCGCCTATCTTAGCACGCGAGTTTACACCCATATGTGCTCGGCCACCTATCTTAGCACGCGAGTTTACACCCATATGTGCTCGGCCACCTATCTTAGCACACGAGTTTACACCCATATGTGCTCGGCCACCTATCTTAGCACACGAGTTTACACCCATATGTGCTCGGCCGCCTATCTTAGCACGCGAGTTTACACCCATATGTGCTCGGCCGCCTATCTTAGCACGCGAGTTTACACCCATATGTGCTCGGCCGCCTATCTTAGCACGCGAGTTTACACCCATATGTGCTCGGCCACCTATCTTAGCACACGAGTTTACACCCATATGTGCTCGGCCGCCTATCTTAGCACACGAGTTTACACCCATATGTGCTCGGCCGCCTATCTTAGCACACGAGTTTACACCCATATGTGCTCGGCCGCCTATCTTAGCACACGAGTTTACACCCATATGTGCTCGGCCGCCTATCTTAGCACACGAGTTTACACCCATATGTGCTCGGCCGCCTATCTTAGCACACGAGTTTACACCCATATGTGCTCGGCCGCCTATCTTAGCACACGAGTTTACACCCATATGTACTCGGCCACCTATCCAGAAATGTTCGGAGATTTTTAGTGTCGCCTCAAGCATCGAAACTCAGATACGAGGCAACATTCCTCACCTTCCCAGGGTAATACCCTGGTACCCATTTCTGCCAACGGCTGGCTCGACCGTGGGGGTAATTTTTTTTTTTTCAACCACGAGTACAATTCACACTGCTCCCAGCGAGAATCGAACACGGATTTTCCGAGCGTCGGTAGTCTAGTCGGCTGGTTTTCCCAACTTGGCTACCGAGGACCCCTCGAGCTATGCAATCTTCTACCACAATTAGGAGGCAGAGGCGTCTCACAGCAACAGAGCTGGAGGCTGTCAGCGGTCCACAGCTGATGGCTTGCACCAGGATCGGTGAACCAGATAATCCAGATCCACTCCACCTCTTCATGGTGCTTCTAGAAACAGACTAAATGAAAGATGAAATATGAGAAGGAACATATCAAAGACTGAATAATTTGACCAAATCGAGTGTGAAATGTTACATTGTTGACCAAAAATATTATACAATTTAAACCATTTCTAATTAACATTCGCAGTAGAAGATATAAACCTTTATATTTCTTAACTAAACAAACGAGCAAATCAGCTAACATATCAATAATATAATCTTTTTATACGTCATATTTTGGAAGTTAAATTAAATGGTTTAATCTGTTTAAAAAGAAGCAAAACACACATATTAATAATGATATTTACTGAGCTTCGTTTTGCTGCTTTTAATTTTACTCTAAGCTTTTCCACAATTAAGGGAGCCGCGATAGCTCAGTGGTTAGTGAACTGGACTACAAAGGACAAGGGGTAAGGTTCGATCCCAACCGACGGCTTCCGGGTTCACCCAGGCTTAAATGGGTACCGGATTTTTTTCTGGGAAAGTACAGCGGCACGGGCGTAATACCGACCACATTACCCCAAAAATCATGTGCCGAATGTCTGTAAAATTTATGGTCACTAACACCATATTCCCTATACGCCTCCACTTGGCGTGACGGGGGTACTTTTTAGTAAGTTTTTTTTCCCCCACAATTGGTACATGATCACTATTGCAATCTGCCCCTGGTCTAGTTTTCACACACACCAGACTGTTTCTAAATCTATTGTTTATCATTATGTCATCAATTTGATTTCGTGCGTTGTCTCCTGGGCTTTTCCATGTCCCCAGACATCTTGGATGTTGCCTAAAACCACGTGTTTCCTATCATCATGTTGTGTGTTCTTGCCCAGTCAATAAGTTTGTCACCTCTTTCATTCCTCTCTTCTAAGCTATAATGACCAACTACTTCCTCAACTCTTTCCTTTCCAACTTTTGCGTTGAGATCCCCTAGAACTATGGTGTTTTCATGTGGTTGGTTTGACAAAGTGCCACATTAAGCTCGTGGTAAAATTTAATAACTTTTTCCTCTGGACTGTCTGCTGTTGGTGCATAAACTTGTATGAGATTAATAACTATTGGCTTTCCATTCAATTTCACTAAAAGGACTCTGTCAGATATTGCTCAAAAGTCTTTCACTGTTCTTGCTCTTTCTGCATCCAAGATGATACCTGCACCTTGTTGTTGTTTAGTACCTCCAGCATAGATGATGATATGTCCATCAGAATATATCTCCTCTGATCCAGTGTATCTCATTTCACATAGTCCTAAATAAATGTAAATCCATCCTTTCCATTTCTTGTTTGATGTTTTCCAGAGTTCCTTTTCCTTACCATGCAAAGCATATATTACAAGAGGAGGATGGTAAAAGAGCACAAGGCAGACCTAGAGACAGATGAAGAGACAGCATCAAAGACACGATACACTAACACCAGCTGACAATGAGTGAAGCTGCTAAAAAAGCGAGAACCAGAAATTGTATCTCTCTCGACACCCGAACAAGAGGAAGTGATGACAGATCGCCAAATACCCTACTGCAGGTTGGGAATCACTGTGCTATGGGATTACGTTTGACATAACTTTACGGTCAAAATTTTTTTTTTAATTTAATTTCAGAATCGTCATTCTTATCGCTACCAGAATATTCCTTTCGCCGGAGTCTTTCAATCATCCATCAATCTTATCAGCATTAATCACTGGCAGAACAAAGAAGGTTGTGAAAATGGCCATTAAAGCTCTAGAAACCTCCAGGGGAGAGAATCGAAAAATTTGACAGGTCAAAATGTTTGACCTGTCAATCGTTTGTTAAGGTCACTGATACAATTTATAACTGTCTTGAATATTACTTCAAGGCATCATGCCAAGGACGATGGGATTGAAGGCTTTGCTCTCATCATTTGTTCATGAGTCATTGTCTTTCTGTAACGAACCGAACCGAACAGTTGGTTGCGACAGAGGCTATAGAAAAATATGTAATGCATTTAAGCTGTAGCTTTGTTCGGGAGTCTTTTGTTCTCATGGAAGACACCAGATTTGCGGACCAGGTTGCCAATTGGGTGCCAGAACGGGGAGGGTTGTAATAGTGGACTGAAAGAGAGAGAGAGAGAGAGAGAGAGAGGCACAGAAAGGAGAAAGGTCACAGATAGATATAATAATTGTAAAAAGTCAAGGCTCCCTACCCTGCCTTGCCTGGCGTATGGGGAACCATATATTTCCATGACTATGGCACATTTTTGGCTGATGTGGTCGGTATCAGGCCAGGCCTCCTTTACTTCCCAAAAAAATCTCTGGTATAAATTTTTAGAGGCTGGGTGAACCCCGGAACCTTTTCAGTAAAAAAAAAACACCGCCACTGCTGGGGATCGAACCCAGACCATTCTGGTCAGAAAGTGAGCACACTAACCACTCAGCCACCGAGGCGAGCACACTAACCACTCAGCCACCGAGCACACTAACCACTCAGCCACCGAGACTCTAATAATAATTAGAGGCAATATAAATGGCATAACAGATTAGAAGCAACAGAGAAATATTGAAATACAAGAGAGAGGGGCGAAATATTAAAAGATTATAGACCAGGAGTAGAACTAGACTGTCAACTGTACCTGATGAAACATCTAGAACGCTTAACTAAGAAGACAACATGAAGACTACAACTTATGAAAGGGCTTTGTAACACGTCACTGGGAGCAGATAAAGAAACGCTTAGGAACCTCTATCTGGATTCTATTCACTCTATTTTGGAACACGGTAGCTCGCTACTGGTAACATGCAGCACAACAACCAACATATCACGTGACAGCATACAAAACAGTGCACTACGGCTCATCAGTGACGCAATGGGGACCACGCCGACTACACCAGCGAAATAGGCCGCAATGTAGAACCTTTAGAGATGAGATAAGGCCACTCTGGTGCTATATGAAGAACAAAAAATAATGGAGAAAAACCATCCTAACAGAAGTTAGTGGATTCATGTGTTCCCATCTTAAGACTCAAACAAATCTCAACTTTGCAGCATGTCTAGAACATACAAGAAAAATACCACCTGCCTGAGAAACGTCAAAAAACTTGAAGAGTCATCAAGAACTGTCACCAAATGCAAATTACATAAACCCAGAAATCTGTACAGAAATATATGACAGAATAGATAAAAATGTTGACCCGGCATCAATAACAACCGCCGTAAGGAAAACCATCGATATTTATCCAGATGACTGGTTTATACGTGATATACTGATGGTGCAGCAACAAAGGCAATGATCAATACTGGATATCGGATTTTGATACATTATCCAGATAGATTGGCAGAAGGTCAACAACAGAAATGATAAACAGATGTGAGATCAAAAGTTGTGGAGAGACATGATCACCTACGCCAGCAGGTATGGCACTTAGTGATGATGATCCAGATGAAACAGTTGAAGAACTATGTGGTCCATGCGACGAAGTATGCAACAATTATAAAGCAGAAATAACAGCCTCAGAAATATCTGTGTTCCGTCTCACCAAAGACATAGAAAACCTCATTAGCAAACGTGACATAAGGCTAGTAATGGACCCCAGGACACATCAACACACCAGGAAATGACAAGGCAGATAAGAGAGGATCCTGACAGACACAATCTAAAACAGACATCTCATTAAACAAAGACAAACAAATCATAAAATTCAATAGTTGAGAAGGTTGGCTGAATCGATGGGCCATGAGGAAAATAGGGAGAGATCTTTTTAAATAAATGTCACGGTCAAACCCTCATGAAAACATTAACAACCTAAAGAGAAGATACCAAACCACCATCTTCAGACTGAGAACTGGTCATGTATCACTGAACAACAACATCAATAGAATACAACAACGGTCATGTACTACTGAACAACCACATAATAGAATACAACAACAGTCATGTACTACTAAACAACCACATAATAGAATACAACAACAGTCATGTACCACTGAACAACCACATAATAGAATACAACAACAGTTATGTACCACTGAACAACTACATCAATAGAATACAACAACAGTCATGTACTACTGAACAACAACATCAATAGAATACAACAACAGTAATGTACCACTGAACAACCACATAATAGAATACAACAACAGTCATGTACTACTGAACAACAACATAATAGAATACAACAGTCATGTACTACTGAACAACCACATAATAGAATACAACAACAGTCATGTACTACTGAACATCAACATAATAGAATACAACAACAGTCATGTACTACTGAACAACAACATCAATAGAATACAACAACAGTCATGTACCACTGAACAACCACATAATAGAATACAACGACGGTCATGTACCACTGAACAACCACATCAATAGAATACAACGACGGCCATGTACCACTGAACAACCACATAATAGAATACAACGACGGTCATGTACCACTGAACAACCACATAATAGAATACAACAACAGTCATGATCTACTGAACAACCACATAATAGAATACAACAACAGTCATGTACTACTGAACACCCACATCAAGAGAATACAAAGACAGTCATGTACTACTGAACAACCACATCAATAGAATACAACAACAGTCATGTACTACTGAACAACCACATATAAGAATACAACATCAGTCATGATCTACTGAACAACCACATCAATAGAATACAACAACAGTCATGTACTACTGAACACCCACATCAATAGAATACAACGACAGTCATGTACTACTGAACAACCACATCAATAGAATACAACGACAGTCATGTACTACTGAACAACCACATCAATAGAATACAACAACAGTCATGTACTACTGTACAACCACATCAATAGAATACAACGACAGTTATGTACCACTGAACACCCACATCAATAGAATACAACGACAGTCATGGGCCACTGAACACCCACATCAATAGAATACAACGACAGTCATGTACCACTGAACAACCACCACATCAATAGAATACAACAAAAGTCATGTACTACTGAACACCCACATCAATAGAATACAAAGACAGTCATTTACCACTGAACACCCACATCAATAGAATACAAAGACAGTCATGTACCACTGAACAACCACATATAAGAATACAACAACAGTCATGATCTACTGAACAACCACATAATAGAATACAACAACAGTCATGTACTACTGAACACCCACATCAATAGAATACAATGACAGTTATGTACCACTGAACACCCACATCAATAGAATACAATGACAGTTATGTACCACTGAACACCCACATCAATAGAATACAACGACAGTCATGTACTTCTGAACAACCACATCAATAGAATACAACAACAGTCATGTACTACTGAACAACCACATATAAGAATACAACAACAGTCATGATCTACTGAACAACCACATCAATAGAATACAACAACAGTCGTGTACTACTGAACACCCACATCAATAGAATACAACGACAGTCATGTACTACTGAACAACCACATCAATAGAATACAACGACAGTCATGTACTACTGAACAACCACATCAATAGAATACAACAACAGTCATGTACTACTGTACAACCACATCAATAGAATACAACGACAGTTATGTACCACTGAACACCCACATCAATAGAATACAACGACAGTCATGGGCCACTGAACACCCACATCAATAGAATACAATGACAGTCATGTACCACTGAACAACCACCACATCAATAGAATACAACAAAAGTCATGTACTACTGAACACCCACATCAATAGAATACAAAGACAGTCATTTACCACTGAACACCCACATCAATAGAATACAAAGACAGTCATGTACCACTGAAGAACCACATATAAGAATACAACAACAGTCATGATCTACTGAACAACCACATAATAGAATACAACAACAGTCATGTACTACTGAACACCCACATCAAGAGAATACAATGACAGTTATGTACCACTGAACACCCACATCAATAGAATACAATGACAGTTATGTACCACTGAACACCCACATCAATAGAATACAACGACAGTCATGTACTACTGAACAACCACATCAATAGAATACAACAACAGTCATGTACTACTGTACAACCACATCAATAGATTACAACGACAGTTATGTACCACTGAACACCCACATCAATAGAATACAACGACAGTCATGGGCCACTGAACACCCACATCAATAGAATACAACGACAGTCATGTACCACTGAACAACCACCACATCAATAGAATACAACAAAAGTCATGTACTACTGAACAACCACATCAATAGAATACAACGAGAGTTATGTACCACTGAACACCCACATCAATAGAATACAACGACAGTCATGTGCCACTGAACACCCATATCAATAGAATACAACAAAAGTCATGTACCACTGAACAACCACATCAATAGAATACAACAGCAGTCATGTACTACTGAACAACCACATCAATGGAATACAACAACAGTCATGTACCACTGAACACCCACATCAATAGAATACAACGACGGTCACGTACCACCGAACACCCACATAATAGAAAACAACAACGGTCATGTACCACTGAACAACCACATAATAGAATACAACGACGGTCATGTACCACTAAACAACCACATAATAGAATACAACTACGGTCATGTACCACTGAACAACCACATAATAGAATACAACTACGGTCATGTACCACTAAACACCCACATAATAGAATACAACGACGGTCTTGTACCACTAAACACCCACATAATAGAATACAACGACGGTCATGTACCACTAAACACCCACATAATAGAATACAACGACGGTCATGTACCACTGAACACCCACATAATAGAATACAACGACGGTCATGTACCACTGAACACCCACATTATAGAATACAACGACGGTCATGTACCACTGAACAACCACATTATAGAATACAACGACGGTCATGTACCACTGAACAACCACATAATAGAATACAACGACAGTCATGTACCACTGAACAACCACATAATAGAATACAACGACGGTCATGTACCACTGAACAACTACATAATAGAATACAACGACGGTCATGTATCACTGAACACCCGCACAATAGAATACAACGACGGTCATGTACCACTGAACAATCACATAATAGAATACAACAACAGTCATGTACTACTGAACAACCACATCAATAGAATACAACAACGGCCATGTACCACTGAACAACCACATAGTAGAATAAAACAACAGTCATGTACTACTGAACAACCACATAATAGAATAAAACAACAGTCATGTACTACTGAATAACCACATAGTAGAATATAACAACAGTCATGTACTACTGAACACGCACATAATAGGATACAAATACAGTCATGTACTACTAAAAACATCCACATCAATAGAATACAAAGACAGTCATGTACTACTGAACACCCACATCAATAGAATACAAAGACAGTCATGTACTACTGAACAACCACATCAATAGAATACAAAGACAGTCATGTACTTCTGAACACCCACATCAATAGAATACAAAGACAGTCATGTACTACTGAACACCCACATCAATAGAATACAACGACAGTCATGTACTACTGAACAACCACATCAATAGAATACAATGACAGTTATGTACCACTGAACACCCACATCAATAGAATACAATGATAGTCATGTAATATACTGAACAACCACATCAATAGAATATAACGACAGTCATGTACCACTGAACAACCGCATCAATAGAATACATCGATTGTCATGTACCGATGAACACCCACATCAATAGAATACAACAAAAGTCATGTACTACTGAACACCCACAACAATAGAATACAACGACAGTTATGTACCACTGAACACCCACATCAATAGAATACAACGACAGTCATGTACCACTGAACACCCACATCAATAGAATACAATGATAGTCATGTAATACTGAACAACCACATCAATAGAATATAACGACAGTCATGTACCACTGAACAACCACATCAATAGAATACAACAAAAGTCATGTACCACTGAACACCCACATCAATAGAATACAACGACAGTCATGTACCACTGAACAACCACATCAATAGAATACAATGATGGTCATGTACCACTGAACAACCACATCAATAGAATACAACGACAGTCATGTACTACTTAACAACCACATCAATAGAATACAACAAAAGTCATGTACCACTGAACACCCACATCAATAGAATACAACGACAGTCATGTACCACTGATCAACCACATCAATAGAATACAACAACAGTCATGTACTACTGAACAACCACATTAATAGAATACAACGACAGTCATGTACCACTGATCAACCACATCAATAGAATACAACAACAGTCATGTACTACTGAACAACCACATCAATAGAATACAACGACAGTCATTTACCACTGAGCACCCACATCAATAGAATATAACGACAGCCATGTACCACTGATCAACCACATCAATAGAATACAACAACAGTCATGTACTACTGAACAACCACATCAATAGAATACAACGACAGTCATTTACCATTGAACAACCACATCAATAGAATACAACGACAGTCATGTACCACTGATCAACCACATCAATAGAATACAACGACAGTCATTTACCACTGAACAACCACATCAATAGAATACAACGACGGTCTTGTACCACTGAACACCCACATAATAGAATACAACGACGGTCATGTACCACTGAACAACCACATAATAGAATACAACGACGGTCATGTACCACTGAACACCCGCATAATAGAATACAATATAAGAATTATTTAAACACTGGAGACACAGATGAATGACAAAAGAATTATTGAAACACTGGAGACACAGATGACGAATGACAAAAGAGTTATTGAAACACTGGAGACACAGATGAATGACAAAAGAAATATTCAAACACTGGAGACACAGATGATGAATGACACAAGACATATTGAAACAATGGAGAACCAGATGATGAATGACAAAAGAACCATTGAAACACTGGAGACACAGATGAATGACAAAAGAATTATTGAAACACTGGAGCCACAAATGATGAATGACAAAAGAATTATTGAAACACTGGAGACACAGATGATGAATGACAAAAGAATTATTGAAACACTGGAGACACAGATGAATGACAAAAGAAATATTGAAACACTGGAGACACAGATGAATGACAACATAACTATTGAAACACTGGAGACACAAATGATGAATGACAAAAGAATTATTGAAACACTGGAGACACCGATGAATGACAAAAGAAATATTGAAACACTGGAGACACAGATGATGAATGACAAAAGAATTATTGAAACACTGGTGACACAGATGAATGACAAAAGAATTATTGAAACACTGGAGACACAGATGAATGACAATAGAATTATTGAAACACTGGAGACACAGATGATGAATGACAAAATATTTATTGTATCACTGGAGACACAGATGAATGACAAAAGAATTATTGAAACACTGGAGACACAGATGATGAATGACAAAAGAATTATTGAAACACTGGTGACACAGATGAATGACAAAAGAAGGATTATTGAAACACTGGAGACACAGATGAATGACAACAGAATTATTGAAACACTGGAGACACAAATGATGAATGACAAAAGAATTATTGTAACACTGGAGACACAGATGATGAATGACAAAAGAATTACTCAAAACACTGGAGACACAGATGAATGACAAAAGAAATATTGAAACATTAAAGACACAGATGATGAATGACAAAAGAATTATTGAAACACTGGAGACATAGATGATGAATGACAAAAGAAATATTGAAATAGTAAAGACACAGATGATGAATGAGAAAAGAATTATTGAAACACTGGAAACAGATGAATGACAAAAGAATTATTGAAACACTGGAGACATAGATGAATGATAAAAGAATTATTGAAACACTGGAGACATAGATGAATGACAAAAAAATTATTGAATCACTGGAGACACAGATGATGAATGACAAAAGAATTATTGAAACACTGGAGACACAGATGAATGACAACAGAAATTTTGAAACACTGGAGACATAGATGAATGACGAAATAATTATTGAAACAATGGAGACACAGATGATGAATGAGAAAAGAATTATTGAAACACTGATGACACAGATGATGAATGACAAAAGAATTATTGAAACATCGGAGATACAGATGATTCATGACAACAGAATTATTGAAACACTGGTGACATAGATGAATGACAAAAGAATTAAGGAAAAACAATGGAGACACAGATGAATGACAAAAGAATTATTGAAACACTGGAGACATAGATGAATGACAAAAGAATTGTTGAAACACTGGAGACACAGATGATGAATGACAAACGAAATATTGAAAAACTAGAGACACAGGTGAATGACAAAAGAATTATTCAAAACACTAGAGACACAGATGAATGAGAAAAGAATTATTGAAACACACGGAGACACAGATGAATGACAAAATAATTATTGAAACACTGGAGACACAGATGATGAATGACAAAAGAATTATTTAAACACTGGTGACACAGATAAATGACAAAATGATTATTGAAACACCGGAGACATATATGAATGACAAAAGAATTATTGAAACATTGGAGACACAAATGATGAATGACAAAATAATTATTATATCACTGGAGACACAGATGAATGCCAAAAGAATTATTGAAACACTGGAGACACAGATGATGAATGACAAAAGAATTATTGAAACACTGGTGACACAGATGAATGACAAAAGGATTATTGAAACACTGGAGACACAGATGAATGACAACAGAATTATTGAAACACTGGAGACACAGATGATGAATGACAAAAGAATTATTGAAACACTGGAGACACAGATGAATGACAAAAGAAATATTTAAACACTGGAGACACAGATGATGAATGACACAAGACATATTGAAACAATGGAGAACCAGATGATGAATGACAAAAGAACCATTGAAACACTGGAGACATAGATGAATGACAAAAGAATTATTGAAACACTGGAGCCACAAATGATGAATGACAAAAGAATTATTGAAACACTGGAGACACAGATGATGAATGACAAAAGAATTATTCAAACACTGGAGACACAGATGAATGACAAAAGAAATATTGAAACACTGGAGACACAGATGAATGACAACATAACTATTGAAACACTGGAGACACAAATGATGAATGACAAAAGAATTATTGAAACACTGGAGACACCGATGAATGACAAAAGAAATATTGAAACACTGGAGACACAGATGAATGACAACAGAATTATTGAAACACTGGAGACACAGATGATGAATGAAAAAATATTTATTGTATCACTGGATACACAGATGAATGACAAAAGAATTATTGAAACACTGGAGACACAAATGAATGACAAAAGAAGGATTATTGAAACACTGGAGACACAGATGAATGACAACAGAATTATTGAAACACTGGAGACACAAATGATGAATGACAAAAGAATTATTGTGACACTGGAGACACAGATGATGAATGACAAAAGAATTATTCAAAACACTGGAGACACAGATGAATGACAAAAGAAATATTGAAATATTAAAGACACAGATGATGAATGACAAAAGAATTATTGAAACACTGGAGACACAGATGATGAATGACAAAAGAAATATTGAAACATCGGAGATACAGATGATTCATGACAACAGAATTATTGAAACACTGGTGACATAGATTAATGACAAAAGAATTATTGAAACACTGGAGACATAGATGAATGATAAAAGAATTATTGAAACACTGGAGACATAGATGAATGACAAAAAAATTATTGAATCACTGGAGACACAGATGATGAATGACAAAAGAATTATTGAAACACTGGAGACACAGATGAATGACAACAGAAATTTTGAAACACTGGAGACATAGATGAATGACGAAATAATTATTGAAACAATGGAGACACAGATGATGAATGAGAAAAGAATTATTGAAACACTGATGACACAGATGATGAATGACAAAAGAATTATTGAAACATCGGAGATACAGATGATTCATGACAACAGAATTATTGAAACACTGGTGACATAGATGAATGACAAAAGAATTAAGGAAAAACAATGGAGACACAGATGAATGACAAAAGAATTATTGAAACACTGGAGACATAGATGAATGACAAAAGAATTGTTGAAACACTGGAGACACAGATGATGAATGACAAACGAAATATTGAAAAACTAGAGACACAGGTGAATGACAAAAGAATTATTCAAAACACTAGAGACACAGATGAATGAGAAAAGAATTATTGAAACACACGGAGACACAGATGAATGACAAAATAATTATTGAAACACTGGAGACACAGATGATGAATGACAAAAGAATTATTTAAACACTGGTGACACAGATAAATGACAAAATGATTATTGAAACACCGGAGACATATATGAATGACAAAAGAATTATTGAAACATTGGAGACACAAATGATGAATGACAAAATAATTATTATATCACTGGAGACACAGATGAATGCCAAAAGAATTATTGAAACACTGGAGACAGATGATGAATGACAAAAGAATTATTGAAACACTGGTGACACAGATGAATGACAAAAGGATTATTGAAACACTGGAGACACAGATGAATGACAACAGAATTATTGAAACACTGGAGACACAGATGATGAATGACAAAAGAATTATTGAAACACTGGAGACACAGATGAATGACAAAAGAAATATTTAAACACTGGAGACACAGATGATGAATGACACAAGACATATTGAAACAATGGAGAACCAGATGATGAATGACAAAAGAACCATTGAAACACTGGAGACATAGATGAATGACAAAAGAATTATTGAAACACTGGAGCCACAAATGATGAATGACAAAAGAATTATTGAAACACTGGAGACACAGATGATGAATGACAAAAGAATTATTCAAACACTGGAGACACAGATGAATGACAAAAGAAATATTGAAACACTGGAGACACAGATGAATGACAACATAACTATTGAAACACTGGAGACACAAATGATGAATGACAAAAGAATTATTGAAACACTGGAGACACCGATGAATGACAAAAGAAATATTGAAACACTGGAGACACAGATGAATGACAACAGAATTATTGAAACACTGGAGACACAGATGATGAATGAAAAAATATTTATTGTATCACTGGATACACAGATGAATGACAAAAGAATTATTGAAACACTGGAGACACAAATGAATGACAAAAGAAATATTGAAACATCGGAGATACAGATGATTCATGACAACAGAATTATTGAAACACTGGTGACATAGATGAATGACAAAAGAATTATTGAAACAATGGAGACAGATGAATGACAAAAGAATTATTGAAACACTGGAGACATAGATGAATGACAAAAGAATTGTTGAAACACTGGAGACACAGATGATGAATGACAAAAGAATTATTGAAACACTGGTGACACAGATGAATGAAAAAAGAATTTTTGAAACACTGGAGACATAGATGAATGACAAAAGAATTATTGCACTGGAGACACAGATGATGAATGAGAAAAGAATTATTGAAACACTGGTGACACAGATTATGAATGACAAAAGAATTATTGAAACATCGGTGATACAGATGATTCATGACCACGGAATTATTGAAACACTGGAGACAGATGGATGACAAAAGAATTATTGAAACACTGGAGACACAGATGAATGATAAAAGAATTATTGAAACACTGGAGACACAGATGAATGACAACAGAAATTTTGAAACACTGGAGACATAGATGAATGACAAAAGAATTATTGAAACACTGGAGACACAGATGATGAATGAGAAAAGAATTATTGAAACACTGATGACACAGATGATGAATGACAAAAGAATTATTGAAACATCGGAGATACAGATGATTCATGACAACAGAATTATTGAAACACTGGTGACATAGATGAATGACAAAAGAATTATTGAAACAATGGAGACAGATGAATGACAAAAGAATTATTGAAACACTGGAGACATAGATGAATGACAAAAGAATTGTTGAAACACTGGAGACACAGATGATGAATGACAAAAGAATTATTGAAACACTGGTGACACAGATGAATGAAAAAAGAATTTTTGAAACACTGGAGACATAGATGAATGACAAAAGAATTATTGCACTGGAGACACAGATGATGAATGAGAAAAGAATTATTGAAACACTGGTGACACAGATTATGAATGACAAAAGAATTATTGAAACATCGGTGATACAGATGATTCATGACCACAGAATTATTGAAACACTGGAGACAGATGGATGACAAAAGAATTATTGAAACACTGGAGACACAGATGAATGATAAAAGAATTATTAAAACACTGGAGACATAGATGAATGACAAACGAAATATTGAAATACTAGAGACACAGGTGAATGACAAAAGAAATATTCAAAACACTAACTGACACAGATGTATGAGAAAAGAATTATTGAAACACTGGAGACACAGATGTTGCACAAGACTTTTTTTTTCTGAAATGCTTTTTTGGCCTGTGCTATTCTGCTCTTCATTTCTGTGTTGTGTTGATGTTTACAGCGATGAAAAAAAAGAAAGCCGCATGACTCGCGCAGTCGTCACGAGAAGTTGTCAGAAGTTTGGATTTCAACCAGGATAGACAAAAATAAAGCATTTCTGACTTTATCGTGACTTGATTTTTCTTTCACTTAATGTTACGCGTTTAAGTCGAAAGTGTTGGACCGAAAGACTCAAATACAATAACTCTATTGCAAAAGACTTATAGTCTTTTTAAGGGCGGATGACGAAGAAGTAAAACTATTCCTTAAATCACGAAGATAAACGAAGGAAACCTTATTTTAGAGATCACCCTCCCCTGGTCTGTGGGTAGCTAGATCAGATGTCCAGCCATCTCGGAAAACCGCGAAAAACAGGAAGTCTCGTGTGCACTCGTGCACGTTAAAGAACCATTGGCAATTAAAATAAAAAATGTGGGCTAATAATGACCTAATCCGGTCAATAAATGTTCAGCAAATATACTCACTCATGGCGAAGACGGAAGTGTAGGGCCGAAAGACTCAAATACAATAACTCTATTGCAAAAGACGTATAGTCTTTTTAAGGGCGGATGACGAAGAAGTAAAACTATTCCTTAAATCACGAAGATAAACGAAGGAAACCTTATTTTAGAGATCACCCTCCCCTGGTCTGTGGGTAGCTAGATCAGATGTCCAGCCATCTCGGAAAACGGCGAAAAACAGGAAGTCTCGTGTGCACTCGTGCACGTTAAAGAACCATTGGCAATTAAAATAAAAAATGTGGGCTAATAATGACCTAATCCGGTCAATAAATGTTCAGCAAATATACTCACTCATGGCGAAGACGGAAGTGTAGGGCCGAAAGTCTCAGATATCGCGGCGCTGCCGCAAACTAGCGACACAACGCTTGAACGCCCACTTAACGGCTGAACACTAAGGAGAGAACAGATATTCTAGAGAGCCAAACATTGTTCATTTACTCGGCCAAACGTTCGGCATTTCTGTAATCAACAACCAAAAAAAAAATTTTTCTCCAAACTGGCAACCTGTAGAATTCACTTCCACACAAAACCTGGCCTTCCCTTGTGGCTCACAATGACATGATCTTTAGCTCAATGGAGAGCCTACGAAGCGGATTTTTCTAAATTGGCACGTCTGAAGCCCCCGAGAAAGACACAAGAAGAAAATGAAAGTCTTCTAAACTCCGTTATCTAACTCTCATCATCATCATGTGCCATACCGGTTGGCGTAGGCATTCATATCCTTCCACAATCTTCTATCCGCCGTGCATCGTATCAATTCTGTTGTTGACTATTTTCCATGTCATGACACCAGGCTACTTAGTATACTCTCTCTTTGTCGTCCGTGATCTCTCTGTCCCTCTGTTTTGTAAGTTATAACCATGCGAGGTCGGATAATGTTGATTGCTTCTTTCTGATGTTTTTAGGAGCTTCCTTTTTGTGTTGGCCTCTATGCGGATTTCTTCGTTGATCTTTTTATCTGTATATGTAGAATGTGTGTTGTATTTGTTGAATTATAAGCGGTCTGTGTATAGTTGGGATGAGCTTAATTTGAGTGCAGTCGACACTGTCCTGTTAGCAGTTAGATTCGGTTATATCTGGCTATACACAGCTGCTGTCTCTGGACCAAATTATATCTGGCTACACACAGCTGCTGTCTCTGGACCAAATTATATCTGGCTACATACGCTGCTGTCTCTGGGCCAAATTAAATCTGGCTACATACGCTGCTGTCTCTGGACCAAATTATATCTGGCTACACACAGCTGCTGTCTCTGGACCAAATTATATCTGGCTACATACGCTGCTGTCTCTGGACCAAATTATATCTGGCTACATACGCTGCTGTCTCTGGAACAAATTAAATCTGGCTACATACGCTGCTGTCTCTGGACCAAATTATATCTGGCTACACACAGCTGCTGTCTCTGGACCAAATTATATCTGGCTACATACGCTGCTGTCTCTGGACCAAATTATATCTGGCTACACACAGCTGCTGTCTCTGGACCAAATTATATCTGGCTACACACAGCTGCTGTCTCTGGACCAAATTATATCTGGCTACACACAGCTGCTGTCTCTGGACCAAATTATATCTGGCTACCCACAGCTGCTGTCTCTGGACCAAATTATATCTGGCTACACACAGCTGCTGTCTCTGGACCAAATTATATCTGGCTACACACAGCTGCTGTCTCTGGACCAAATTATATCTGGCTACACACAGCTGCTGTCTCTGGACCAAATTATATCTGGCTACATACGCTGCTGTCTCTGGGCCAAATTAAATCTGGCTACATACGCTGCTGTCTCTGGACCAAATTATATCTGGCTACATACGCTGCTGTCTCTGGACAAAATTAAATCTGGCTACATACGCTGCTGTCTCTGGACCAAATTATATCTGGCTACATACGCTGCTGTCTCTGGACCAAATTATATCTGGCTACATACGCTGCTGTCTCTGGACCAAATTATATCTGGCTACATACAGCTGCTGTCTCTGGACCAAATTATATCTGGCTACACACAGCTGCTGTCTCTGGACCAAATTATATCTGGCTACATACAGCTGCTGTCTCTGGACCAAATTATATCTGGCTACACACAGCTGCTGTCTCTGGACCAAATTATATCTGGCTACATACAGCTGCTGTCTCTGGACCAAATTATATCTGGCTACACACAGCTGCTGTCTCTGGACCAAATTATATCTGGCTACACACAGCTGCTGTCTCTGGACCAAATTATATCTGGCTACATACGCTGCTGTCTCTGGACCAAATTATATCTGGCTACACACAGCTGCTGTCTCTGGACCAAATTATATCTGGCTACATACGCTGCTGTCTCTGGACCAAATTAAATCTGGCTACATACAGCTACTGTCTCTAGACCAAATTTAATCTGGCTACACACAGCTGCTGTTTCTGGGTCAAATTAAATCTGGCTACACACAGCTGCTGTCTCTGGACCAAATTAAATCTGGCTACATACGTTGCTGTCTCTAGACCAAATTTAATCTGGCTACACACAGTTGCTGTTTCTGTGCCAAATTAAATCTGGCTATATACAGCTACTGTCTCTAGACCAAATTTAATCTGGCTACACACAGCTGCTGTTTCTGGGTCAAATTAAATCTGGCTACACACAGCTGCTGTCTCTGGACCAAATTAAATCTGGCTACATACAGCTACTGTCTCTAGACCAAATTTAATCTGGCTACACACAGCTGCTGTTTCTGTGCCAAATTAAATCTGGCTACACACAGCTGCTGTCTCTGGACCAAATTTAATCTGGCTACATACGTTGCTGTCTCTGGGCCAAATTACATCTGGCTACATACGTTGCTGTCTCTGGGCCAAATTACATCTGGCTACATACACAGCTATATTGACCGTGTGCTTTACCGTTTGGTTTCTCGCGGTAAAGCGCTGTACCGAGGAGTACGGGTTCAGTCCTGTTTCGGGCGATCTATTGTTCTTTGTTTTTATTCTATTGATGATCGTTTGTTTCCGAATGTTGTAAACCTAGCTCTTCCCTTGAAATGATTCGCTGATCTATCGCCTCGCAAGTTTCTCTCCATTATAATATTCATGTATTATTATTTCGTCTCCTGTTTTTGATTTTGTTAAGTTTATGAAAACTAATAATTTGTACTGAAAGCAGTTTACACATTAACTCTTTCAGTACGGAAGGTTTTTATCAATGCATCGGTACAGATTTCAGAGACATAATTGTTCATGTTTTTAAATATCAATCGACATGTTTATATCTATCTTATTCTCAACATAGTATATATGGATTTTTAGATAATTAAACAAGGATTTATATTTCACCAATACCAAGATGATACAAGACTTACAAAAAGAATATGGTTTGATGAGAGTTGACACTAATTAAATTGAGAGTGACGCACTGTGCGGTTAATCGTACTTGACCGAAATCGGAATGATGCGTCGAAACGTAGGGAAACAGTTAAATGTTCTTATTTTGACCTCTCTGTGTACGACAAGGTCATTAGAGCGCGCACTTCCTGCTCCCGTGATACACATTTGCTGCAAGTTCAATCTGAGTCCAGATTGTTTTAGTGGCTTCAGTTGTATTTATGTGAAAACATAAAATGTAACAATACTTCAGATTCAAAGACTCATTATTTACTTCAAATTGAAAGACTCATTATTTACTTCAAATTGAAAGACTCATTATTTACTTCAAATTGAAAGACTCATTATTTACTTCAAATTGAAAGACTCATTATTTACTTCAAATTGAAAGACTCATTTTTTACTTCAAATTGAAAGACTCATTATTTACTTCAAAATGAAAGACTCATTATTTACTTCAAATTGAAAGACTCATTTTTTTTTAAATTTAGTGTTTAGAAAGTTTCTAAGTAAAAAAAGAAGGCTGGAATTGAAATGGAAATAAAAATATGCTGACAGTGTTGAGGTTAGGAAATATACAAACATGAGATACATTAGTTGTTTAAGACTGAGACCTGTTTTCTTACTATTCAGCATTTTATTTTAAATGTAAAAAAAAAAGTAAATAGAATATTTATCAGTATTTCACATTCATTGTAATATTATTGCAACATTGACAAAAAAAATCTGTGTGAAATAATTATGTTTTCTTCCAGAAAAAAAGTGACTAAAGAAAAAAAATAGAATATTAAAGTCTCGGACAGTGGCACACCTAGTATAAGGGAGCAGGAGACGCCACTGATTTTGTCCATACCTTTTGTGTTTCTTCTCCCTAATCATATAAAAAAAAAAAAAAATAAAAAAAAAATAAAAAAAAATTACGAGCTAACGAAAGGCAAACCGGCATGTATGTATTGACAAGCCAGGACATTGAAAATATTTGTCAAATCCTTGCTTTTTATTATTATCGATACTTTCAATATCAATCTCCCCAGAGACGATACCATACAAACATCTCAAAGCCAATGAATTTGTAAAAAAAAAATAATTGGTTTCAATAAGCTGCATTTTAATGTTGATAAATGTATTTCCGGTCCCGTTGTTATGGTAACGCATGTATACAGCTGGTTGAAAAGGTTTGTGGTAGCAGGATTAAAATGTTGAATTGTCAGTGAAGGTGTGTTAATCAACAATCAATGCTGATATTAGTGAGATGGCAGCAATCAGAATACAACGTCAAATAAGTTGATATCAATGAGATGGCAGCAATCAGAATACAACGTCAAATAAGTTGATATCAATGAGATGGCAGCAATCAGAATACAACGTCAAATAAGTTGATATCAATGAGATGGCAGCAATCAGAATACAACGTCAAATAAGTTGATATCAATGAGATGGCAGCAATAGAATACAACGTCAAATAAGTTGATATCAATGAGATGGCAGCAATCAGAATACAACGTCAAATAAGTTGATATCAATGAGATGGCAGTAATAGAATACAACGTCAAATAAGTTGATATCAGTGAGATGGCAGCAATAGAAAACAATGTCAGATAAGTTGATATCGGTGAGATGGCAGCAATAGAAAAAAAACGTCAGATAAGTTGATAT
Organism: Megaustenia siamemsis; assembly: GCA_032433765.1. Classification (NCBI taxonomy): domain Eukaryota; kingdom Metazoa; phylum Mollusca; class Gastropoda; order Stylommatophora; family Ariophantidae; genus Megaustenia; species Megaustenia siamemsis. The sequence continues at coordinate 1,845,232 of JAVIAB010000117.1, read as the reverse complement.
CGGTGAGATGGCAGCAATAGAAAACAACGTCAGATAAGTTGATATCAATGAGATGGCAGTAATAGAATACAACGTCAAATAAGTTGATATCAGTGAGATGGCAGCAATCAGAATACAACGTCAAATAAGTTGATATCAATGAGATGGCAGCAATCAGAATACAACGTCAAATAAGTTGATATCAATGAGATGGCAGCAATCAGAATACAACGTCAAATAAGTTGAAATTACAACCTGCAAAGTTGATCTTAGAGGTTCACAAACAACAAGCTGCTGAATGACGTCACATTTGCTGAGCCCCTTTCAGTTTGCTCGAGCGCTACGATCACACGACGTCATCTCTAAGAACAATAAATAACGAATAACAGAATATGTTCTGTATGTGTTATCTACATAAAGAATATAAAGTCATAATCATTCAGTATGTTCTTCTATTATGTGTTTCTCTTCATGTCGTTGTGGTAAAGTTGAAATAGAGGACATATGTAGAATGACCATGGAGATCATTACAAAAACCATCTTTACAAAACATAGCACCGTTGCTAGTGTATGTCGGGGGCTCACGATAGAACCAGAGGGATAAAGGCCGCTTGGTCAAGGCAGTCGCCATGACGTATGAGACTCAAGATTGTTATTTCACCCCCGATAGAAAAAATCCTTTCTGTCTACCACGGGTTTCGAACACCGTAAGCCGGATTTTCAGCCAGCGAAACTGTGGTTTTAGCCGTATGGCCACGCGCACCTCCAGGCGGATCATGGCAGTAACAAAAGCAATGGTCTGTTTCGAAACACAACCTTTCATTCGCGTGTTTTCTGAGTGACTCGATGAGCATGTTCATGAACATCAAAGGAGGCTGGGTTCAAAGACAGTGGTTGATGTTACTAAAGAGCTCAGGACTGACTGGGATAGATTTCATTTTCGTCGCTGGGAACTCGGACTTGAAAGTAAATGAACAGCCTGGCTGGAACGGCCGATTGGCGGGCATGCGATGTACTGGGCTGACGTTCTGAGTGCACTGTGTGAGGCAGGGCGAGTTAAAGATTCAGCTAATGATCATGAACCTACAACCATGTCCAGACTGCACACAAAAACAAGTAAAAAGTAAAGAGCTCCGTCACGCCACGTGACGTATAGTGAATATGGTGTTAGTGACAATAGTTTTTATACACCTTCGGCACGTGATTTTTTGGGGTAATGTGGTCGGTATTACGCCCGTGCTGCTTTACTTTCCCATAAAAAATCCGGTGCCATTTTAAGACTGGGTGAGCCCAAAAGCTTTACTGCGGCTCTACATGATTGTTAATATTTATGTCTCTTTCCATAACTAACTTAGCATTGATACCATTGCTGCTCTTGATTATCACACGATACAACACTTGTTTGTATGAGTAGAGTATTTTCTTAGACCATTGACCGACAGATAAACGAGGGGTCTACACAATGTGTGGCCTATTGTTTTTTTTCATCATGTGCCATACCCATTGACGTGGGCGATCATGTCCCTCCACAATTGTCTACCCACAGTATGTCGTATCTATTTTGTTCTTGACTGTATTCCGTGATATGACATCAAGCATTCCAGTATCTTCTCTCTTTGTCGTCCGCGATCTCTCTTTCCTTCTATTTTGCCAGTGGCAACCAAGTATTCCAACTTTCCTCTTCTCATGATGAGCGCGAGTATCTTTCTGATGTTTCTTAGAAGCTCCCTTTTTTGTTGCCTTCTTTGAGAATTTCATACCTGGAATTTTTAGCTGTCCAGGGAATTCTCAACATTCTTCTGAGAAATCTATTTATTTCTGTAGTGCATTTTCCATCTGATATTGTGCCCAAGTATTTGACACATTGCACTTGTTTCAGTTTTGTCACGTTTAATTGTATTCTGCATGATGGCGATGATTGTTACTTCAATAAGACCATTATTTATATTTTCTCACTATTCAGACTGAGACTTTTCTTGTTGGTTTCTTTCACTTTTGTTATTGTTGGAAAAAATCCTTCATTTTTTTTCATCGGTTTTGTGCCCCTGCAATAAATGATAATGAGATCATGTGTGTTTTTTTCTCTTTAGTTTACGGTGTTACCTGTAAAGTACTATTCTGGCATAGGATTTCTAGGTTTAGCATAGGTTTCTCATGTGTGCACTTTTGTGTTTGTCCTGTTCTACGCTTTCGATAATTCTTGCTGTTCTATTATTGTATTTTTGGAAATATTTCAATAACAAGAATAATATATTTTGTTATTATAAAATTATTATTATACAATTTATAATAATAAAAACAATAATAAAATATAATTAACAATAATAATAACAACTATATAGAATAGTAATAACTGTAACAAACAGAAAGAATAAAAATAATAACACAGCAGAATAATAATAGTAACAACAAGACTGGAATGTAATAACAAACATAATAATATTATAATAACAAACAATATTAATCATAATAAACAGAATACCATTTTACTAACAAGTAGAAGAGCATTATAATAATAAAAAAGTATAATAAGAAATAATAATAATATTAACAATATAATAATAGTATGTGCTAATGATCAATGAGTCCAACTATTATGCTCAGGTTTGAGAGAAAGAAAGAGAGCAAACAAGAAGGTAGGTTACTGAGAAGTGTATTTCATATCAAGCATATGTCATCATAAATTATATAATTGATCTGGACACTCACAGGCGCCCACGCGCATGTGACCAGGCATGTTTACATCTCATTGGTTCCGCTTCATTAGAAGATTTCTGCTTCCATATTGATATCTCAAAGTAACCTTTAACATTGTTGTTTATCTGACTGGTCTCATGAAACTCATTTTTTACTTTCAAATGTAGATGTACAAATTACACTTTACGTATGTTCCTAATGTAGATGTACAAATTACACTTTACGTATGTTCCTAATGTAGATGTACAAATTACACTTTACGTATGTTCCTAATGGCAAAAAGGAAAACGTTATGTAACATTGGTCTGTAGGTTCTTACCTGCAAGTAGAGGTAAACATCCTTGATATTTTTTTTAAATAAATAAGGCAAAGCCAGTGTATGTTATTATTATTATTATTATTATGAGTATTATTAGTACGAGAAGCTACAAGGTTATCAAGTGGGTTATTGTTATAATAATATCGAGGATCAATGGACTATTTTAATGATTTATCGAGGCTAAAATATAAATGTCTTCTTCTTTCCAGCTCCCTATGGAGCATAGGTCTTCAACAAACACTTTACAGGCCATTCTGTTTCTTGCCATTCTTTTCAGATCATTCCATGTCCTCCCCATCATCTCTGCGTCCATCTGTCTTCTCCAAGAATAATTTAGTCTTCCTCTTTGTCTCTTCCCCAAGGAATTCCAAAAAAGGACCTAAAATCCTAGGAAACATGGGATTTTACTCTTGCTTTGGTTCTCTTTTCTCTGAAATTGGCAGTTATCAGATTAGAGATCCATCGAATAAAGTGCAATGTTAATCAAGGGCACGTTGCTCTTCCGAACTAAGATAAATATACTTAATCTGGGACTTTACCTAGAAATATATTTAGATACTCAAGTAATTCGAAGGCCTGTGACTTAGAGGTCTGTGAACTTGATGATAGTGATAAAAATGCATGCGAACTTCAGGACCGATAACCGCGATATTGATTTATTTATGGGTAGTAACTAGAATATGGTTTTACCAAAGTGCAGTTAAAGAAAAAAGGTTGCCGCTAGATTCAAGTGACCAGTCATTTGTCCTAATCATAACGTAATCTCGTGAGCTCTTGATAAATCTCTTACAACCCGTTCCACAGTTATGTCTGGTCCTCAAGGCACGTGAGATGAACGAGACATGTTCCAGAAAACCGTAAGCCGGTTTCATGTTTACGGTTTCCGCCACTGAAAAGTAAATCCGAGAGTTTAGTTTTGTCACGAGCGGTTTATGGTATCTCTAGTAAAGGAATGTCAAGAGCCCGGTCACGTCCAGTGCCGTATAGGGAATATGGTGTTAGTGACCATCATGTTTATAGGGAATATGGTGTTAGTGACCATCATTTTTATAGGCAATATGGTGTTAGTGACCATCATTTTTATAGGCAATATGGTGTTAGTGACCATCATTTTTATAGGCAATATGGTGTTAGTGACCATCATTTTTATAGGCAATATGGTGTTAGTGACCATCATTTTTATAGGGAATATGGTGTTAGTGACCATCATTTTTATAGGGAATATGGTGTTAGTGACCATCATTTTTATAGGCAATATGGTGTTAGTGACCATCATTTTTATAGGCAATATGGTTTTAGTGACCATCATGTTAATAGGGAATGTGGTGTTAGTGACCATCATTTTTATAGGCAATATGGTGTTAGCGACCATCATTTTTATAGGGAATATGGTGTTAGTGACCATCATTTTTATAGGGAATGTGGTGTTAGTGACCATCATTTTTATAGGCAATATGGTTTTAGTGACCATCATTTTTATAGGCAATATGGTGTTAGCGACCATCATTTTTATAGGGAATATGGTGTTAGTGACCATCATGTTAATAGGGAATGTGGTGTTAGTGACCATCATTTTTATAGGCAATATGGTGTTAGCGACCATCATTTTTATAGGCAATATGGTGTTAGTGACCATCATTTTTAAAGGCAATATGGTGTTAGCGACCATCATTTTTATAGGCAATATGGTGTTAGTGACCATCATTTTTATAGGCAATATGGTGTTAGCGACCATCATTTTTATAGGCAATATGGTGTTAGTGACCATCATTTTTAAAGGCAATATGGTGTTAGTGACCATCATTTTTATAGGCAATATGGTGTTAGTGACCATCATTTTTATACGGTATATTGTGCTATTGACCATTATTTTTATAGACCCTCGGTATATGATTTTTGGGGTAATGTGATTGGTATTACGCCCGTGCCGTTTTACTTTCCCTCCCCCTCTCCCCCTGCAAAAAAAAATTCAGTACCCATTAACGGCTGGGTGAACCCGACCTCTTGTCCATTGGGGTGTCTCTAGTGGTGGAAGCAATACTTGGGCAGTTATGTGGAAGCAATACTTGGGCAGTTATGTGGAAGCAATACTTGGGCAGTTATGTGGAAGCAATACTTGGACAGTTATGTGGAAGCAATACTTGGGCAGTTATGTGGAAGCAATACTTGGACAGTTATGTGGAAGCAATACTTGGGCAGTTATGTGGAAGCAATACTTGGGCAGTTATGTGGAAGCAATACTTGGGCAGTTATGTGGAAGCAATACTTGGGCAGTTATGTGGAAGCAATACTTGGGCAGTTATGTGGAAGCAATACTTGGGCAGTTATGTGGAAGCAATACTTGGGCAGTTATGTGGAAGCAATACTTGGGCAGTTATGTGGAAGCAATACTTGGGCAGTTATGTGGAAGCAATACTTGGGCAGTTATGTGGAAGCAATACTTGGGCAGTTATGTGGAAGCAATACTTGGGCAGTTATGTGGAAGCAATACTTGGGCAGTTATGTGGAAGCAATACTTGGGCAGTTATGTGGAAGCAATGTTATAGTGTGACTCAGTCATGGGCGATAATGGAAGAATAGAAGAATATGACGATAGACAGAAGAATAAAAGAATGAGGCGATGACGATGTGAAGTAGGATAGTTTTAGGCGGCGTAGAAAAGACACTCTTCAGAGGATTAGGAAGGAGACGTTAAGTCTACCCAACTCAGTCGCTGAGTCGTAATCAACTTGAAGATTACCAGTGAAATGCGTACAGGTGGTCAGCCTAAAGCCAGACAGATGTTTGCTCTGGTCGACAAAGTTGCGTAACGCAACGACACGGCCGCTGGTTCCTAGGAAACTCTTATATCGGCAGACGCCTTGAAGTCCAGTGAAGACCTGAGATGAAAGCGGACAACTAAACTGCCCCGCGTAATCAAAAGACCAGGTTATCTTTAAGTTCAGCAGTGATTACTCTTTGAGTCTCTGAATTGGAAATCGCCTCGAGTTTTAGTTGTTAAGGGACGGACTTAAGAAGATGGACAGGTTCGACAGGACTCCTAAAGTAATAAGACTTTAGAGATAATTAAAAAAGGCGGAGTTAGAGAGATAGTGACGGTCAAGAGACGTAGGTTAGGCCGTATCAGTGGTCGGGGGGTGTGGTCACCTGGGACTTAAACCCCGAGACCCTGGGAACTAGGGAGATTAGGAGAGGAGAGGCCCAGAATGCTTTTGGGGCGAGGAGCAGTAGCTAGAGAGACATTTAGCTACACTCGGGCAGACTCAGCTATACTCAGCCAGACTCGAGACAATTCGGCCACACTCGGCCAGACTGAGCACATTCAGATACTAGTTCCTCAGCACTATCAGAAAGAGACAGGCAGATGTACTTAAGAATACTATACGGAGTATACGGTCAACAAGATAGATAGATAACCACAGATAGAACTTTATGAATACGAAACGGCCACACACAAACGTTATTTGACAATTCATCATCGCCGATAGGCTATGTCAAGTAACACCAATAAAGACCTTGTTTATACTTGTACTAAAAAGATTGATGAGTTATATATGTGTGTGTCAAATGAAAGTACAAGTAGTAAGGTCAGAAAGAATCAGATAGAGACCCTGCAATATTATATTCCTTTCTGGTGCCGTGACCAGGATTCTATTCTTTAGAAAGGACCTGGAGAGAAAAAAAAAAAGAGTAAGAATTTTCTCTTAATTAACCAAGACGTCCACCTACGTACTTCCAGTATAACCAAGAAGTACTTCCAGCAACGAGTGCCGTCCTCATAATTTGCAAGTACCCATGAAGTTGAGCCTAGTAATGTGTTTGTGTACAACACACCAGCGAACCTTGTCTACAGAAGTTAATCAAGCCTAGCCATCTGTGTCCAAAATAGTACATCGAAGTCCAGTGTAAGAATGGCTGCCTGTTTGTGAGACTACACCCTGTTTATCTTAAAATCCCGAAGAAGCGACTAGAAGTGCCAACCCGCAGTGATCTTTCCCCGAGCTATATCAAAGTAGAAGTGAACATTCATATTCATAAAGTAGAACTTCCTGTAAGGAAAGAAGTAAAAGTGAAATAGACAGAGAGAACAAAATGTGAAAATGATGTCCACATTGAGAACCTGAAAGAAGACTAAGTAGTTAATTATTGTTTTAAATTAGTATATTATTGTGTAGTTGTTAGGATGTTACATAAGTGTGTTAGGTATTCCATGGACTTCAGAAGCATGTAAGTTGGATTTTTCTTATATATTTTAGAGATGCATATGATATGTTGTAACAAGGTTGTGTGAAGTAAATACGTTTTTTCTTGAGTGTTAGTGGAAGATCGTAGAAATTCTTTGACCGATCTAAACGTGTGTGCGTGTGTGTGTGGCTAGCGAATAAGTTCATTGTTAATTAATTAATTATCAAGATGAAGAGAGGCATGACTCCCACTTTGCAGACCCTGCAAGAAATTAGTAGAGTCATCACCGGTTTAGAAAATAGTTTTAGACAGCAAGAAATGAGTGCCAGTATCTCAAATTACTCTGGCGACCCATCCATGTTCAGACAATGGATGGCAGAAATTGAAAAGTATGCTCTCATTTTTCCTATAAATGAGGAAGACAAGAAATTAATAGCTTTTAAAACAAGTAGAGGCGAAGTATCTGACTTCATCCAGAGAAGGATAAAGAATGAACCTTCAAGCACATGGAAGTCCCTCAAGATAGAATTAAAAACTAGGTATGCTGCTGTAGGAGATGCCTACACTGCTTTCATACTTTTGAGGAAGTTTAAACAAGAAAGAGGAGAGACAATAACTGCTTACAGTAATAGACTTTTAGAGCTAGCTGAGGAATCTGGTTTAGAAAAAGATAATTTTAGTAGACAATTAATAGAGATTTTTATAGATGGACTAATATCCACAGATCTAAAACTACACTTAGCGAGGCTGAACCCTGAGACGCTAGATGAAGCGATTAATATCTCTATTAAAGAAATCGGGTTCATGAAGAAATTGAATTTAAACCTACCTGAAGAAAGCCCAACCATCAGTGAATGGTTTAATAAAAGAAAAATAGTAGAAAAGCCTAGGGAAGTTAATCAAGCGAGTAATAGATGGAGAAATAAGGGACGACTAGGTGAAATGAGTAAAGAAATATATGCAGTGAGAAGGGAAACAAGGCATGTTCACGGAAGAAGATTAGCACCCCAGGAATCTAGGTGGAGATGGAATGACAAAAGACAAACTGCTGGACGTAAGAGCTATGAAATAAATAGTGTAGACAGGATTGAAATGAATAAAGTGAATGGTAAATCAAACTTTTGGACACATCATGTTAACCCAACACCCAGGCGTGGTTGGCAAGATCCCTCTGGAGTCAAAGAGAAGCGCGCAACCAAGCACGTGGATGCGAGAACGACCAAGTGGTCCAAATCAAACGGCCCAAACATCAAGACCAACAGGCTGTCTAGCCTGAAACAATACAAATTAATCAGAAAGGAGAAGGAATTAGAAGAGACTGAGAACAGAATGATCGACAGTGCTACACAAACAGAAGGTACTGATAGAGAAGTATTAGTGACACAGGTAAGCAGTGCACAAACACAGACTGTAGAGGTTAGAGGACAAACTAAACATAATGATAAGATAACACAAACGAGGGAGGTGAAGAAACAAGTTAGAGACGCCTGTGTGGCTACAAACATCCTAGAAGATGTGATATCAAGAAAAGATGCCGAGATAAGAATTATGGAAAAGAGAAGTGAAAGAGATGAGTTGATGCTACTAGAGCTGAAAGACACAGTAGATAGGCTAGAGTGCAAAAACAAGTGTCTAGAGACAAGAATTAAAGAGCTTGAAGAACAAGAGTCTGAGACTGACAGACACAGTGTATGTATGATTCGAGAAGTTGATGAGATGAAAGCACAGAATAGCCAACTTTTAGGTGAAGTCAAAGAGTCCAAGGATTTAGTTGTAAGTTTAAGAAAGGAGAAATCAGAAGCAGATGACCAGGTAAGGAACCTAATACGTGAGAAGTCTGACTTAGAGGAAGAGGTAGCGTCTCTAAGGCGAAAGAAATCTACTACAGAAAATTTGAAGAAGGAAAACGAGAAAGGGAAACTTGATAGGATAGAACGCAACAGTGATACAAATAGTGTAGAGGTTGTAAGTAAAAGTGCTGAGAAGAAAATTAACGAACTAGCAGTGTTTCATGCATTAGAGAAAGCAGCTGATAAATATGCGCGTGAAATGGACAAGGAATTAGAGGATATGGCAGATGGGGTAAAAGGTAGCAAGAAACGTCCTGAAACTGACAGATTGCCTACAATACGAGAAAGGAGGGTTGCTGCCATAAATGAAGAGTTTGAAAAGACCCAAATAGAAAAGGCAGAGCAAGTGAAATTTTGGCCATTGGGAACACCAGAACGTGATGCCATTATCGCTGAAAGAAGAAGAAAAGACGATGAAAGAGTCAAAGTAGACCTGCCTTTTGCCATACGATTGGGACGACGGCAAGAGTTTTTTGACCACCAGAAAGAAATAGATAAAGGTAACAGATTCAGAGAAGATGATAGGTCAGAAAGAGGAGACCTGACAACCACTAGTGATGGAAGAGATAAAAGATACAAAAAGAAGAAACATACATATTAAGAATTGTAATTATTTTACTTGTGGATGTTGTAACTAATAAGGTGTAAGAGTCTACTAACTTTTAGACGAATTTTAAATGTATAATGTCAGTGTGCACTGAATGATGAGTAGGAGTCTGTAAATGTACTGTTGCCTTAATGAGGAGACAGAACTATATGTATGAATATGTTAGTGAGTCACCTGAAGTAAACAAACAAAATGGTAACCATGTTTACATCGGTTTAAAAAGTTTGAGTCAAGTTAAGAGAACTCAGAATTTACAGAAAATAGAGTATTCATGGAGAGAAAAACATAGGGAACTAAGAAGAGAGAGTCAGTGACCCGAGATGGAGAGACTCTATGAGTTATATAGGAATTCCAAGTGTGGAACAGCACTGTGAGGTGTGCAGAGGTGTGTATGAAGTGTGTTGTGGATAGTTTAATGGAAGTCTAGACAGACTAGATTCTGTATCAAATTTAAGTCATAATTTTGATTGCTATGTGTTTGTGATTACTCTATGCTTCAATGTTCGGTCTGTCCAAGACTGTGGGGTGTATGATTTGAGGAGAAACATGTTGTGAAATGCACATTTTTTAAAATACAATTTTATGAAAATGTAATTATATGTTGACGGGGAGAATTGCCTAAAATTTAGGAATATGCGGGGAGAAGGAACAGATAAGAAGACTGTCGACCCGACATGAGTTGACCAGTAAATTAAGCCTGTGGCTAAGAGATTCTGTAAGAAAGCGTATTGCTATGCAGACAACTTTATTAGCAGTGCCAGAAGAGCACGTGTTCAGGGAGAATAAGAGAACAGAGTAGACGGGTCTTGTTTCTTTTTCAGAACTGGCACAGATATGATGCCGAAGAAAGACTAAACACGTCTTATTAGGCAATTAAGAGAGTGCAGTGCGAAAGCCGATCGAGCCTTAAATATTTCAGAATTGATGTTTCCACAAATGTTTTGCATACATGAGACACATGTTGTGTCGCAAAGATGTTTATTGAATGTCATGATATTGTTGTAGAATTATGAATGTTGTATATGTAAACACCAATTACAGAACCTACCAGTTTAAATTAAGAGACGGAAAGAAATGTGGGTTAGACATAGACAAAACAGACGATGACCTCAATTTAGCTGGCCTACACTCAGGCTAGGTCCAGAGTGACGTCACGTTAGTCAGAGGCTTCAGAGCAAAACAAATTGGCATGGCAGAGCCATGTTGTAAGATGATTGTATACATGATGGATTTTTTTTTTCAGATTCCAGTTTATAGATGTTGAATTTGTATTTCTAATTGTTGTAATAATTGATGTACAATGAGAAAAAGGAAATTAGTTAGCCCATTAAGGAAGTAGAAAGAGAGCAGTCACACTATGTTTGTATTTTGAGTTGAATTGATCTATGAATATATCAATTCAACTGAAATGTTGACGGAGATATATGTTATAGTGTGACTCAGTCATGGGCGATAATGGAAGAATAGAAGAATATGACGATAGACAGAAGAATAAAAGAATGAGGCGATGACGATGTGAAGTAGGATAGTTTTAGGCGGCGTAGAAAAGACACTCTTCAGAGGATTAGGAAGGAGACGTTAAGTCTACCCAACTCAGTCGCTGAGTCGTAATCAACTTGAAGATTACCAGTGAAATGCGTACAGGTGGTCAGCCTAAAGCCAGACAGATGTTTGCTCTGGTCGACAAAGTTGCGTAACGCAACGACACGGCCGCTGGTTCCTAGGAAACTCTTATATCGGCAGACGCCTTGAAGTCCAGTGAAGACCTGAGATGAAAGCGGACAACTAAACTGCCCCGCGTAATCAAAAGACCAGGTTATCTTTAAGTTCAGCAGTGATTACTCTTTGAGTCTCTGAATTGGAAATCGCCTCGAGTTTTAGTTGTTAAGGGACGGACTTAAGAAGATGGACAGGTTCGACAGGACTCCTAAAGTAATAAGACTTTAGAGATAATTAAAAAAGGCGGAGTTAGAGAGATAGTGACGGTCAAGAGACGTAGGTTAGGCCGTATCAGTGGTCGGGGGGGTGTGGTCACCTGGGACTTAAACCCCGAGACCCTGGGAACTAGGGAGATTAGGAGAGGAGAGGCCCAGAATGCTTTTGGGGCGAGGAGCAGTAGCTAGAGAGACATTTAGCTACACTCGGGCAGACTCAGCTATACTCAGCCAGACTCGAGACAATTCGGCCACACTCGGCCAGACTGAGCACATTCAGATACTAGTTCCTCAGCACTATCAGAAAGAGACAGGCAGATGTACTTAAGAATACTATACGGAGTATACGGTCAACAAGATAGATAGATAACCACAGATAGAACTTTATGAATACGAAACGGCCACACACAAACGTTATTTGACAATTCATCATCGCCGATAGGCTATGTCAAGTAACACCAATAAAGACCTTGTTTATACTTGTACTAAAAAGATTGATGAGTTATATATGTGTGTGTCAAATGAAAGTACAAGTAGTAAGGTCAGAAAGAATCAGATAGAGACCCTGCAATAGCAATACTTGGGCAGTTATGTGGAAGCAATACTTGGGCAGTTATGTGGAAGCAATACTTGGGCAGTTATGTGGAAGCAATACTTGGGCAGTTATGTGGAAGCAATACTTGGGCAAAAACAAAATCATTACAAAAACATTAATCGGGTTTATAGGCGTTTATAAAAGTGTTGGGGGGGGGAAGAGAGAGAGGGTGGAAATTAGGTTCAAAACCTATTTGTTAATGTTTTGTTAATATGTTGTTAATGTTGTGTTAATGCTTTATTAATGTTTTGTTAATGTTTTGTTAATGTTTTGTTAATGTTTTGTTTCTGTTCTTGTATAAAGAACAAGCATCAGCCCACTCTATCAAATTGAGCAGAAAGATCATATTTATGTTGTTGTTGTTGTTGTTGTTATTGTTGTTGTTGTTGTTGTTGTTGTTGTTGCGTTCGCCAGCTTTCAACTCTGACGAAGTCCCTAGAGATTAGGAACTGAATTTTGCGTGTTAATCCATTTTTCCCTGGCAGCCGTGTGCACAGGGGTCCCTCGCCGCTGCGTAACTGACGTTTCATGCCGGGCCTCGCTGCTGAGACCAGGGGTGGTTGCCGCAGAGAGAAATCATAAATAAAAATCCCAACGGTGTTTCCGAGATTTGAACCTACAACCTCTCTGTCCCCAGGCCGGCGTCTTGCCTCGAGATCAACAAGTCCCCCATGGACTGGGAATATGAGGAAAATGCAACAAGGAACACTTTTCATGCATAGCCTTCAATGGTTCCTGCCGCCTATCCACCATATACCCCGAAGTTCACGTCCTCCTGAAAATGATGATCGTCATATTTTTAAAAAAATGTATAGCGCTTGATATGTTAGGCCATCGTTGTTGACTTCAATTCCGAACATACAAACACACAGTTAGTCGTCAGATTATTTCCGTCGCACATCAAACAACAGACCGTAAGATTAGCGTAAGGCAGGTCTAGGGATTTACGATGAGCCCTTACGATGACGTAGCACACATAACAATGTCGCAAGCACAGCAATGACGCTCTCTTTAGATTCTTGATTACTCTAGTGAATATAGTCTACCACGAACAAAACACGGTGCAAATTCCCTAAAGAGATAAATCTGCGGCTGGCGAAGCATTTAACATTAATGAGTAACATGTAAATAACTTGCGTCAAGGAATTCCAACAACGGTCATGAACATCATCAAAGTGCCGTAAAGCGCAGAACAAGTCTAGAGGGTGGAAGGTCGCATTCACAACACTTGATTTGTCAAAAAGGAACTGTTTCCGGTGTACGACTTCGCTTTAGCGGCGCAGATGTAATAAGCCGATCATCATTTTGACTTCAACGCAGAAAAGTGCAACGGAGAACCGAAATTAATCAGATGCACTTTCTGCAGCGATCGAGAGAACGTGGACTAGATCCGCCATCTTGGAGACCAATCATATTTATGACATAAATGCTAGAAACGTCAAGAGTATATGGTACAAATACATTATTCTTTATTCTCAGTGTTCGTATCATCACAATTATCTGATAACGTCATTATATCTCACACAAACTAGCTACTCCTTGTTTCTATATCGTCTTCCGTGTTTACTCTAGTACATATTTTAGTTCAGGCTGCCATTATTTTATTACCATTTTCATCATCCGTGATTAACTTTTTTATTTGTAATGTTCATTTCATTTCTTCTTCTAGTTCAACATTACTATATTTATTATTATTCTGTTTTAATTTTAAATAATACTTGTATGTTTGCTGTATGTTTGTTCCTGCTGAAGGCCTATTGAGCCGAAACATTGTTCTGGTTTATGTTGTCCACTTGTTACGTGCAGCTTTAACGGTACCGTTTTTTCTATTTTTTTTCTAAATCTGTTATATATATATATTGTTTTTTTTCTATATCTTTTTGTTCATTTCTACTCACACAAATGAGCTGCTTCTCTCATACTTCTCTGATCACCCTACAAATTGAACATTCTTTCAGACGCTTCTAGAAACCGTACACTTTTGACATGGCTCCTTAGTCTTCTCAATTCCTCATTGAGTTAGCTGCCCTTTCAGGAAGACTGGCAACAGTCTATGTAGGATGAACACATATTTTGCTGTGAATTTGGATAAAATGTGACCAGCGGGGAAAAAAAGGATATCACCTTGAACTTTCAACTGCATCGGAATATAATGCACGCATATAACCACAAAACACTAGATGATGTTGATAAAAGTTTAGATTTGGCAAATCTTCATAGCATGGCCAGATAATTTGTGAGAAGACATTGTAACTGGCTTCCCTTATTCTCTGGAGTATTGGCTGCTCGGTTATGGCACATTTTTGCTAGGATTCGTGTTGTTGAATGTCCTAATTGGACGCTGTGAAAATTCCCAAATTTGTTGAAAGCGTGTTATGACTGGTTAGAGAAAACATAGATCAAACTACAGAAACAATGGAGCATGTTGTGGAGATCAATAAAATGGAAAAGAATTGTTTACAACTGTAGTCACTACATATGTAGATGATCTCTCCATAAATAAAACTAGGGAAACACAGGTATAGAACCCATTTAGCTATATATATTGAACGAGTTGAACACAGTAAATGGTGATGGATTTATATATGAAGACAGTACAGACCATTGATATCTCTACCTACCTGCGGTCCTCTTCAGAAAACGACAACAAAAACGAACGGACACACAAAGGAAATATAATCTCATTAAATATGTGAGCTTTACTAGTTTTAGTTACCTTCTATTACGTTCGTTCTTGTTGTCACTGTTTTCTCAAGAAGACCGCATGTAGCCCATCAACAGTATGTGTTGACTTCATATGTAAAGCCGTCACCATACTCTGTGTTCAACTTATTGCCTGCATATGAGCTTTACCGTAACACTGCAGTTATTTGCCAGTTTCCCAAATACATATATACAGGACTCCTATATAAAACTCAGAGACAATTTGTTTTGAATCTTAGTAACTACATACATATGTAGATAACTCCTATATAATTAAAACTCAGAGAAATAATACGGTTAAGATTCCCAGGTAACTAGCTATGCATGTTCGTTCTATATGTTTTCAGATTTTTTATTGTTTAACATTTGTTTTCCTGGTAGCGGCTCTTATGGCCTATTCAACATGTTTTAACTGATAAGTGTTCTTCAACGTGCACAAAGTGTACATGAGACTTGTTTTGGCCATTATCAGAGCGCAGGATCTCATTACCCAGAAATCAGGAGAGGTTAAAGAGACCACAAAATGACGGATCCGAAAATAGAAAAATTCCCACTCCCTGTAATGTGATTAGAAACCCTGACTTTTTTGTTCAAAGGCCAAATTCTTACCTCTAGACCAGTCCCTGCAACATTTCCATCAACTCTGAAGGCTGTATATGCTGCAGTGCTTCTACTGTTCACTCATCCACATGACTCAAAAATTGAGTAATAAAGTACATCTTTCGCTGCGCTGACGGCTTTTGCTCCACGTACCCCCCCCCCCCCCCCCCCCCCCGTGTACAGTATTTATTTATTGGTTTACTAATAAAGAGAACGCCAAGGAAAAGAAAGAACGAGAGAGAGAGAGAGAGAGAGAGAGAGAGAGAGAGAGAGAAAGAGAGAGAGTGAAAGAGAGAGAAAGGAGATTAAGATTTAAACCTCATTAACTCCGTTCAGTAATTGTTAGAAACTCAATCACAGACCTCCTAGACTGCAGGTAGCGCATTCAACTACAGCTGCAACTAGTCGAAGGCCCCGGTATCACTGCAAACGAATTTCAATCTATAAGTGATCAACCGCTCGTGTCAGTGGAATCATCCAAATGAACATCTCATCGCACTGAAGGATACAAACAAAGAAAGGCAGCTGCAGTCGCCATCATAGTAGTCACAGCACACGCCAAAAAACATAAGGCAAGCCGCAAAGGAAAGTGAACGCAACTGAACTGTCCTTCTTTGTACGATATCATCATTCATCGTAAGCAATCGGAATATCGAACCACGATCCGAATGAAAAACACAGCTTACGGTGTGCACAGAGCACTGAACTCAATAGCTCCAGTAGAAAGCAGATTTTGAATATGAGGAAACTGCAACAAGGAACACTTTTCAGACAGAGCCCCAGCAGTTACTGCCGCCATATTGACCGGAAGTCATTATGCTAGCATTTAGCTAGTCCGGATGTTCTACATATCAGGATTGTGTTAGGACCGGACAGAAACATTACGATGATGATGTTCTAAGCAAATATCTACTTCATTCTATTTGTCTTTTTTCAGTCTATAATTAACAACGAATCTTAAAATCTGAGGTGGAAAAAAAGCTATAAAAACAATGGAAAAGAGAAAAGCAGCAGGACCTAGCAGCAGGACCTAGCAGCAGGACCTAGTAGCAGGACCTGACAGCATACAGATATAGATGATACAGGCACTAGAAGATTTTGGCATTGGAGCGTTTACAGACATATGCAGCGACATATACCACACAGGATACATACCAAATAAACTAAAAACATCA
Organism: Megaustenia siamemsis; assembly: GCA_032433765.1. Lineage (NCBI taxonomy): Eukaryota > Metazoa > Mollusca > Gastropoda > Stylommatophora > Ariophantidae > Megaustenia > Megaustenia siamemsis. Next base: position 1,828,588 of record JAVIAB010000117.1, on the reverse strand, counting down.
ACTTGCATTGCATTACCTAAAGTGAATGGTGTAGTTGAATGCAGTGACTTTAGAACAATAAGCCTAATGAACCATGTTACAAAAATCTTGCTAAAAGTTATACAAGGAAGGATTCAGAATAAAATCAATACTGAATTAGATGAGAGGCAATTTGGATTTAGGAAAAAAAGCGGGACAAAAGAAGCCATATTCTGCATGAGAACATTAATCGAAAAGTACACAGAAGTAAACAAACCAATATATGCCTGCTTCATAGACTACACCAACGCTTTTGATAGAATACACCACAAACAACTTATAGAATGCCTTAAAGAGATACATCTAGATGATATGAACATACGACTAATATGTAATCTATACTGGGAGCAAACAGCAATAATAAAATATAACAAAGAGAACTCTACACCCATTGATATAAGAAGAGGAGTAAGACAAGGATGCATCCTATCACCAAGCTTGTTCAATCTATACACTGAGCAAATCTTTAAAAACATCTCAGAGATGCCAGGCCTACAAATTAATGGAAAGATAATCAATAACCTAAGATATGCTGACGATACTGTACTACTAGCAGAAAATCCTAAAGATCTACAACAATTACTTGATGAAAAAAACATGACAAGCAAAAAATATGGACTAGATATGAATATCAAAAAGACTAAAACTATGATCATAAACAAAGAAAATATTCAAAACCCACAAGTGGATATCAAAATTGAAGGAATAGACATGGAGACAGTTCAGAACTACAACTACCTTGGACATACTATAACCAATGATGGAAAATGTACAACTGAAAAAAAAACAAAAGAATAGAAATGGTAAAAAGTAATTTTAATGTCATAAAGAACATTCCAACATCAAAACAAATAACACCAGGGCTAAAACTAAGAACAACAAAATGTTACATCTTCTCAATATTCCTATATGGTGCAGAAAAATGGACATTAGATAAGAAAACAGAACAGAGAATTGAAGCCTTTGAAATGTGGATATATAGAACAATAGGTAGAATTGGATTGAAGGAAAAGAAAACAAACGATGAAGTCTTAAAAGAACTAAAAATGAAAAGAGAACTACTAAACACAATTGAAACAAGACAAATGCGATTTTTGGGCCATGTTAAAAAGACACAACAGCCTACTAAAAGTAATCCTGGAGGTGAAAATACAAGGAAAAAAAGAGGCAGATGCAGACCAAGACTAACATGGACGAGTAACATCAAAAGATGGACAAATCAGCCTATGACAACCTGCACCATCAAAGCAAGAGACAGAGCAGAATGGCGCTCCATGGTAGCCAACCTTCGTTGCGGAGACGGCACTCGATGATGAAGATGAATTAACAACGATAATTAGTTGTGACGTGACGTAATGTCATAGCAGACAACGTAGTTTGACAAAAGCAAATACCGTTAATAAATGTGTATCTACCAAAGTACAAGCCATTTTATTCCATTTTATTTCCATTACATTATCATCATGTACCATGCCTACTGGCGTAGGTGATCATGTCTCGCCACATGCTTCGATCTCGGCAGCTATTTATCATTTCTGTTGTTGACGTTCTGCCAAGCCATTCTCTTAAGCTGTCTGTTATTTTTTCTCTTTGCTTCCCTCTATCTCTTCGTCCCTCATTTTTTCCAGTTGTTACAATATTTTCAAGTTGTTCTCTTCTCATTACATGGCCAAAATTGATGATTGTCTCTTCCTAATATTGGAAATTCGCTCTCTTTTTGCTTTGACCTCTCTCAGAACCTCTTCATTACTCTTCTTAGCTGTCCATGGTATTCTCAACATTCTTCTGTAAAACCACATTTCTACAGACTCCAGTGATTTTCTTGTCTGTTGTCCTATTGTCCATGACTCGCATCCATATGTTAAGACTGGCTCGACATAACATTTAAGAACTCTTTTTCTTGTTTCTATTGTCAAAAATGGATTGCATAGTATTTTCCTCCTTTTTTTGGAATGCTGCTTTTGCCTGAGCCATTCTGCATCTCACCTCATGTGTACATCTTCCGTATGAGGTTAACAAGGTTCCCAAATATTTAAATTCATTTACCTGTTTTAATATTGTTCCACTTGTCTTTATTTTGCACTGAGGTTTTCTTTGTTGTTACCATTACCTCTGCATTTTTGCTATTAAGGCTGAGTCCTTTATTTTTGCTTTCTTTCACTATAATGTCCAACATTTCTTGTAACTCATTTTCACTCTTAGCGATTAATACTGTATCATCAGCATACCTTAGATTATTTATATTATGACCTCCAATTGTTATTCCAGGCATGCCCCTTACGGATCTTAAAATAATCTCACTATAAATATTAAACAAATCTGGTGACAGCACACAACCTTGTCTAACACCCTGCTTTATTTGTTGAAACATCCCCAATTGGTTTCCAGTTCTTATGGCCGCTGTTTGTTACCAGTGCATGTTCTTTATTATTCTTAGATCTTTGCTGTCTATGTTTATGCTTTCTAAAATGTTCATTATTTCTTGGTGCATTACTTTGTCAAATGCCTTGGTGTAATCCATGAAACATAGGTATAGATCTGTTTTCACCTCTATGGCTCTTTCTACTAAAGATATTATGATATAAATCGCATTGCTTGTTCCTTTATCTCTAACAAAACCACACTGTTAATCGCTAATTTCTGGACTGATTTTGTTTCGCACTCTTCGCATGATGATTCTTAGTAATATCTTAGTCATGTGACTCATAAGGCTAATTGTGCGATGATCATCGCATTCAATCGCACCCGATTTCTTTGGTAGGGCTATGAATATTGATTTGAGCATGTCGTCAGGTATATATCCGCTGTTGTAGATATCATTCAATATTTTTGTTATTATTTCTATTCCAAAATCACCCATGGCTTCAATCTCTTCTTTAGTTATATTATCTGGTCCAGGAGCTTTACCTGCTTTCATATTGCGCAAGGCGTCTTCCACTTCTTCTCTGAGTATTTCTGGTCCTTCTCCATTATCCTTAATATTTACTTCCGTTCGTTCATCATTATAAAGATCCTTAATGCATTCTGTCCATCGTTCCCTTATGTCTTCTTGATCAATCAACAGTTCTCCTTTCTTTGATCTTAAACATCCAGATTTTGATTGCGTTTTTCTTCCTGTTAATTCCTCAATTTGTTTGCATATAGCTTTAGCATCTCCTTTTTGTTGCAATTCGATCTCTTTGCATCTCTATGAGCCATGCTTCTTTTGCTTCATTGCATTTTACTACAATTTCTTTATTTAATCTCTTATACTCATCTTTATTTTCTTTATTTCTTCTTCTTGTATCCATTAGCTGCAAAATGTCATCTGTCATCCATTTCTTTCTTGAATTTGTCCTCACTGGTAGTATGAACTCTTTTGATGTTTGTTGCATTGACTCTTTTAGTATTTCCTACTGTTCATCAATGCTTTGTATCTTCTCTATTGCATTGTACCGGTTCTGAATTGTGATTTTTTTTATTTGGCTTGCAGCTTCTTGTCTGATTTTAGTAAATCTAAATTTAACTTGATGTTAACTGAGGCTCGTTTTGTTCTTTTTAATTTTATTCTAAGCTTTCCCACAACTGGTACATGATCACTATTGCAATCTGCCCCTGGTCTAGTTTTCACACACACAGACTGTTTCTAAATCTATTGCTTATCATTATATAATCAATTTGATTACGTGCGTTGTCCCCTGGGCTTTTCCATGTCCACAGACGTCTTGGATGTTGCTTAAACCAGGTGTTTCCTATCATCACGGTGTGTGTTCTTGCCAAGTCAATAAGTTTCTCACCTCTTTCATTCCTCTTGCCTAAGCCATAATGACCAACTACTTCCTCAACTCTTTCCTTTCCTACTTTTGCGTTAAAATCCCCTAGAACTATGGTGTTTTCATGTTTTTTGCATTTATGAAGTGTCTCATTTAACTCGTAAAATGTATCAATTGTTTCCTCTAGACTGTCTGCTGTTGGTGCATAAACTTGTATAAGATTTATGTCTATTGGCTTTCCATTCAATTTCACTAAAAGAACTGTCAGATATTGGGTAAAAGCCTTTCACTGTTCTTGCTCTTTCAGTGTCCAAGATGAAACTTACTCCTCTTTGGTGTTCAGTACCTCCAGAATAGATTATTTTAAGTTTACCAGAATATATCACCTCTGATCCGGTGTATCTCATTTCGCAAAGTCCCAGTAATTGTAAACCCATTCTTTTCATTTATTGTATGATGTTTTCTAGTTTACCCTTCTGCATGAGTGTTCTCACATTCCAAGTAACTATCTTTAGAGTTTGTTTTATCTTTATTTTGCTTACAGTAGCTTGATGACGATCGGGTATCACCTGTAGCACATGATGTCCCCTACCGAACGAGGGTTTTCCATTGGAATCCCCCTTAACGTTGTTGTCGTTCTGTCTAATGTTGTGGCGATTCATGATTATACAAAGAAAATACGACGGTGGTTTTCTGTTGTCTTCCGTCGGTTTGTTTACGGTTGACTCCGCTAGCCTTTGACTAAAAAGTCTTACCCACAAGGAAGTGGGGTTGTTTTACTTCGGGGTGCCCTCCCTTAGCCTTTTACTCTCCCGAGCTTACCTGCAAGGCAGCAGGGCAGCCACAGGTTGTACTGTTTACTGCATACAGTAGCAGGTAAAATTACCCGACCTGACAAACATTCTATTACCCTTCTAATTACATGGCCAAAATATGATTGCTTCTTCCTAATATTGACTATTAGCGATCTTTTTCTCTTTGACCTCTTTCAGAACGTTCATCACTCCCTTCCGTTGTAAAACAAACATACACGGACAGAAGAGAAAACAAACATACACGGACAGAAGAGAAACCAAACATACACGGACAGAAGAGAAAACAAACATACACGGACAGAAGAGAAAACAAACATACACGGACAGAAGAGAAAACAAACATACACGGACAGAAGAGAAACCAAACATACACGGACAGAAGAGAAAACAAACATACACGGACAGAAGAGAAAACAAACATACACGGACAGAAGAGAAAACAAACATACACGGACAGAAGAGAAAACAAACATACACGGACAGAAGAGAAAACAAACATACACGGACAGAAGAGAAAACAAACATACACGGACAGAAGAGAAAACAAACATACACGGACAGAAGAGAAAACAAACATACACGGACAGAAGAGAAAACAAAACTCCTTCGAAATAGCTTGATCTAAAAATGAGCTACCACTGCACGCTAACGACGATGACAAGAGCTGTAGTCTTGTATGTGCCAAGTGCAGGAAAAAAAAACAAATCTTTTTTGGCATTCATTGACATGAGAGCGATTCACGCGATTCACGAATGGACTAACACATGACAATTCTGATTATAGTCCATCACAGTGTTTACTTGCACTGTTTATAGTAAGTATACATTAGTCATTAACTATTTTCGTACAGATGCTTTTTATCAATGCAACGGAAGAGATTTCAGAGACAATATGTGTTCATGGTTTTAGGAATCAATCAACATGTTGATATTTATCTAACATATAACATATTATATATACATTTTTAGATAATTGAACAAGGTATTAAATTTCACCAATACCCAGATGATACAATACATGTAAAAAGAATATGGTTTGATGACGGTTCCCACTAATCAAATTAATAGTGACGCACTGTGCGTCGAAACGTACGGAAAGCACTAATGAGTGCTTGCGTTTTAATAAAAGGATTGAAATGACAAAACAAAAATACTGAATAATAACTCTAGGAATGCACCAAACAAATACCAGTCAACAAATAGATAAGGCAAAGACGGTGGATAAGACATACACTGTTGAAGCCAATTGAAAGTATCATACAACATGCCCTTTAATGTAATCCCCAGGTTAGGAGACAAAGGGGAAAGCGAAAATATACTTGTAAAAAACCGGTGGTAGCCGGGATAAAGAAGATGGGAAAACCATGGATCGATCTTAAAAAAATGACAAGAAACAGGACGGCTTGGAAAGTGTTTTTCTTTTATGAAAGATGGTCCACACGGGGCTCAGAAATAACATAAGATGAGGAATACAAATGTATATACAATCATGCGGGTCATGATAACGTCAGTGTATAGTGACAAAAATATACTTATATTGCATGTGTCATCTTTAGGAGTATGTGACAAGAGCAATGTCTCAACATATAAAAATAGGCAAGACGGCAAAAAACAATATAGATTTCATTGATTAACACGGATTACATGGATTAGCACTTTTCTATGTCCCAATTTGTTATTCTTGACAAACCGGAAGCAGGTTACTGGAGATAGAGGTCGCCTAAGCTAAACAGGCGATGTCATGACATCATCGAGATGTAGGGGAACGGTGAGGGGTGGTTCTGAATGTAGATAGAATTGAGTAGAAGAGAAAGGGGCAAAGAAAAAAAGGGTGGAGCGCAATAGATCAAAGAAAAGAGGAGGTCACTATAATGTTATATATATATATATATATATATATATATAAATATATATATATATATATATATTTATATACATAGATTAGACAGATAGACAGACAGAAAGACAGATAGACAGACAGACAGATAAATAGACAGATAGACAGATAGATGGATAGACAGACAGACAGATAGACAGACAGAGAGACAGACAGACCGACCGTGTATCCCAGGCCGTGCTACGGAGTTCGTGCACGTGGACCAGGATACTCCTCGAATTGTTTCGAGATTCTCGACCGGAATATTGGAGCACCTATGGGTTCGTCCGGTGTGCGGTGATCCGATTTTAAGAAAAAAGTGGAGAGAGAGAGAGATAACAGACAAGATTTTAATAGAAAGGTGGAGAGAGAGAGAGAGAGATAACAGACACGATTTTAATAAAAAAAAAGTGGAGAGAGAGAGAGAGAGATAACAGACAAGATTTTAATAGAAAAGTGGAGAGAGAGAGATAACAGAAAGATTTTAATAGAAAAGTGGAGAGAGAGAGAGAGTTAACAGACAAGCTTTTAAGAGAAAAAGATGAGATAGAGAGAGAGAGAGAGTTAACAGACAAGTTTTTAAGAGAAAAAGTGGAGAGAGAGAGTTAACAGACAAGCTTTTAAGAGGAAAAAGTGGTGAGAGAGAGAGAGAGTTAACAGACAAGTTTTTAAGAGAAAAAGTGGTGAGAGAGAGAGATAGTTAACAGACAAGCTTTTAAGAGAAAAAGTGGTGAGAGAGAGAGAGAGAGAGAGAGAGAGAGTTAACAGACAAGCTTTCAAGAGAAAAAGTGGTGAGAGAGAGAGAGAGTTAACAGACAAGCTTTTAAGAGAAAAAGTGGTGTGAGAGAGAGAGAGAGAGAGAGAGAGAGAGAGAGAGAGTTAACAGACAAGATTTTAATAGAAAAGTGGAGAGAGAGATAACAGAAAGATTTTAAGAAAAAAGTGGAGAGTGAGATAACAGAAAGATTTTAATAGAAAAGTGGAGAGAGAGAAAGAGATAACCAACAAGCTTTTAAGAGAAAAGTGCAGAGAGAGAGAGAGACAGAGAGAAAGATAAAACAGAAAATCTTTTAAGAGATAAAGCGGAGAGAGAGAGAGAGATAACAGACAAGATTTTAATAGAAAAGTGGAGAGAGAGATAGAGAGAGAGAGATAACAAACAAGATTTTAATAGAAAAGTGGAGAGAGAGATAGAGAGAGAGATATAACAGACAAGATTATAATAGAAAAGTGGAGAGAGAGATAGAGAGAGATATAACTGACAAGATTTTAAGAGGAAAATGGAGAGAGAGAGAGAGATAATAGACAAGATTTTAATAGAAAAGTGGGGAGAGAGATAGAAAGAGAGAGAGAAAACAGACATGCTTTTAAGAGAAAAGTGGAGAGACTTGTACCGTCTGAGCCAACTGAGGGCATCCTATGGAGGGTGAAAGCATACCTAGATAACTTGAGATTTTGTTGTTACCCTGTACGACTTGTAGGCTGCAGACAGTTGCGAGTAGTCTGTAGATGGGGAGAACAAGTTAAAGATTTAGAAGCATAAGAAGTTAAGATAAAAATAACTGATTTGATTCTGTCAACAAATTTAGGAAAAGTGGTAATTCTTCGACAACAATGTCTGGAAGCATAATGGAAGACCCTCGTTCCTTAACTCATTATCTGTCACGCGCGTCAGCTTGAAACCGCATTGAAATAGGACAAGTACTCTAGGCTGCGGAGAGGGTTAACTTCGTTGACTCTTAAAGATTAATCTTCACATTTATTAGGCTTTCTGTTGATGAATTCGGTAGCTTGAGGGTTAAAGTAGGTTCACTGGCTAGATTTTGATAGTCAATGGTCTTGTCCTTGTATGGAGAAGAGTTCATTTTAAACCTCACATAAACACTAGGAAGTTCCCTTATGGCAAGGAAAGTGTGTACGTGGCGTAGTGTACATGTAACACAAAAGTCAATGTTTCCTCCATGCATTGCTAAGTGTATGGTGAATATGTTCTAAGCGATGATAACTCTTTTTATGACCAGGGCGCAATTTTGGGCGTTGTGGTCGGTATCACGTCAGGTCGCCTTTACTTCCCAGAAAAATATGAGAACCCTATTGTCACAAGCTATGTGAGCTTTCTCGGAAGGAAACAAATATTCGGCACATATAGGGATCGAAACCGGGACCTTTCTGATCAGGAAGCGAGCACACTAACCACTCGGCCACCGAGGATCCAGCCGTTCTCATGTCGATGATAAAAATAATTTAAAAATCATAACACTAACCACCCTCCCCCCCCCACATTTGTTTGTCACTGATAGTTTAGTTAATGATCTCTTTTGTAAAGGGGTAAGGACATAATAATGGATAAAAGGGGTAATGCCATAATAATGGATAAAAGGGGTAAGGGCATAATAATGGATAAAAGGGGTAAGGGCATAATAATGGATAAAAGGGGTAAGGGCATAATAATGGATAAAAGGGGTAAGGGCATAATAATGGATAAAAGGGGTAAGGACATAATAATGGATAAAAGGGTTAAAAACATAACAATGGATAAAAGAGGTAAGGGGGCCTCGGTAGCCTAGTTGGGAAAACCACCCGACTGGGCAACCGACATTCGGACAACCCGTGTTCGATTCCCGCTGGAGCAGTGTGAATTGTACTCATGTTTGGAAAAAAAAATACCCCCACGGTCGACCCAGCCGTTGACAGGAATGGGTACCATGGTATTACACTGGGAAGGTGAGGAATGTCGCCTCGCATCTTGAGTTTCGATGCTTGAGGCGACACTATACAGAAATCTCCGAACATTTCTGGATAGGCGGCCGAGCACATATGGGTGGAAACTCGCGTGCTAAGACGCCGGTTCAAGTCTCGTACTTTACCTTTACCTTTACCTTTAAAAGGGGTAAGGACATAGCAATGTATAATAGGGGTAAGGACATAACAATGTATAAAAGGGGTAAGGACATAACAATGTATAAAAGGGGTAAGGACATAACAATGTATAAAAGGGGTAAGGACATAACAATGTATAATAGGGGTAAGGACATAACAATGTATAAAAGGGGTAAGGACATAACAATGTATAAAAGGGTAAGGACATAACAATGTATAATAGGGGTAAGGACATAACAATGTATAAAAGGGGTAAGGACATAACAATGTATAAAAGGGGTAAGGACATAACAATGTATAAAAGGGGTAAGGACATAACAATGTATAAAAGGGGTAAGGACATAACAATGTATAAAAGGGGTAAGGACATAACAATGTAACAATGTATAAAAGGGGTAAGGACATAACAATGTATAATAGGGGTAAGGACATAACAATGTATAATAGGGGTAAGGACATAACAATGTATAAAAGGGGTAAGGACATAACAATGTATAAAAGGGGTAAGGACATAACAATGTATAATAGGGGTAAGGAAATAACAATGTATAAAAGGGGTAAGGACATAACAATGTATAAAAGGGGTAAGGGCATAATAATGGATAAAAGGGGTAAGGGCATAATAATGGATAAAAGGGGTAAGGGCATAATAATGGATAAAAGGGGTAAGGACATAATAATGGATAAAAGGGTTAAAAACATAACAATGGATAAAAGAGGTAAGGGGGCCTCGGTAGCCTAGTTGGGAAAACCACCCGACTGGGCAACCGACATTCGGACAACCCGTGTTCGATTCCCGCTGGAGCAGTGTGAATTGTACTCATGTTTGGAAAAAAAAATACCCCCACGGTCGACCCAGCCGTTGACAGGAATGGGTACCATGGTATTACACTGGGAAGGTGAGGAATGTCGCCTCGCATCTTGAGTTTCGATGCTTGAGGCGACACTATACAGAAATCTCCGAACATTTCTGGATAGGCGGCCGAGCACATATGGGTGGAAACTCGCGTGCTAAGACGCCGGTTCAAGTCTCGTACTTTACCTTTACCTTTACCTTTAAAAGGGGTAAGGACATAACAATGTATAATAGGGGTAAGGACATAACAATGTATAAAAGGGGTAAGGACATAACAATGTATAAAAGGGGTAAGGACATAACAATGTATAATAGGGGTAAGGAAATAACAATGTATAAAAGGGGTAAGGACATAACAATGTATAAAAGGGGTAAGGACATAACAATGTATAAAAGGGGTAAGGACATAACAATGTATAAAAGGGGTAAGGACATAACAATGTATAAAAGGGGTAAGGACATAACAATGTAACAATGTATAAAAGGGGTAAGGACATAACAATGTATAATAGGGGTAAGGAAATAACAATGTATAAAAGGGGTAAGAACATAACAATGTATAAAAGGGGTAAGGACATAACAATGTATAAAAGGGTAAGGACATAACAATGTATAAAAGGGGTAAGGACATAACAATGTATAAAAGGGGTAAGGACATAACAATGTATAAAAGGGGTAAGGGAATAACAATTTATAAAGGGGTAAGGACATAACAATGTATAATAGGGGTAAGGACATAACAATGTATAATAGGGGTAAGGACATAACAATGTATACAAGTTTGTAAGGAAATAACAATGTATAAAAGGGGTAAGAAAATAACAATGTATAATAGGGGTAAGGACATAACAATGTATAAAATGGGTAAGGACATAACAATGTATAAAAGGGGTAAGGACATAACAATGTATAAAAGGGGTAAGGACATAACAACGTATAAAAGGGGTATGGACATACCAATGTATAAAAGGGGTAAGGAAATAACAATGTATAAAAGGGGTAAGGACATAACAATGTATAAAAGGGGTAAGGACATAACAATGTATAAAAGGGGTAAGGACATAACAATGTATAAAAGGGGTAAGGACATAACAATGTATAAAAGGGGTAAGGAAATAACAATGTATAAAAGGGGTAAGGACATAACAATGTATAAAAGGGGTAAGGAAATAACAATGTATAAAAGGGGTAAGGACATAACAATGTATAAAAGGGGTAAGGAAATAACAATGTATAAAAGGGGTAAGGACATAACAATGTATAATAAGGGTAAGGACATAACAATGTATAAATGGCGTAAGGACATAACAATGTATAAATGGGGTAAAGACATAACAATGTATAAAAAGGGTAAGGACATAACAATGTATAAAAGGGGTAAGGACATAACAATGCATAAAAGTACCAAGCTGCTGTTAAGCTGATAATGTCTCTGTACTTCCAGTCAATGTGGCGGATAGGCGGCAGGAACCGTTGAGGCTCAGTGTGAAAAGTGTTCATTATTGCAGTTTCCTCATATTCCAAGTCCGGCGTGCTGCCGGAGCTACTCAATTTAGTGCTCTGTGCACATCGTGATATGTGTTTTTCATCCGGATTGTTTTGATATTCCGATTGCTTACGATGAATGAAGATATCGTATAACGAAGGACAGTTCAGCAGGCCTTATGTCTTTTGGCGTGTGCTGTTGCTGCTATAATGGGAATTGCAGCTGCCTTTCTTTGTTTGGATTCTTCATTGAGATGAGTTTTAATATGAATGATTCCACTGGCATGGGCCGTTGAGCAATTATGGATTTTAATTCGTTTGTAATGATACCGGGGTCTTTGACTAGCTATAACCATTGAAAGTTAATCAAAGGGAGTAGACAAAACTGTGAGTCAAAATGTAAAAGAAAATTATGATTACACATTGAAAACTGCATTTCCCGAAGCTCACAACTTTGAGTGTCTTTTTGCTATGAGCTTTAACTACTTAAACAAATTTTAAACATAAATATCTGCTTTAACTACTTAAACAAATTTTAAACATAAATATCTGCTTTAACTACAAATGTGACCTTTTATGTCTGGTGTCAAATTGAAACCACTTCCATAAAGGATCAAGACTAAGAAACAGGGGAATGTGATATGTCCATTTTCATCCATAAACTCTAAACAGTTTCCAAGATTAGAACAACAATGAAATTTTGAGATTAAAACAAACATTTGTGACCTACACCATACTCGAGATGGGTCTCAAGTCTTCTCTTCCTTGTCTTTTATTTTCATTTCTTCACTGTCTCCGACTCAATTGCATTTCAGTGTTTGAGCAAATATCTGTAGCGAGGCTTCTACAGTGTCTTCATTGTGACACCTGATATTTCATGAACCCTTCGACAAATCTACCACTCTTCTTCTATACGTTTCTTGTAATAATGCAAGCCCATTTTGTGATTGCTGTTGCTTCTTCTTGCGAGATTGTCAAATTTAGTAGTTCTTGTGTCCGACTCATTTATTTTATTAGAAAGATGTCAGGTGGGGACGAAAAGAAACAAAGGAGAGACATGTGCTGATATAGTAGGATGTTTGCAGGGCCTTCTTCAGTGAACTCTCTATCAATGAAAAACAAAACAAAACTGGAAGAATTTGGCTGCAGATCTTAGCACATGGAGAACACAAAAAATACGGCACAGCGACATTCGAGGCAGCGTTGATGTCAAGTTCAGAAGAGAAAATGTGCAGGAGAAAGAAGACAAGGCCAGGCACCACGAATACATCTTGTTCATTCTACAGTCGAATCGTCTATCCAATATTGACAGATTAATCCACAAAAGTAGCTGTTCAGCAAAACAACATCCAACATAAGACACTAATATTTGACCAAACTGCTGACTTATCATGATTGCTTGCTAGCAACCGTCTATCATGACGTCAAAAGCCATATATGTCAGCTGGTTATTGACGTATTCTACGAAGCAAAAGTATCCTGTTGCGGGTTGTGGTAATGGTCACGCCTAACTGGATGTCACTGAAGCTATCAAGGCTTTCCAACGAAACCTGTTACACTAATTGGTTCTTTAATCTCACCTTTCATGCCAACAAATGGAAGTATCATCCAACACTTTGTCAGTGGTGCTAATCTTGACAAGAAACCAGTTTGGTGGTGGTGATGGTGGTAATGATGATTATGGTGATGATGGTGGTAATGATGATTTTGGTGATGATGATGATAGTGGTAGTGATATGATTATCGTGGTGATGGTGGTGATGATGCTGATGATGATAATTAAAGTGACGATGGTGGTGATAATGATGGTGACTATGGTGGTAATGATGATTGTGGTGGTGGGGGTGATGATGGTAACTATGATGGTGTTGCTGATGATGATGATTGTGGTGGTGGTGGTTATGATGGTGACTAAGATGGTGTTGCTGATGATGATGATTGGGGTGGTGGTGGTTATGATAGTGACTATGATGGTGATGATGACTGTGGTGGTGGTGGTTATGATGGTGACTATGATGGTGTTGCTGATGATGATGATGATTGTGGTGGTGGTGGTTATGGTGGTGACTAAGATGGTGTTGCTGATGCAGATGATTGGGGTGGTGGTGGTTACGATAGTGACTATGATGGTGATGATGATTGTGGTGGTGGTGGTTATGATGGTGACTAAGATAGTGTTGCTGATGATTGTAGTGGTGGTGGTCATGATGGTGACTATGATGGTGATGATGATTGTGGTGGTGGTGGTGATGATGATGATTATAGTGGTGGTGATGATGGTGACTATGGTGGTGGTGATGATAATTATGGTGGTGGTGATGATGGTGACTATGGTGGTGGTGATGTCAATTATGGTGGTGGTGATGATGGTGACTATGGTGGTGTTGATGATAATTATGGTGGTGGTGATGATGATGATGACTATGGTGGTGGTGATGATAATTATGGTGTTGGTGATGATGCTGACTATGGTGGTGGTGATGTCAATTATGGTGGTGGTGATGATGGTGACTATGGTGGTGTTGATGATAATTATGGTGTTGGTGGTGATGATGATGACTATGGTGGTGGTGATGATAATTATGGTGGTGGTGATGATGCTGACTATGGTGGTGTTGATGATTATGACTATGGTGGTGGTGATGATAATTATGGTGTTGGTGGTGATGATGATGACTATGGTGGTGGTGATGATGATGACTATGGTGGTGTTGATGATGATGACTATGGTGGTGGTGATGATAATTATGGTGGTGGTGATGATGGTGATTATGGTGGTGTTGATGATTATGGTGTTGGTGGTGATGATGATGATTATAGTGGTGGTTATGATGATGATGATTATGATGGTGGTGGTAATAATGGTGGTAATAAAAGTGATGATGATGATGATAATGATGGTGGTAATAGAAGTGATGGTGGTGGTGATGACGGTGGTAATAAAAGTGATGATGATGATGATAATGATGGTGGTAATAGAAGTGATGGTGGTGGGGATGATGGTGGTAATAAAAGTGATGATGATCATGATAATGATGGTGGTAATAGAAGTGATGATGCTGGTGATGACGGTGGTAATAGAAGTGATGGTGGTGGTGATGATGGTGGTAATAGGAGTGATGGTTGTGGTGATGATGGTGGTAATAGGAGTGATGGTAGTGATGGTAGTGATTATGTTGGTGGTAAAAGAAGTGATGGTGGTGATGATTATGATGATGGTAATAGAAGTGTTGTTGTTGGTGATGATGGTGGCAATAGAAACGATGATGGTGATGTTGGTGGTGGTGATGATGGTGGTGATGATGCTGGTAATAGAAATGATGGTGGTGGTGATGATGGTGGTGATGATGGTGGTGATGATGCTGGTAAAAGTAGTGATGGTGGTGGTGATGATGGTGGTGATGATGCTGGTAATAGAAGTGATGGTGGTGATGGTGATGATGCTGGTAATAGAAGTGATGGTGGTGATGATGGTGGTGATGATGCTGGTAATAGATGTGATGGTGGTGATGATGGTATGGTGATGATGGTGGTGGTGATGATGGTGGTGTTAATGAGGGTGGTGATGATGGTGGTGGTGATGATGGTGGCGATGATGGAGGTGATGATGTTGGTAATAGAAGTGATGGTGGTGGTGATGATGGTGGTAATAGAAGTGATGGTGGTTTTAATGATGGTGGTGGTAATAGAAGTGATGGTGGTGGTGATGATGGTGGTAATAGAAGTGATGGTGGTTTTAATGATGGTGGTGGTAATAGAAGTCATGGTGGTGGTGATGATGGTGGTGTTAATAGAAGTCATGGTGGTGGTGATGATGGTGGTGTTAATAGAAGTCATGGTGGTGGTGATGATGGTGGTGTAATAGAAGTCATGGTGGTGGTGATGATGGTGGTGTTAATAGAAGTCATGGTGGTGGTGATGATGGTGGTGTTAATAGAAGTCATGGTGGTGGTGATGTTGGTGGTGTTAATAGATGTCATGGTGGTGGTGATGATGGTGGTGTAATAGAAGTCATGGTGGTGGTGATGAGGTGGTGTTAATAGAAGTCATGGTGGTGGTGTTGATGGTGGTGTTAATAGAAGTCATGGTGGTGGTGATGATGGTGGTAGTGATGATGGTGGCGATGATGGTGGTGATGATGTTGGTGGTGATGATGATGGTGATGATGGTGGTAATAGAAGTGATGGTGGTGGTGATGATGGTGGTAATAGAAGTGATGGTGGTTTTAATGATGGTGGTGGTAATAGAAGTGATGGTGGTGGTGATGATGGTGGTAATAGAAGTGATGGTGGTTTTAATGATGGTGGTGGTAATAGAAGTCATGGTGGTGGTGATGATGGTGGTGTTAATAGAAGTCATGGTGGTGGTGATGATGGTGGTGTTAATAGAAGTCATGGTGGTGGTGATGATGGTGGTGTTAAAAGAAGTCATGGTGGTGGTGATGATGGTGGTGTTAATAGAAGTCATGGTGGTGGTGATGATGGTGGTGTTAATAGAAGTCATGGTGGTGGTGATGATGGTGGTGTTAATAGAAGTCACGGTGGTGGTGATGATGGTGGTGGTGATGATGGTGGCGATGATGGTGGTGATGATGTTGGTGGTGATGATGATGGTGATGATGGTGGTAATAGAAATGATGGTGGTGATGATTATAATGATGGTAATAGAAGTGATGGTCGTGGAGATGATGGTGGTAATAGAAGTGATGGTGGTTTTAATGATGGTGGTGGTAATAGAAGTGATGGTGGTGGTGATGATGGTGGTAATAGAAGTGATGGTGGTTTTAATAATGGTGGATGGTAATAGAAATGATGGTGGTGGTGATGATGGTGGTGTTAATAGAAGTCATGGTGGTGCTGATGATGGTGGTGTTAATAGAAGTCATGGTGGTAGTGATGATGGTGGTGGTAATAGAAGTCATGGTGGTGGTGATGATAGTGGTGGTAATGTTGGTGATAATATAAGTGATGGTGGTGATGATTATGATGACGGTGGTAATAGAAAAGATGGTTGTGGTGATGATGGTTGTAACAGAAGTGATTCTGGTGGTAATAGAAGTGATGGTGGTGATGATGATGGTAATAGAAGTGATGGTGGTGGTGGTGATGATTGTAATATAAGTGATGATGGTGGTGATGATGATGGTAATAGAAGTGATGGTGGTGGTGGTTATGATGGTAGTAATAGAAGTGATTGTGTTGGTGATGATGCTGATGTTACAAGTGATGTTGGTAAAGATGGTGGTGATATAAGTGATGTTGGTGGTGATGATGATGGTAATAGAAGTGATGGTGGTGATTATGATGGTAATAGAAGTGATGGTGGTGATGATGATGGTAATAGAAGTGATGGTGGTGATGACGGTGGTAATAGAAGTGATGGTGGTGATGATGATGGTAATAGAAGTGATGGTGGTGATGATGATGGTAATAGAAGTGATGGTGGTGATGATGATGGTAATAGAAGTGATGGTGGTGATGATGATGGTAATAGAAGTGATGGTGGTGATGATGATGGTAATAGAAGTGATGGTGGTGATGATGATGGTAATAGAAGTGATGGTGGTGATGATGGTAATAGAAGTGATCGTGGTGGTGGTGATGATTGTAATATAAGTGATGATGGTGGTGATGATGATGGTAATAGAAGTGATGGTGGTGGTGGTTATGATGGTATTAATAGAAGTGATTGTGTTGGTGATGATGCTGATGTTACAAGTGATGTTGGTGATGATGGTGGTAATATAAGTGATGTTGGTGGTGATGATGATGGTAATAGAAGTGATGGTGTTGGTGATGATGGTGGTAGTAGAAGTGATGGTGGTGATGATGATGATTATAGTGGTGGTTATGATGATGATGATTTTGATGGTGGTGGTAATAATGGTGGTAATAAAAGTGATGATGATGATGATAATGATGGTGGTAATAGAAGTGATGGTGGTGGTGATGACGGTGGTAATAAAAGTGATGATGATGATGATAATGATGGTGGTAATAGAAGTGATGGTGGTGGGGATGATGGTGGTAATAAAAGTGATGATGATCATGATAATGATGGTGGTAATAGAAGTGATGATGCTGGTGATGACGGTGGTAATAGAAGTGATGGTGGTGGTGATGATGGTGGTAATAGGAGTGATGGTTGTGGTGATGATGGTGGTAATAGGAGTGATGGTAGTGAAGGTAGTGATTATGTTGGTGGTAAAAGAAGTGATGGTGGTGATGATTATGATGATGGTAATAGAAGTGTTGTTGTTGGTGATGATGGTGGCAATAGAAACGATGATGGTGATGTTGGTGGTGGTGATGATGGTGGTGATGATGCTGGTAATAGAAATGATGGTGGTGGTGATGATGGTGGTGATGATGCTGGTAAAAGTAGTGATGGTGGTGGTGATGATGGTGGTGATGATGCTGGTAATAGAAGTGATGGTGGTGATGGTGATGATGCTGGTAATAGAAGTGATGGTGGTGATGATGGTGGTGATGATGCTGGTAATAGAAAAGATGGTGGTGGTGTTTATGCTGGTGATGATGCTGGTAATAGATGTGATGGTGGTGATGATGGTATGGTGATGATGGTGGTGGTGATGATGGTGGTGTTAATGAGGGTGGTGATGATGGTGGTGGTGATGATGGTGGCGATGATGGAGGTGATGATGTTGGTGGTGATGATGATGGTGATGATGGTGGTAATAGAAGTGATGGTGGTGGTGATGATGGTGGTAATAGAAGTGATGGTGGTTTTAATGATGGTGGTGGTAATAGAAGTGATGATGGTGGTGATGATGGTGGTAATAGAAGTGATGGTGGTTTTAATGATGGTGGTGGTAATAGAAGTCATGGTGGTGGTGATGATGGTGGTGTTAATAGAAGTCATGTAGGTGGTGATGATGGTGGTGTTAATAGAAGTCATGGTGGTGGTGATGATGGTGGTGTAATAGAAGTCATGGTGGTGGTGATGATGGTGGTGTTAATAGAAGTCATGGTGGTGGTGATGATGGTGGTGTTAATAGAAGTCATGGTGGTGGTGATGTTGGTGGTGTTAATAGATGTCATGGTGGTGGTGATGATGGTGGTGTAATAGAAGTCATGGTGGTGGTGATGATGGTGGTGTTAATAGAAGTCATGGTGGTGGTGTTGATGGTGGTGTTAATAGAAGTCATGGTGGTGGTGATGATGGTGGTAGTGATGATGGTGGCGATGATGGTGGTGATGATGTTGGTGGTGATGATGATGGTGATGATGGTGGTAATAGAAGTGATGGTGCTGGTGATGATGGTGGTAATAGAAGTGATGGTGGTTTTAATGATGGTGGTGGTAATAGAAGTGATGGTGGTGGTGATGATGGTGGTAATAGAAGTGATGGTGGTTTTAATGATGGTGGTGGTAATAGAAGTCATGGTGGTGGTGATGATGGTGGTGTTAATAGAAGTCATGGTGGTGGTGATGATGGTGGTGTTAATAGAAGTCATGGTGGTGGTGTAATAGAAGTCATGGTGGTGGTGATGATGGTGGTGTTAATAGAAGTCATGGTGGTGGTGATGATGGTGGTGTTAAAAGAAGTCATGGTGGTGGTGATGATGGTGGTGTTAATAGAAGTCATGGTGGTGGTGATGATGGTGGTGGTGATGATGGTGGCGATGATGGTGGTGATGATGTTGGTGGTGATGATGATGGTGATGATGGTGGTAATAGAAATGATGGTGGTGATGATTATAATGATGGTAATAGAAGTGATGGTCGTGGTGATGATGGTGGTAATAGAAGTGATGGTGGTTTTAATGATGGTGGTTGTAATAGAAGTGATGGTGGTGGTGATGATGGTGGTAATAGAAGTGATGGTGGTTTTAATAATGGTGGATGGTAATAGAAATGATGGTGGTGGTGATGATGGTGGTGTTAATAGAAGTCATGGTGGTGCTGATGATGGTGGTGTTAATAGAAGTCATGGTGGTAGTGATGATGGTGGTGGTAATAGAAGTCATGGTGGTGGTGATGATAGTGGTGGTAATGTTGGTGATAATATAAGTGATGGTGGTGATGATTATGATGACGGTGGTAATAGAAAAGATGGTTGTGGTGATGATGGTTGTAACAGAAGTGATTCTGGTGGTAATAGAAGTGATGGTGGTGATGATGATGGTAATAGAAGTGATGGTGGTGGTGGTGATGATTGTAATATAAGTGATGATGGTGGTGATGATGATGGTAATAGAAGTGATGGTGGTGGTGGTTATGATGGTAGTAATAGAAGTGATTGTGTTGGTGATGATGCTGATGTTACAAGTGATGTTGGTAAAGATGGTGGTGATTTAAGTGATGTTGGTGGTGATGATGATGGTAATAGAAGTGATGGTGGTGATTATGATGGTAATAGAAGTGATGGTGGTGATGATGATGGTAATAGAAGTGATGGTGGTGATGACGGTGGTAATAGAAGTGATGGTGGTGATGATGATGGTAATAGAAGTGATGGTGGTGATGATGATGGTAATAGAAGTGATGGTGGTGATGATGATGGTAATAGAAGTGATGGTGGTGATGATGATGGTAATAGAAGTGATGGTGGTGATGATGATGGTAATAGAAGTGATGGTGGTGATGATGATGGTAATAGAAGTGATGGTGGTGATGATGGTAATAGAAGTGATCGTGGTGGTGGTGATGATTGTAATATAAGTGATGATGGTGGTGATGATGATGGTAATAGAAGTGATGGTGGTGGTGGTTATGATGGTATTAATAGAAGTGATTGTGTTGGTGATGATGCTGATGTTACAAGTGATGTTGGTGATGATGGTGGTAATATAAGTGATGTTGGTGGTGATGATGATGGTAATAGAAGTGATGGTGTTGGTGATGATGGTGGTAGTAGAAGTGATGGTGTTGATGATGATGGTGGTAGTAGAAGTGATGGTGGTGATGATGGTGGTAATATAAGTGATGTTGGTGGTGATGATGATGGTAATAGAAGTGATGGTGTTGGTGATGATGATGGTAATAGAAGTGATGGTGTTGGTGATGATGGTGGTAGTAGAAGTGATGGTGGTGATGATGGTGGTAATAGATGTGATAGTGGTGGTGATGATGGTGGTAATAGAAGTGATAGTGGTGGTGATGATGGTGTTAGTAGAAGTGATGGTGGTGATGATGGTGGTAGTAGAAGTGATGGTGGTGATGATGGTGGTAGTAGAAGTGATGGTATTGGTTGGTAATGATGGTGGTAATAGAAGTGATAGTGGTGGTGATGATGGTGGTAATAGATGTGATGGTGGTGGTGATGATGGTGGTAATAGATGTGATGGTGGTGTTGATGTTGGTGGTAATAGATGTGATGGTGATGGTGATGATGGTGGTAATAGAAGTGATGGTGGTGGTGATGATGATGGTTGTGTTAATGACGCTTTTCGTGATGATGATGTTAGTTGTGGATGTGACGATTATTTTCGTAGTGGTAGTGGTAATGATGATGGTGATTGCAATAATGATAATGATGGTCTTGATGATGGTGGGAGTGGTAGTGATGATAATAATGGTGATGATGACGATGGTGGTGGATATGATTATGTTGATGATTATGATCCACACTCGTGTTATCTAATTAATACGTGGTGTAATAGATGGTGGTGATGATGGTGGTGTTGGTGACATAGATCAGTGTGTAAGCGTGTGTGGATAGCTGAACAAACTATCATACAATAAGTGAGATTTCCAATTTTCTGCTTTTTACGTTTTCTTATTAAGGCCTTTTGTCGGAAAATTAATTCGGCTTTAGATTATATTGTACAATGTCCTCCAGCCAAAATAAATTAATTATATGATGTAATTGCATATATATATGTATATGTATATATGTATATATGTATATATGTATATATGTATATATGTATATATGTATATATGTATATATGTATATATGTATATATGTATGTATGTATGTTTGTATGTATGTAAGTATGTAGGTGTGTATATTTATTGAGTTATTGAGTTATTGAGTTATTGAGTTATTTGCGGGTCATCATCATTGCACTCCGAACATGTCCATAGGTGCTCAGATCCACTCCTCAGATTGAGTTATTTGCGGGTCATCATCATTGCACTCCGAACATGTCCATAGGTGCTCAGATCCCCTCCTCAGCAATTCCCTCAGTGTCCAGCGACTGACGACTCCAGTTCTATGTTGGTTGATAAGTCTTCTTACACGGCCGTTAAGTTTCTCATTTCTGGCTGTGCCCATCTTAACTCCCATTTCCATCATCCGAAGAAGTGACGTGGATCTGTGTTTGTCGAAGTCCTGTGCTCTTCCCACATCTCGGAGTGCATTGATGACGTCCGCCCGATCCATTGGTTGACCGTCATCAACGACAGCGCAGCTAGCCAACCTGTCCGCTCTTTCATTTCCTCGTACTCCCACATGTCCAGGGACATAGACAAAGGTGACCTTACGTATTTTGGATTTCTGCAATGACTCTACCCATTGCATGCGTACAGAGCCCGCCTCCACTTTTTTTTATCATGCTCATCGAATCACTCAGTATACATGCGTGGGTGTAGTCTTGTGACTCTAACCATTTGAATGCCTTGATCACTGCCATCGCCTCCATTGTCGTGCTACTCGTGTATATGTATGTATGTATGCTTGTATGTATTTATGTAATTGTGTATGTATGTAGTATATACGTGCGTTGATCATCGACAATTATGACCATTTACATCCACCATAATACATCCACCATATTACATCCACCATATTACATCCACCATATTACATCAGGCGTGAAGAGATTCTTTCACGTTTACTTTGCAATATTTTCTCAAGCGTTTATGCATGTGTGTTTATACTTGTATTTGCATGTGCGCGTGAATGAATTCATGCATGTTTATACTTGTATTTGCATGTGAGCGTGAATGTATTCATGTATGTTTATACTTGTATTTGCAAGTGCGCGTGAATGAATTCATGTATGTTTATACTTGTATTTGCATGTGAGCGTGAATGAATTCATGTATGTTTATACTTGTATTTGCATGTGCGCGTGAATGAATTCATGTATGTTTATACTTGTATTTGCATGTGCGCGTGAATGAATTCATGTATGTTTATACTTGTATTTGCATGTGCGCGTGAATGAATTCATGTATGTTTATACTTGTATTTGCATGTGCGCGTGAATGTATTCATGTATGTTTATACTTGTATTTGCATGTGCGCGTGAATGTATTAATGTATGTTTATACTTGTATTTGCATGTGCGCGTGAATGTATTCATGTATGTTTATACTTGTATTTGCATGTGAGCGTGAATGTATTCATGTGTGTTTATACTTGTATTTGCATGTGCGCGTGAATGTATTCATGTATGTTTATACTTGTATTTGCATGTGAGCGTGAATGTATTCATGTATGTTTATACTTGTATTTGCATGTGAGCGTGAATGTATTCATGTGTGTTTATACTTGTATTTGCATGTGCGCGTGAATGTATTCATGTATGTTTATACTTGTATTTGCATGTGCGCGTGAATGTATTCATGTGTGTTTATACTTGTATTTGCATGTGCGCGTGAATGTATTCATGTATGTTTATACTTGTATTTGCATGTGAGCGTGAATGAATTCATGTATGTTTATACTTGTATTTGCATGTGAGCGTGAATGTATTCATGTATGTTTATACTTGTATTTGCATGTGAGCGTGAATGTATTCATGTATGTTTATACTTGTATTTGCATGTGAGCGTGAATGTATTCATGTATGTTTATACTTGTATTTGCATGTGAGCGTGAATGAATTCATGTATGTTTATACTTGTATTTGCATGTGCGCGTGAATGTATTCATGTATGTTTATACTTGTATTTGCATGTGAGCGTGAATGAATTCATGTATGTTTATACTTGTATTTGCATGTGAGCGTGAATGAATTCATGTATGTTTATACTTGTATTTGCATGTGAGCGTGAATGAATTCATGTATGTTTATACTTGTATTTGCATGTGAGCGTGAATGTATTCATGTGTGTTTATACTTGTATTTGCATATGAGCGTGAATGTATTCATGTATGTTTATAGTACGTTTTATCTTCTTCTTTTCTCTTTTCACAGATACCTAAAAGGTGTCGTGGTTTATATCATTTGTCGTTCTTGAGCTGCTCTAATTGTCTGAATTAGTGATTTTCCTATGTTGTTATATGTCTCTATCACTGCATCTATCCATCTTCTTCTTTTCTCTTTTCACTGATACCTAAAAGGTGTCGTGGTTTATATCATTTGTCGTTCTTGAGCTGCTCTAATTGTCTGAATTAGTGATTTTCCTATGTTGTTATATGTCTCTATCACTGCATCTATCCATCTTCTTCTTTTCTCTTTTCACTGATACCTAAAAGGTGTCGTGGTTTATATCATTTGTCGTTCTTGAGCTGCTCTAATTGTCTGAATTAGTGATTTTCCTTTGTTGTTACATGTCTCTGTCACTGCATCTATCCATCTTCTTCTTTTCTCTTCTCGCTGATACCTAAAAGGTGTCGTGGTTTATATCATTTGTCGTTCTTGAGCTGCTCTAATTGTCTGAATTAGTGATTTTCCTTTGTTGTTACATGTCTCTGTCACTGCATCTATCCATCTTCTTCTTTTCTCTTTCACTGATACCTAAAAGGTGTCGTGGTTTATATCATTTGTCGTTCTTGAGCTGCTCGAACTGTCTGAATTAGTGATTTTCCTTTGTTGTTACATGTCTCTGTCACTGCATCTATCCATCTGCTTCTTTTCTCTTTTCACTGATACCTAAAAGGTGTCGTGGTTTATATCATTTGTCGTTCTTGAGCTGCTCTAATTGTCCGAATTAGTGATTTTCCTTTGTTGTTACATGTCTCTGTCACTGCATCTATCCATCTTCTTCTGGGTCTTCCTCTTGGTCTTTTTCCATGCATTCTCGAGAAGAACGCCCTTGATGGTGATTGGTGAGGATTCTTTCTGACCAGGTGGCCAAACCATTTAAGTTGTTGTTCTATATATTCTTGGCAGGGTTTTGTTCCTACCATTTTTCTTATAGTTTCATTTGGTATTCTATCTCTTCTTGTGTTGTTTGTTACTTTTCTCAAGCATCGCATCTCACATGTATTTATCTTTCTTAATTGTGATTTAGAAGGGGTCCATGTTTGACTTTCATAGTACAAAGTTGGTATGAAAATGCTATTTATCTTTTGTTCTTTAGCTGACATAGAAATGTTTGGATGTCTTAGCAATGGTGAAAGCTGATATGTGACAGCATTTGCTTTTTGTATTTTCGTGTCAATTTCTCTGTCTAGTTTTCCATCTTCTGTGAACATTGTGTCCAAATACTTGAATTCTTCTACTTGTTTTATTTCTTTATCTTTGATCTTAATGTTTAATGGGTGTCTTAATTTACTTATTCTCATAGCCTTTGTTTTTGCTGTGTTAATTTTCATACTGTAGTTTGTGCAACTTTTATCTAGAGATGTTAAATGCTGTTGTAGCAGGTTTTCATCCTCATATATTAGGCATTGGTCATCTGCGGAGAGTAGCTCATTGATGTTGGAGTTTTCTATCTCTATGTTATTATTTGATTTTTCCTTATTGTTGGTTGTTTCCTGATTTATTTTGACCATATATATGATGAAGAGGAGTGGTGAGAGGACACATCCTTGTCTTACTCCTGTTGTAACCTGAAACCATTCTGACAGACCTTCCGATGTTCTAACGGCACTTTGACTGTTTTTATATAATGCCATTATATTATCTAGTAGTTGTCCTGCTACCCCGTAGGTTTTCTAAAGTTTGCCAAAGTTTGTTCCTGTCCACACGATCAAATGCTTTTTCCTGATCTATAAACACTATATTTAGGTTTCTGTCATATTCTATTGTTTTTTCACATAGTTGTCTCAATGTAAATATAGCATCAGTACAGCTTTTACCTTTTCTGAATCCGAATTGATTATTACTTAATTGAGGTTCTATTATGTATCTTACTCTCCTCTCTAATATTTTAGCAAACATTTTACCAACTTGACTCAATAGGGATATTTCTCTGTACATTTCACACTCCCTTTTGCTTCCTTTATTCTTCCAAAATGGGACAATGATAGCTTTTTGTCAATCGTCTGGGACTTTTCTTTCTTCCCACGCCATATTGAATATTATCGTAAGCCAATCTATAGATGTTTTCTTACAGGCTAGTAGCATTTCTGTTGTTATTCCATCTATACCAGCTGCTTTGTTCTTTTTATTCTGTTTCAAAGCCTATTCTACTTCTGTTTTAAGTATATTCGGTTCCTGTTCATCATACTGCCGATGTTTAAACTCTGTATTTCCGTTTGTATTTCCCTGATTTAATAGTTCCTTAAAGTATTCTCTCCATCTGATTATTATGTTTTTCCTGCTGCTGATTGGTCTGCCGTTCTTGTCGTTTATTATAGTGGTTGGGTTATAATCATTATTTCTTAATCTCATTGCTTTTACACTTTTGAAAAATTCTCTTGGTTCTTCTCTACAAGTTCTTGCCAAATTCTTCACCAAAAGCTTTCCAAGAGTCTGCTTTTGTTTGTTCTATGATCATTTTGCTATCATTTCTGGCTTGTCTATAATGATTGTAGTCTTCTGTTGTTTTTGTCTTTTGCCACGTTTTATACTTTTCTTTCTTGTGTTTCACTGCTGATTTAACTACTTCATTCCACCATCTTGTAAGTTTCTTTCTGCTCTTTCCTATATTTTTCAGACCGCATTTCTCTTGTGTTGACTCTATAAGACCTTCTTTAAACTGTTTCCATGTTTCTTCTATGCTTGTTGGTTGTATTAGGGTTTGGTATTTGTTGGTTACGGGTTCTTCTATTTCTTTTTGTACGTTTACATACTTTAATGCTTTTAGATCTATTCTCTGTGCCTAAGGTCTTGCAATCAGTTGTTTCCTAATCCATTTTTTTTGCCATAATAAAACAGGCTTATGGTCAGTATCTAATATTGCATTTGGTATAGATCTTGAGTCTGTTATGCCCCTCCTTTGATGTCTTCTAGTCAAAATAAAATCGATTTGGGAGGCCTTGTCCATGTCATTCCATTTATACCAAGTAAGTATTTGGTTACGATTGTGCTGATTAAACGTGTTTGTTATATATAGATCATGTTCTGCACAAATATTTAGTAGGTGCTCACCGTTACTGTTACACTCTGTTCTAATGTCACTAAATGGTCCTAGGTATAATTCCCATGGTGTTCTCCTTTGTCCTACTCTACCGTTGAAATCTCCCAGTACAAACAATTTCTCTGCGTCTTTGACTTTATTTATTGTGGCTGAGAGTTCATCAAAATATTCTTGTTTGCTGTCCTCGCTATATGTGTCGTTGCATGGAGCATATGTTTGAATATAAGTGGTACTTCCTCCCTTTTCTGCTAATTTGATACTAATAATTCTTTCCGAGATGTAATCTATTTCTAGTATATTTTTGGCAGTATTACTTTCGATAATGAAACCGACTTCGTATTTGTTTACTTCCGCCATGTTGTTAATTCCGCTCGTGACGAGTGTGTAGCTTTGGTGTATTTCTTTAATGATTTTACCTCTCTTTCTTGTGTCTGCTAATCCTAAGATTTTTATATTCCTTTTCTTCATAAATTCAATGAATTAAATTGTGCTTTTATCATCTAAACCGCAGATGTTCCAAGTACCCATTAAACGTTCTGATTTTTGTCTTTGTGTTGTAGTTTTCCCGCTTTCATGCATTTTCATTCGTGATTGTAACAGCACAATGGATGGTAATATTATTCGCATAAACTGTAAGAATAAATCACAAATAAAATCCGTTCGAAATAGAACAGGAACGCTTGAATTTCTTTTACTGCGGGCATTGACATTCACTTATATCTTGCATTTGACTTCCATCGAAAATATCGTGTTGCCAGCAGTCACACACCGGAAGTCCCATGTATGTATAGTACTTGGCAAAAATGTGGCAGTTTTACAATTGAGCTAATTAAGTTGAAATCAAATTTAAAATGCACGATTTGTCCCAAATTAACACTCCACATAAGTAAGGCAAACTTCCAATGTATAGATTTATATATTCTCTGTTTCCTGAAAGAAAATTAGTTTATTAGTTAATTAGAAAATTCCTAGTCATATTACGTACTACCAACTAATTTTCTTTCCTTTTTCTTTAGCTCTTTAGCGAGATATAGTTTGCAGTTTTGCTCTTCTGGTTTCATCTCCTGCTGTTTTGGTTCCTAGTGTTTCTTATCTAAAATCACGACATATTTTTCGTGGTCGACCCTCGAGTCTTGTACTCTCGCAAACGTTTTTAAAATGCTCGTTGTGTTTTGTTTTGATCCTTTTGTTTTAACACGTGATCAACCATTTTTTTTTAAATGTATTCAACGGCGAAAATTACACCCGACTTGTTTCTCAGTTCTTCATTTCTGATCTTATTTCTCAGGCTGTTTCCTATCATTCGTCTAACACATTTCATCTCAATAGAGGTTACTTTTAGTATTGTTCGTGAGTCTAGCGTCCATTGGTCTGCACAACGCTGAAATGAAGGTTTTGTTGTGTGACAGTTTGGCCTCTAGTGTTATTACCTAGTTGGACAGCAGTGGTGTAATATGTCCGACGATTTGACAAGCTATGTTGCATCTTGAGTCTACTTCTAATGATAGCTAGTTATCGTTTGTCACTAGATATCCCAGATATTTAAAATCCTCCACATGTTTTAGCTTTCACCGTCTATCGTTATGTTGCTGTTCTTTTTCTCTTTTGCAATTTTCATGTCTTCTGTCTTGTTGATGATTATTTTCTCTCTCTCTCTCTCTCTCTCTCTCTGCGATCAGGACTCAATCAGAGTAGGATTCCAGACACTCACATGAAGTCAGCTGTCAGGTTAAGTGTGTTGATCGCCCCCATAGACAGAACATCACATTTAGAGTCTGCCAGATCCACTCTGAACGAACACCCGTTAAAAACGTTGCACAGTGTTCTGCGCCAGTGGCCCAGTGCATCCGATTTCAGCCAGCATTTTATTCAGGTTTGCTTTCCTTAGCATTTGATTGTCCCCAATCTTCCTGCAAGACAGCATATTGTCTTTTCTGTAGGGGGATTCTGCCCTTAGATGGTCTGCCCTCCCAGGTTTACGAGCACCATCTGCCCGAGTCACTAGAGGTGACTAACACAGACATGCACACACAAAGATGTGAGATGTGACTAACACAGACATGCACACACAAAGATGTGAGATGTGACTAACACAGACATGCACACACAAAGATGTGAGATGTGACTAACACAGACATGCACACACAAAGATGTGAGATGTGACTAACACAGACATGCACACACAAAGATGTGAGATGTGACTAACACAGACATGCACACACAAAGATGTGAGATGTGACTAACACAGACATGCACACACAAAGATATCAGATGTGAATAACACAGACATGTACACAGTGATACGAGACATGACTAACACCTACACACATCAAGATATATGACACATGACTAACATAGACATGCACATATACATATGAGATATGACTGACATAGACATGCACACACAAAGATATGACACATACCTAACATAGACATACACACAAAGATATAAGATATGACTAACATAGGCATGCACACACAAAGATTATTCTCATGTTGTATCGAATGCCAGTGCTGTGAAGTCTAATTAAACGTTTTTGTAGGCCTTCTATTTGTCTATGTGTTAGTGTCTGATCGAGGGGGCCGCGATAATTCAGTGGTTAGTGAAATGAACTATAAAGGACAAGAGGTCGGGTTCAATCCTAATCGACGGCTTCCGGGTTCACTCATTTTTAAATGGTTACCGGATTTTTTTTTCTGGAAAAGTAAAGCGACACTGGCGTAATAACGACCACATTGCCCCAAAAATCATGTACCGAAGGTCTATAAAAAGTGTGGTCACTAACACCATGTTCCCTATACGCCACTTGGCGTGACGAGGCTCTTTACCTTTTTTTGTCTTTACTTTACTAATGTTTGATCGTTTGAGAGTAGAAGTCTGTTATTATTTTCTGTCTTCGATTGGTTGGCTATATATATATATATATATATCGTATATATATCGTATATATACATATATGTAGAGAGAGAGAAGGATAAGAAGAAATATAATTTAGTGAATGTGATCTTGTTATTATTTTATTTGTAATCCTTTTCTTCTCAAGATATCGATTTATTGCGCCAAAGTTCATCTATTTCTAGATTCCTAGTCATATGACGTGCTACCAACTAACTTTGGTATTTTGACGCGCTCCAGTATCGCGATGATTTCTCTATCGGTTCACGTTTTCAGCGCGCGACTTCAGATTACGCATCAGAAAGTAGGTCAATCTATTCTGGCGAGTCCTGGCGCATTGAACCAGCGATAAGGGGTACAAACTTGTCCGTGGATAGAGCTGCTAGGATTCGCATTTGTCAGGGTTATACGACACTGATGGAATGCTTGGTCAGTAAGGATGTCAGGCACAGGATGTACGATATTTCCATAATTTGGGGATGTCAATATGCTAATAGAGTTATGATTAATACGCGCAAGGGGAACAACTGGTAGTGATCATCTCAATCTGTTGGTGTTGTCCTAGAAATTGTTCAGTATAATCATCAATAATGACCTGAAGCGATCACTGAGATCTATAATGAGTTAACTTAATTATGTCAAATAGATCAACAGAATATAGCATTATTATTAGCCTGCTAACTTATGTAATCATTACATTTGTCAACTTTCAGGTAATCAACATTTTGCATTTGTACCTTTGACTTTCTATGACATCATTCTCTGAAGCTGCAAATATTTTTCCTTTTTGTTTCCTTTCGTCTATTCTTTCATTGTTTTTGTCGGCTGTTACATTTTTGTTTCTGCAGTTCTCTTTCTATGAGATGGCCAAAAATGGTGATTACTTCCCCTTGATGTTGGTAATGGTCGTTATTTTTAATTTTTGACCTCATCCATTTTAGAATATTATTGTTGCTCTTGTAAGCTTATAGTTAGTTGGTCAGTTGGTTGGTTGGTTAATTAATGAATTAGTTAGTTAGTTGGTTAGTTAGTTAAGTAGGTAGGTAGTTAGGTAGGTAGAGGGTTAGGTAGTTAGTTATTTAGTTGGTTAATTAGGTGATTAATTAATTATTTTGTTGGATTGTTTATTAGTTTGATGGTTAGTAAGTTAATTAGTTAGTAAGAAGGTTACTTAGGTGATGAGCTAGTTAGTTAGTTAACTATTTAGTTAATCAGTTAATTAGTTAATTAGTTAGTTAAATAGAGCTAGTTGGTTAGTTTGTTAGTAAATGCGTTAATTAGTCAATTAGTTAATAAGTCACTTAGTTAATTAGTTAACTATATACTTAGTTAATTAGTTCTTTGGTCAGTCAATAAGTCAGTTGGTTAATTAGTTATTTAATCAGTCAGTTTGTTAATTAGTTATTTAATCAGTCAGTCAGTTAGATTTGTTAATTAGTTATTTAATCAGTCAGTCAGTTAGATGTTATTTAGTTATTTAATCAGTCAGTCAGTTGTTAGTTAGTTATTAATCAGTCAGTCAGTCAGTTGTTATTTAGTTATTTAATCAGTCAGTCAGTCAGTTGTTAGTTAGTTATTTAATCAATCAGTCAATCAGTCAGTTGGTTAATTAGTTATTTAATCAGTCAGTCAGTTGTTAATTAGTTATTTAATCAGTCAGTCAGTCAGTTGTTAGTTAGTTATTTAATCTGTCAGTCAGTCAGTTGTTAGTTATTTAATCAGTCAGTCAGTCAGTTGTTAGTTAGTTATTTAATCAGTCAGTCAGTCAGTTGTTAGTTAGTTATTTAATCAGTCAGTCAGTCCGTTGTTAGTTATTTAATCTGTCAGTCAGTCAGTTGTTAGTTATTTAATCAGTCAGTCAGTCAGTTGTTAGTTATTTAATCAGTCAGTCAGTCCGTTGTTAGTTAGTTATTTAATCAATCAGTCAGTTGGTTAGTGAGTTAGATACTTAGACTGCTCACAAGTGTATTTCTTCTTCTCGCTAATTCCGATGTGTACATGGACTTGTTTTATCTGTACATCTCAATCAAGCACAACAGTTCTCAAGCTAAACAATAACAGGCGCCGGTGTTATTCAGGGTGTTAACTACGTAGGGAGGTCAAAAAGTAATGCACACCAATTTTTTTCTCGGCTAATAATAAAGATAGGAATATGAAATTTTGCACACTTGGAATATGACATGTTCCAATTATGTGCACCAAATTGCACATCATTCTGATAGATATTACGCAATCTATGAACCGTTAAAATGGAGCTTGTCAACAATGTCCGTTACAAACAGCGAATTGTCATAGAATTTCTGGTTGCGGAAAAAGAAACTGTGGCAAACATTCATAAACGACTGTGTGCAGTGTACAAATGTTCTACAGTCGATAGGAGCACAGTTAGTCGCTGGGTTCAGAGAATTAAAGCTGCAGAAAGTGTACGAGTGGAGCTGCATGATTTACCGCGTTCTGGACGTGTTGCCTCGGCTACCAGCACAGACATGTTAAACCGGGCTGATGCCATTATTCGTAAGGATAGGCGTATCACTAGTCAGCAATTGGCATTGCAGCTTACAGTCAGCAAGGGAAGTGCAATCACAATTTTTAAAACTCTCGGATATTCAAAGATTTGCGCTCGATGGGTTCCTCGGTGCCTAACAAATGATCACAGAGTTCAAAGGAAAACATTCTGTTCTGAATTGTTGGAGCGTTTCGGTGTTGAAGGAGAAATGTTTTTGTAGACGAGGAGAAAGAAAAGGATAGAAAGAGAGAGTGAAGGAGAAAATAGAGAGCAGGTCAGAAAGAACGATCCGGAAGTGAGGGGGCGAATAGGCGAGACAAAATGTGTAAAGATAGGTCAAGGAAAAACACATAAAGAAGACGACACAATAGAGAGGATGGGTCAGGAGAAACACGTGCGGAGTATCAAGGCCATCTTTAAGAAGTGAACGAACAAAGAGATGCGTAGGTGGAAAAGGAGAGAATTAAATAAACAGAGGCCAGGTCCAAAAGTAGAACAAGGTCAAGGGAACTAGACAGACAGACAGACGCGGGGGTGTAATAAAGAGGTCGAAATTAACATGCAAAAACATGAAGGCCATGTCCATAAGTGAGTGGGTGGTCAGACGTACGTGGGCAGGAAGATGCTGATTGGATGGAGAAGCCGAATTTAAGGGTAGACACACAACATAGGTCAGTGAGGATGAATTGTTGGTCAGGAAATGCTAGAGAGTCAGGAATTGTTAGTCAGGCAATTGAGAATTATTAGTCAGATTGAGAGAAGTTATTCATAAGGCAAACACGCTTCTTAGGAGCCAGTCGGGCCATAGAGAGGCTAACACCAACTAATAGAGTTAGCAGTGATATAGCGTAGTTGTGAGTAGAATGGTCAAGACCTATCATGATCAACAGGCAGACGACAGAATAGACCAATAGATAGTAATTAGCGTATTGGAGGCGCTCGATGGGAGCGTCTCAATGTAATTTAGTGCCTAGAGTGTGATGCAAGTGTGGTCCTGACATTACATATGTATCGAGAGTCTGAAGTGGCATGAATAAAAGCCAGCTAATTTACCAACAAAAGGTGTTGTTCTGTGTTATACAGTTTCATTATCTAGCCTAAGTGTCACGAACCAGACCACCAGTAAAGTTGTCGCGGAACACAACGCAACGGTCATCTTTATGAACCAGAAGTACTACCAGACCGAGCAAGGGTCAAGCTAATAAGAATCAAATAGTCCGGGGATGTGTATGTGACCTGATTACAAACGCGAGCCTAACGCCTGGGGCAGAAACACAGCCACAGCATTCCAGAGAAGGTCACACTAACATGATCTCAAGCTAACAGCTGATCGAATAAACAACAACCAGCTGGCGATCTGTTCAAAGATCCGCAAAGAATCGCTCAGAAGTCAATCAAACAATCAAACATCACGCTCATAAAAACCTCTCCCCGCTACATTGGAGCGTGACCAGGCGCTAGAAGCTAGATAAAGCCAAGAAATTGTAAAAGCACAAGACAGTAATAGACAACAAACAACAGTAGAAAGTGCAGATAACAAAAACAAGTATTGTAAACCAGTCAGAACGGAAGGAGCAGTGAAATCAAATCGACTCACACGACCAGTGAAATCAAATCAACAGACAGGAGAAATCAACAAAACTATCAAAAGAAGCAAGCCCGCGCAAACGATTCAAACGAAGCTTAGTCGTTGTTAACCAAAGTGGGGATGTCTACACAAGATCACGCAGACGAGAATCAATTTTGACGCAATGAACACTAGCAGTCCAGAATTGTAAGAACGAACGCCACGAGTACCAGACCAGGCAACGCAAAGACCATCAACAGGAGAGAAACAAGCCGGTCGACGAGAATCAACAAAGCAACTCAACCAGGGAAACCTAAAATCCTAAAATAAAGGTGAGACATTCAATGTGAATAAGAACTGTGAAACAAATGTGTCATTTTTATTCAGATTCAAGGAAGTAGAACATTTAAAGACATTTTAGAAACAGTTAATATCAAGTGAATAATTAAGAATTCCAGGAGAACATTTCATTTTTCAAGGAACTGTGTGGAACAATTAAGTTGTTAATTAAGTTGTGAAGTAATTAAATTAGGATTATTTAGACAGTGGAATATCACAAGATAAATGTTTTTTTGTCTCCACAGGATAGTTAGGAAAAAGTAATTTTATATGAAATTTAATTAAGTAGATGAATTGTTGGTATTAAAATTGTATGTGAACGGAAACAAGGCAAACATTCACATTGTAAATATTAGACGTGTCCTTGATAAAAAATTTTTTTAGCAAAGGCAATTGAGGCCTAATAGAGTAGGATTGGGGGTTGGTTGTAAAGGAAGGGAGGTAGAGTGAGCTAGGGACTCTGATCAAGGACACGTGTAATATAAAATATAAAATAAATAAGTGTATTGGACGAAAGTATTAGAGTGACACTTTGAAAGTGTACACAGTCAATGTGGAAATAATTTTGAGATAAGAAATATAATAGAAGACTCCAAGGGAGACAAGAAAATTAATAGAGTGAAATAGTAAAATCAATATAGTGACTAAGTAGAACTGATATTAAAATACAAAAATGGAAGTAAGTAAAGAAGACTATGTATCACAAACGATCAATAAGTTGGCTCAAGCAGTACAAAGGTTAGAAGGAATACAGACACAAGAAGTAGTAAAACGAATACCAACATTTACTGGAAAAGAAGAGCAAATTGAAACATGGATAAATGACATTGAAAAATGGCAGAGCAGTAATAAAATAAGTCAAACAGAGTTGACAGAATTAGCGCTGTTAACTAGTCAAGGTAGAGTGGCTAGCAACATAAGAAGAAGAATAAATGAGATGAAAGATGAAACTTGGGAAGAGTTTAAGTTGTATCTAACACAAAGATATGCAAGATATAAAGATCCACAGCAGTCACAACAAGCAATAAGGAATCTTAAGTCGACACACCAGCTGAAACAAGAATCAGTGCAAGAATGTGGCGATAAAGTATTGGAGTTAGTAGAACAAGTGAAAATGCAACTAGCAAGGAGAAATTTAGCAACACTGGCACAAGTGAGGAATGTGGCAATAGAAGAAGAAAATATTAAACAAAAATTTGAAGGAGAAAGACAGGAGAAAAGAGAAGAGGTGCAGACGAGACAGGAATATCCAATGGAGATTGATCATACAAGACAGAGATACAGGAGAGTCGCTAGCACTCACAAAGTAAATTGGGTACAAGAAAATAGAAGATGCTATAACTGTAATAGAGTAGGACACATAGCTAGACAATGTCAGTTACAGCACAAGAAAACGTATAGTTGCAAAATAGTAGTCAGATTAAAGGAAGGCAGTACAGATGGAGAAGTTAGAAAATATTTTGAAACATTTGGAGAAATAATGTATTATACATTTATTAAGAGAGCAGACAACAGAAATAGAGCAATAATATTGTATAAAAATAGCACTATAGTAAATAATATTTTAAATCATGACCACAGAATGACAAATTATATAGTAAAGGTTGAGGTATTTAAACCATATTGGATAACTAAAAGGAGAGAAAGAAAATATACACCCTATGACAAACCAAACGGTAGGTTGTATGGAATCCAAATAAATAAGAATATTAGGAGGCAAGAGAGAGACAACCAGACGGGGTTAGAGATTAAGAGTAGAAAAAGTTACGTGGATACTGGGGTAGGCAGTGACAATGACGGATATCAGGAAGTGGTGAAAGAAGAAAAGTACACACAAACGGAAATAACGGAGCGCACAGATAGTGCTACACAGATGGTTGAAAAGGGAACAAGAAATAGGGGAACAGTGACGGACAAACAAACAAACATAAAAGATAGAGGAATACAGGTAGACATCAGTAATGAAAGAGTATTAACAGTGAATAATAAAGAAAAAGAAGTAATTCAAAAGCAAACGCCAAATAGTAAGAGGAAAATATTGAGTGCAAGGCATAGATTAGAAGCAATAGCCACAATGAAGAAAATAGTAAGTAGTGAAGATGAAGACAGTAATAGCATAGACAAAGATTTGTTGCCAAGTGCAAGGCATAGATTAGATAGAACACATAGGTTAGAAGCAATAGCCACAATGGGCAAAAAGAGAGAACAGAAAACAGAAGACACAGAAAATACAGAAACAAAGGATGGGTCTTGGGTATTAACCCCAGCTGACATAACAAGATTAGTAGAGAAAAATGTGTCACAGGAGGCGAAAGATGAATTTGCTAGAATGCAAAGAAAGCAAGAGGAAAGAATATTGAGTGATGCATCATATGCGAAAGAGAGGGGTGAGTTACAGAGATACATAGATCACCAACAGAAGATAAAGGCTGAGAAAAAGGATAGATACGAGGTACAACCTGGTGTTTATGACTTTAGAAAAGAAAGGAAAAGGGATCAAAGGAATGATAGGTATAGTCAACATGGTAATTATAGGAGTAGAGAAGAAAATAGAAGTTTTCAAAGATATCATAGATACATAGATCACCAACAGAAGATAAATGCTGAGGAAATGGATAGATACGAGGTACAACCTGGTGTTTATGACTTTAGAAAAGAAAGAAAAAGGGATCAAAGGAATGATAGGTATAGTCAACATGGTAATTATAGGAGTAGAGAAGAAAATAGAAGTTTTCAAAGGTATCATAGATACAACTAGTAGAAAGAGGAGAAAACCCGAAATGGGTCAAACAAAGTATTGCGAGGAGGAAACCCGAAATGGGTACATGAAATAATAAGAGAGAACCCGAAATGGGTAAGACTCAAATGAATAGAAGAAATAGAGATGAGAAGAAGAGAAAACTGAAAACCCGGATGGGTTAAAATAAGAGGTAACTGAGTAATCCAAAATGGACAGTTGACCTAAGAAGATAGTAAGAGAAAAGTGAAGAGTATAGGCGGTAGAGGAAGAAATGAACACCCAGACGGGTGGATGAAAAAAAAAAAAGGTAGCTGAGAATAAATCCGAAATGGATAGGCTACTAGAGACTCAAGAAAAAGAGGAGAAATGGCCAAAAATGTATATAATTAAATGTAAATAGTACAGAATTGTTGTATTGAAGTAAATGTAAATAGTAGACAATTATATTAAAGTAAATGAGAATAGAAGAGAAGAGACGTCAGTGTCTTAGGGGAGAAGACACAGAAAATGTAGAGGCGGGATTATCAATCCATGAACGCACTACATAGGCGTTATGTGCAACTAGCAATAACGTGAATTGCAGAATGTCAATAATGAGACATTGCTGAGGGCAATGATAGGAGAAATAAGGAGATATAAGTCATTGCTGAGAGCAATGTTAAGAGAAATAGAAGAGACGCCAGGAGTTAAGAAAGTGTAGGGCCAGAGCGAGCCAGTCCAGGTAGGACAAACTACACTAGAAAAGTATCGTACAAGCAGATACAGAAACATTGCAAAAGGTCAATGTATGTAAATAATGTACTATAGATAGGGGGAAGGGTAAGTAAAAGACAGTCAGAGTGACAGAGGGGGAGAGCAATCCCCAGGGGTTCTGTAGAGGCCTTATCAAATCCTCTGGAGAGTGCTGACGACAATAATTGACGTGACTGGCATAACATGTAAAATAGGAGTTGATGGAGTAGGGTTAGTCATTAGAAGTTGCAATGACTAAAGAATAGTGGAGGCTATGTAGACGAGGAGGAAGAAAAGGATAGAAAGAGAGAGTGAAGGAGAAAATAGAGAGCAGGTCAGAAAGAACGATCCGGAAGTGAGGGGGCGAATAGGCGAGACAAAATGTGTAAAGATAGGTCAAGGAAAAACACATAAAGAAGACGACACAATAGAGAGGATGGGTCAGGAGAAACACGTGCGGAGTATCAAGGCCATCTTTAAGAAGTGAACGAACAAAGAGATGCGTAGGTGGAAAAGGAGAGAATTAAATAAACAGAGGCCAGGTCCAAAAGTAGAACAAGGTCAAGGGAACTAGACAGACAGACAGACGCGGGGTGTAATAAAGAGGTCGAAATTAACATGCAAAAACATGAAGGCCATGTCCATAAGTGAGTGGGTGGTCAGACGTACGTGGGCAGGAAGATGCTGATTGGATGGAGAAGCCGAATTTAAGGGTAGACACACAACATAGGTCAGTGAGGATGAATTGTTGGTCAGGAAATGCTAGAGAGTCAGGAATTGTTAGTCAGGCAATTGAGAATTATTAGTCAGATTGAGAGAAGTTATTCATAAGGCAAACACGCTTCTTAGGAGCCAGTCGGGCCATAGAGAGGCTAACACCAACTAATAGAGTTAGCAGTGATATAGCGTAGTTGTGAGTAGAATGGTCAAGACCTATCATGATCAACAGGCAGACGACAGAATAGACCAATAGATAGTAATTAGCGTATTGGAGGCGCTCGATGGGAGCGTCTCAATGTAATTTAGTGCCTAGAGTGTGATGCAAGTGTGGTCCTGACATTACATATGTATCGAGAGTCTGAAGTGGCATGAATAAAAGCCAGCTAATTTACCAACAAAAGGTGTTGTTCTGTGTTATACAGTTTCATTATCTAGCCTAAGTGTCACGAACCAGACCACCAGTAAAGTTGTCGCGGAACACAACGCAACGGTCATCTTTATGAACCAGAAGTACTACCAGACCGAGCAAGGGTCAAGCTAATAAGAATCAAATAGTCCGGGGATGTGTATGTGACCTGATTACAAACGCGAGCCTAACGCCTGGGGCAGAAACACAGCCACAGCATTCCAGAGAAGGTCACACTAACATGATCTCAAGCTAACAGCTGATCGAATAAACAACAACCAGCTGGCGATCTGTTCAAAGATCCGCAAAGAATCGCTCAGAAGTCAATCAAACAATCAAACATATCGCTCATAAAAACCTCTCCCCGCCACATTTTTGTCAAAAATTGTTACCGGTGACGAAACGTGGGCACATTATTATGAGCCTGAAACAAAAATGCAGTCAATGGAATGGCATCATCCGCAGTCACCAAAAAGAGAAAAATTCAAAACATCTCCATCAGCCGGAAAGGTGATGATCACTGTCTTCTGGGACATTGATGGTGTGATTCTTGTTGATGTAATGACAAGAGGTGAGACAATCAACTCGACAGCTTACATCAATACACTGACAAAACTCAAAAATCGGTTCCACAGAGTTCGGCCTAATAAGCCATCTGCAGATTTGTCGCTTCAACATGACAATGCACGCCCTCACACAAGTCTGGTAACACGGGAAGCAATCAACAAATTTGGTTGGACTGTACTGCCCCATCCTCCTTACAGCCCTGATCTGGCTCCCTCAGATTTCCATCTGTTTGGACCACTCAAAAAATTCCTGCGTGGGACACACTTTGACAATGATGAGGATGTGATCCGTGCAGTTAAAAAATGGCTACGCGAGCAGGACAAAACTTGGTACAAACGAGGCATTCATGACCTAGTTTCGCGTTGGCGTAAGGCAATACGCTTGGACGGAGATTATGCTGAAAAATAGGTAGTGTAAACGGGATGTTCAGCTACAATCTGTGAAAATTTCACACATTTTGCCCGAATAGTTTCCGAGAAAAAAATTGGTGTGCATTACTTTTTGACCTCCCTTCAGTATGTGTAGAGATCTGTATTATTGAGCGTTTTGTGCAAGTGCTTGTATCATTTCATCAACTCTGACTGTCTAACGTTTTTATTATATATATTTTATTATTATATATTTTATTATTATATATTTTATTATATATTTTTATTATTATATATTTTATTATTATATATTTATATTATATTATAACGGTTATTAATCACTACTGATATTTGATCTTACAAATGATTATTTGCTCTCACCCGATGCCACCGTCATTCAGTGTTAAAAAGACGCTACGAGGACGTTTGTGCGTTGTGATGTTATTTTTACGCTCTTGTATCCCAACACATACTGTACACGGGGATTTTTCATTTGTCCACTGAGCAACTGTTTATTAACACACGGTGACTACTTGTGCACGTTGCTTATCTGTACACTGAGCAACTGTTTATTAACACACGGTGACTACTTGTGCACGTCGCTTATTTGTACACTGGGCAACTGTTTATTAACACACGGTGACTACTTGTGCACGTCGCTTATTTGTACACTGGGCAACTGTTTATTAACACACGGTGACTACTTGTGCACGTCGCTTATTTGTACACTGGACTGTTCGTGCACGGGTTTTGTTCCCGGCGACCACTTGAGATACACAAGCTTGATATACGAGGCTTGTACTGCGAGGGTTGCCCTGTCGCTCGTCGAAAGTGCTTCTGATGGTTACAGGAGCGTCTCGACTCGTACACGGACAGTACTTGAAACTGGGGTGTGCTGACCGCTGGATAATACCGCCCCTGTAGCGTGGTAGATGGACTGACCGCTGGATAATACCGCCCCTGTAACGTGGTAGATGGACTGACCGCTGGATAATACCGCCCCTGTAACGTGGTAGATGGACTGACCGCTGGATAATATCGCCCCTGTAACGTAGTAGATGGACTGACCGCTGGATAATATCGCCCCTGTAACGTGGTAGATGGACTGACCGCTTGATAATATCACCCCTGTAACGTGGTAGATGGACTGACCGCTGGATAATATCACCCCTGTAACGTGGTAGATGGACTGACCGCTGGATAATATCGCCCCTGTAATGTGGTAGATGGACTGACCGCTGGATAATATCACCCCTGTAACGTGGTAGATGGACTGACCGCTGGATAATATCACCCCTGTAACGTAGTAGATGGACTGACCGCTGGATAATATCGCCCCTGTAACGTGGTAGATGGACTGACCGCTGGATAATATCACCCCTGTAACGTGGTAGATGGACTGACCGCTGGATAATATCACCCCTGAAACGTGGTAGATGGACTGACCGCTGGATAATACCGCCCCTGTAACGTGATAGATGGACTGACCGCTGGATAATACCGCCCCTGTAACGTGATAGATGGACTGACCGCTGGATAACACCGCCCCTGTAACGTGATAGATGGACTGACCGCTGGATTATATCGCCCCTGTAACGTGGTAGATGGACTGACCGCTGGATAATATCGCCCCTGTAACGTGGTAGATGGAGTGACCGCTGGATAATACCGCCCCTGTAACGTGGTAGATGGACTGACCGCTGGATAATATCGCCCCTGTAACGTGGTAGATGGACTGAGCGCTGGATAATACCGCCCCTGTAACGTGATAGATGGACTGACCGCTGGATAATATCGCCCCTGTAACGTGGTAGATGGACTGACCGCTACACTGATCTTGGAACCGTGTAAAGAACATACACCGTTATGTCCTCTTCTGGTATCAATCTAGCTCCTCGTCAGTGGCACACTACTATAGCTCGTTTCAAAACATATGCCCAACTTCAAAACGCTATTACTGTCTAACCGTTTGTTAAATACTTTTGAAATTTTCCAAATGTTATTAGAATGCAAAAGACCCTTTAAATGTATATTTAACAAATATCTTGCAGCTGCAGTTTTCTTAAAGCGGCGATATTTCTTTGATGTTTGTCAAAATTGTAAATTGTGAAGCCCTAAAGAATAGAAATTACCGTAGTTGCTGGTCTACGGTTAATTTTCACTAGGTAAAGGCGTGGTCGTAATGGGGAAATAACTGGATAAAACAAAACACCAGGAGAATTATTGTCTGCTCAGTTCGAGGACGGACGATAATAATATCAAAGGTATACCTGTATGTCCAATTTTCAT
This sequence comes from Megaustenia siamemsis, assembly GCA_032433765.1. Taxonomy (NCBI): domain Eukaryota; kingdom Metazoa; phylum Mollusca; class Gastropoda; order Stylommatophora; family Ariophantidae; genus Megaustenia; species Megaustenia siamemsis. Next base: position 1,786,613 of record JAVIAB010000117.1, on the reverse strand, counting down.
AGTTGTGTGGTCCTGAAAAGGACCGTTTGTTGAAATAATATAAGGTAATATAGGGGCCAACATTGTGGGGGCTATATACTTTCATTCTGAATCAGACGAGTCTAAAAGATTAATAACTGTTTGGGGTTGAACATTCCACAAACCATCATTTTTCCAATATTCCTCTTCCTGTTTTAAGACGTGGTCTTCACATTTAGCCCAATAATCTTTGTCTACCCGTGATTCCCTTAGATCACAGTTCACGCCCCTATCTTGTGCTTAACACTACATCACACATCTGGTGTCTGTCACATTCTCTCCAAACCGCTCCCCCACCTTTCCCTACACTCTCACATTCACCGCTTCACAATCTCACCTCCGCTGTTACAATCCGACTTCAGTATGTCATTTTTAAGTACCGAGTTGCCTTCCTTCTACTCACTTGTCCAGACTAAGCTGGTTTGTCTGTTACTAGAGGCACCTCGAAGAGGTGGAGTAGGGTCTGGATAGCTCAGGTTCACCGATCCTGGCACAAGTCATCAGCTATAAGTCGCTGATAACATCAGCTCTGGTACAGTCACACGCCTTGGCCTCCAATCTTACAGATAATTCACTCTGATCTTACAGATAATTCACTCTGATTTTACAGATAATTCACTCCGATCTTACAGATAATTCACTCCGATCTTACAGATAATTCACTCCGATCTTACAGATAATTCACTCTGATCCTACAGATGATTCACTCTGATCTTACAGATGATTCACTCTGATCTTACAGATAATTCACTCCGATCTTACAGATAATTCACTCCGATCTTACAGATAATTCACTCCGATCTTACAGATAATTCACTCTTATCCTACAGATAATTCACTCTGATCTTACAGATGACTCACTCTGATCTTACAGATAATTCACTCTTAAATTGCAGATAATTCACTCTGATCTTACAGATGACTCAGTCTGATCTTACAGATGACTCACTCTGATCTTACAGATAATTCACTCTTAAATTACAGATAATTCACTCTGATCTTACAGATAATTCACTCTGATCTTACAGATAATTCACTCTGATCTTACAGATGAATCAATTCACTCTGATCTTACAGATGAATCACTCTGATCTTACAGATAATTCACTCTGATCTTACAGATATTTCACTCTGAAATTGCAGATAATTCACTCTGAAATTGCAGATAATTCACTCTGATCTGGCAGATAATTCACTCTGAAATTGCAGATAATTCACTCTGATCTGGCAGATAATTCATTCTGATTTTACAGATAATTCACTCTGATCTTACAGATAATTCATTCTGATTTTACAGATAATTCACTCTGATCTTACAGATAATTCATTCTGATTTTACAGATAATTCACTCTGATCTTACAGATAATTCACTCTGATTTTACAGATAATTCACTCTGATCTTACAGATAATTCACTCTGAAATTGCAGATAATTCACTCTGATCTGGCAGATAATTCACTCTGATCTTACAGATAATTCATTCTGATCTTACAGATTAGTTCTTTTATTATTGGATGTGAATTTTTAAATACAAAGAGATAACTAAATTGTACGTGAATGATGTCAGTAGTATAGCAGGAAGGATTTGGCCCGCATTGTGGCGCTAAATTAACAAAGATATATAGGGCGGCGCGCGGCGCGCATAAAGCGTGCGGCGCAGGGGGAGTTAACCATGACATTTCGTGTCCAGATGTTGACTTATAGTCCCGGTGACCCCGGAAGTGACGTGTTCATGTCTGGTGTGTGCTGAATTTGGAGTTCTTGATGCACTTGATTGATAGTGATAGGTTAGTAGATTATACAACAGCATTGAAAACAATCAAAATAAAACAAAAGACAAAAGATATATTTTATTCTTTTATTATCTCAATAGGTGTATAACATACAGTGGATATTATATATCATTACAAACATATTTAGTACACGAAGTAAATATATAGCACAAGGCTAACATTTAGTTATAGCTATGTAGTTGGGTGTCTGCTTAGCGTTGTACCATAAATGAAGCATAAGGGTGAAACAGTTAGAGATTGCTGGGTAGTCTAAGCTGGTAGTGTAAATATGTTCCTCGGTGTTAGTGGTTCGCTATCTCTCTCTCTCTCTCCGTCTCTCTCTCTCTCTCTCTACTATTCCAGCCTAGATTTCCCTCCATTGAAACACTTACTCATTCTCTCCATTTATCCCTATCATCGCGCCTTCCTTCTCTCTCTCTTTCTCCCCTATCCTCTCTTAGACTTCTAACCTATCAGTCCACCCTCCGCCTCTCCCTTTAGCTCCCCCGCCCTCCCTCATATTTTTAGCGTCCCTCCTATTGTAACACTTGATTATTCTCACCATTTATACCTAACATCTCCCCTTCTTTCTCATATGCTTCTCTCTCTCGCTCTCTCTCTTCTAACCCCTACTAGACTTCTCTCCTACCATTCCACCTTTCTTCCTCTCTCTCTCTTTACCTCACCTAGCGTTCCGCCTTCATTCGTATTTTTACCTTACCGCCAGTGTAACACATTAATAACATTGATTATCAATTACAATAAGACTTGAAATATCTACTTTTTAAAGAACCAATAAGATAAACATATGAAAAACGAAGGAATAATACACGCGACAAGGCTTAACATACGTACTTTATACACATCACCATTAATACAACTGAAATTCCTTTAATGATAACCTATCACATCGTTATGAGCTAAGAGAAAAACAGAAAAAAATTCAACTTACACCGTAAAATATTCCACTACAACACAGACCGCTAGACTGAACAGTACTATGAAAATAAACGTCCGTGAATCAAGCGCGCTTATAACACGAAGTCTCACATGCGACTAGTTTAATCTGGTAAATAAAAGTTAGGAGACAAGGGCAGAAACCTAGGAGGCAAGGGCAGAAACCTAGGAGGCAAGGACAGAAACCTAGGAGGCAAGGACAGAAACCTAGGAGGCAAGGACAGAAACCTAAGAGGCAAGGGCAGAAACCAAGGAGGGAAGGTCAGAAACCTAGGAGGCAAGGTCAGAAACCTAGGAGGCAAGGTCAGAAACCTAGGAGGCAAGGTCAGAAACCTAGGAGGCAAGGGCAGAAACCTAGGAGGCAAGGACAGAAACCTAGGAGGCATGGTCAGAAACCTAGGAGGCAAGGTCAGAAACCAAGGAGGCAAGGGTAGAAACCTAAGAGGCAAGGGCAGAAACCTAGGAGGGAAGGTCAGAAACCTAGGAGGCAAGGTCAGAAACCTAAGAGGCAAGGGCAGAAACCTAAGAGGCAAAGACAGAAACCTAGGAGGCATGGTCAGAAACCTAGGAGACATGGGCAGAAACCTAGGAGGTAAGGGCAGAAACCTAAGAGGCAAGGGCAGAAACCTAAGAGGCAAAGACAGAAACCTAGGAGGCAAGGTCAGAAACCTAGGAGGCAAGAGCAGAAACCTAAGAAGCAAAGGCTGAAAACAAGGAGGGAAGGTCAGCAATCTAGGAAGCTGTGTTAGAAAACAAGGAGTGAAGGTCAGAAAGGACACACCATTAATACAACTGAAATTCCTTTAATGATAACCTATCACATCGTTATGAGATACGAGAAAAACAGAAGAAAAAAATTCAACTTACACCGTAAAATATTCCACTACAACACAGACCGCTAGACTGAACAGTACTATGAAAATAAACTTCCGTGAATCAAGCGCGCTTATAACACGAAGTCTCACATCCGACTAGTTTAATCTGGTAAATAAAGTTGGACGACACTATTCCACCCTCGACTAACATCTAGGTTAACCAATCAGAGAGAGGATTTCTATCGGACACCCACCAACGAAATGACTGACCTCTGGATTAACTAATCAGAGAAAAAGATTACTGTTATCGTGATAACTGACCTCATTTTCAACTTGGAGTGCTGTCGAGTCTGACGCGTGGGTTACTTTAAATCGAGTCGGCCCTGATACAATCCACCTAGCGGGTCAATGGTGGGAGGAAATAATACAAGTGACTGGTTACTTGAACGCGTTTTGACCCCTGATGCAATACCAGGAGTTCCATGACAGTCATAAATAGTTGGATACAACGAGCAGGAAGTTATATTCAAGGTCCAAAAAGAGTGGCCAAATCACTAACATTTTACCTCCAGAACACAACAATTTAGGCTCATACTAAAAAAGTCGACCTAAATATCCCAAAAAAGCTACTCACATAGTCATAATAGTTAGATACAACGAGTAGAAAGTTATATTCAAGGTCCAAAAAACGTTATTTTAGACATCCCCATAGCAAAAATTTACATAAAAAAACACTTTTATGATTTTACCCCCTTAGCATTTTTGAGGGTTACGCCCATGAAATCGGTAAAAATCGTAAATTTTCACGCTAGGCATACCCCCAAACTTTATTTTAGACATCCCCATACCAAAAATTTACTTAAAAATCACTTTTGAAATTGTTACCCCCCCCCTGACCATTTTTAGAGTTACGCCCATAAAATCGGTAAAAATCGTAAATTTTCACGCTAGTCATACCCCAAACTTTATTTTAGACATCCCCATTGCAAAAATTTACATTAAAAACCACTTTTAGGATTTTACCCCTTATCATTTTTTGAGGGTTACGCCCATGAAATCGGTAAAAATCGTAAATTTTCACTCCAGTCATACCCCAAACTTATTTTAGACATCCCCACACCAAAAATTTACATTAAAAACCACTTTTAGGATTTTAACCCCTTATCATTTTTGAGAATTACGCCCATGAAATCGGTAAAAAAAATCGTAAATTTTCACTCTAGGCATACCCCAAACTTTATTTTAGACATCCCCACACCAAAAATTAACTTAAAAATCACTTTTGAAATTGTTACCCCCCTTACCATTTTTGAGGGTTACGCCTCTGAAATCGATAAAAATCGTAAATTTAGCACGTAGGCTTACTTAAAACTTTATTTTAGACATCCCCATACCAAAAATTAACTTAAAAATCACTTTTGAAATTGTTACCCCTCTTAAAATTTTTGAGGGTTACGCCCCTGAAAGCGATAAAAAATTGAAATATAACCTCAAGGCATATCTCCCACATAATTTTTGACACCCCTACATATCAAATTCCAACAAAAAAACAACAAAAAGCTAGTAGTAGTTGTAGCTGTGACCATACCCTAACATACTACTTCTCGTGCGGTTTTAATACAGTTTCGGCGCATGCACGTGCACATTTGGTGAGGGTTCACAGCCACAACTACTACTAGCTTTTTGTTGTTTTTTTGTTGGAATTTGATATGTAGGGGTGTCAAAAATTATGTGGGAGATATGCCTTGAGGTTATATTTCAATTTTTTATCGCTTTCAGGGGCGTAACCCTCAAAAATTTTAAGGGGGGTAACAATTTCAAAAGTGATTTTTAAGTTAATTTTTGGTATGGGGATGTCTAAAATAAAGTTTTAAGTAAGCCTACGTGCTAAATTTACGATTTTTATCGATTTCATGGGCGTAACCCTCAAAAATGCTAAGGGGGTAAAATCCTAAAAGTCGTTTTTTATGTAAATTTTCGCTATGGGGATGTCTAAAATAACGTTTTTTGGACCTTGAATATAACTTTCTACTCGTTGTGTCTAACTATTATGACTATGTGAGTAGCTTTTTTGGGATTTTTAGGTCGACTTTTTTAGTATGAGCCTAAATTGTTGTGTTCTGGAGGTAAAATGTTAGTGATTTGGCCCTGAGGTCAGTCATTTCGTTGGTGGGTGTCCGATAGAAATCCTCTCTCTGATTGGTTAACCTAGATGTTAGTCGAGGGTGGAATAGTGTCGTCCAACTTTATTTACCAGATTAAACTAGTCGGATGTGAGACTTCGTGTTATAAGCGCGCTTGATTCACGGAAGTTTATTTTCATAGTACTGTTCAGTCTAGCGGTCTGTGTTGTAGTGGCATATTTTACGGTGTTAATTGAATTTTTTTTCTTCTGTTTTTCTCGTATCTCATAACGATGTGATAGGTTATCATTAAAGGAATTTCAGTTGTATTAATGGTGTGTCCTTTCTGACCTTCCCTCCTTGTTTTCTAACACAGCTTCCTAGATTTCTGACCTTCCCTCCTTGTTTTCAGCCTTTGCTTCCTAGGTTTCTGCCCTTGCCTCCTAGGTTTCTGCACTTGCCTCCTAGGTTTCTGACCTTGCCTCGTAGGTTTCTGTCTTTGCCTCTTAGGTTTCTGCCCTTGCCTCTTAGGTTTCTGCCCTTACCTCCTAGGTTTCTGCCCATGTCTCCTAGGTTTCTGACCTTGCCTCCTAGGTTTCTGTCTTTGCCTCTTAGGTTTCTGCCCTTGCCTCTTAGGTTTCTGCCCTTGCCTCCTAGGTTTCTGACCTTGCCTCCTAGGTTTCTGACCTTCCCTCCTTGGTTTCTGCCCTTGCCTCTTAGGTTTCTACCCTTGCCTCCTTGGTTTCTGACCTTGCCTCCTAGGTTTCTGACCATGCCTCCTAGGTTTCTGTCCTTGCCTCCTAGGTTTCTGCCCTTGCCTCCTAGGTTTCTGACCTTGCCTCCTAGGTTTCTGACCTTGCCTCCTAGGTTTCTGACCTTGCCTCCTAGGTTTCTGACCTTCCCTCCTTGGTTTCTGCCCTTGCCTCTTAGGTTTCTGTCCTTGCCTCCTAGGTTTCTGTCCTTGCCTCCTTGGTTTCTGCCCTTGCCTCTTAGGTTTCTGTCCTTGCCTCCTAGGTTTCTGCCCTTGCCTCCTAGGTTTCTGTCCTTGCCTCCTAGGTTTCTGCCCTTGCCTCTTAGGTTTCTGCCCTTGCCTCCTAGGTTTCTGCCCTTGTCTCCTAACTTTTATTTACCAGATTAAACTAGTCGGATGTGAGACTTCGTGTTATAAGCGCGCTTGATTCACGGACGTTTATTTTCATAGTAATGTTCAGTCTAGCGGTCTGTGTTGTAGTGGAATATTTTACGGTGTAAGTTGAATTTTTTTCTGTTTTTCTCTTAGCTCATAACGATTGGTTATTGGTTATTGGTTATGGAAGGCTTCGGCATCACAGCAAACGAATTAAAATCCATAATTGCTCAACCGCCAGTGCCAGTGGAATCATTCGAATTACCAACTCATCTCCCAAACAAAGAAAGGTAACTGTAGTCCCCATCGTAGCAGTCTCAGCACACGCCAAAAGACATAAGGCGAAACCGCGCAGAAAGTGAACACAGCCAACTGTTCCCTGTCATACGATATCATCATTCATCGTAAACAAGCGGGATATCGAAGCAGGATCAAAACGGATGAGACATACAGCTCACGGTGTGCACAGAGCACTTAACTCAGTAGCTCCTGCAACAAGCCGGACTTGGAATATGAGGAAACTGCAACAAGGAACACTTTTCAGACATAGCCTTCAATGGTTCCTGCCGCCTATCCACCATATACCATGGGAGTTCACGTCCTCCCGAAAATGATGATCGTCATAGCACTTGATGATGTTAGGCCGTCATTGATGACTCCAATTCCAAACATATAGACACACAGTGGTGGTAATTTGTTATTTCCAATCCAACAGAATCCAACAGAACTGTAGTTAGTAAAACCACAGAGAGAATATGATTTTGTGACCTTCACTGATTCACTCTTAGATGTGAATGTGTAGTTTACACAAGAGGAGAAGTTTTCAACTACAGTGATTCCATTTCAGGCAATTCTGGGATAGCAAGGCAAGTCTCCTTTATAGCAGCAGAACTTGATGTTCTCCGCTCCCTTCTTGTAGCTGCTGCCACACGATTCTGATGTCTCATTAACTTGGACATCATTCAAGAACAATGTGATAGGTTATCATTAAAGGAATTTCAGTTGTATTAATGGTGATGTGTATAAAGTACGTATGTTAAGCCTTGTCGCGTGTATTATTCCTTCGTTTTTCATATGTTTATCTTATTGGTTCTTTAAAAAGTAGATATTTCAAGTCTTTTTGTAATTGATATTCAATGTTATTAATGTGTTACACTGGCGGTAAGGTAAAAATACGAAGGCGGAACGCTAGGCGAGGTAAAGAGAGAGAAAGGAAGAAAGGTGGAATGGTAGGAGAGAAGTCTAGTAGGGGTTAGAAGAGAGAGAGAGCGAGAGAGAGAAGCATATGAGAAAGAAGGGGAGATGTTAGGTATAAATGGTGAGAATAATCAAGTGTTACAATAGGAGAGACGCTAAAAATATGAGGGAGGGCGGGGGAGCTAAAGGGAGAGGCGGAGGGTGGACTGATAGGTTAGAAGTCTAAGAGAGGATAGGGGAGAAAGAGAGAGAGAAGGAAGGCGCGATGATAGGGATAAATGGAGAGAATGAGTAAGTGTTTCAATGGAGGGAAATCTAGGCTGGAATAGTAGAGAGAGAGAGAGAGAGACGGAGAGAGAGAGATAGCGAACCACTAACACCGAGGAACATATTTACACTACCAGCTTAGACTACCCAGCAATCTCTAACTGTTTCACCCTTATGCTTCATTTATGGTACAACGCTAAGCAGACACCCAACTACATAAAAAAAAAGTAAAGTACCCCCCGTCACGCCGAGTGGCGTATAGGGAAATATGGTGTTAGTGACCCTATATTTTACAGACCTTCAGCACATGATTTTTGGGGTAATGTGGTCGGTATTACGCCCGTGCTGCTTTTACTTTCCCAGAAAAAATCCGGTACCCATTTAAGGCTGGGTGAACCCGGAGCCGTCGGTTGGGATCGAACCCTACCCCATGTCCGTAGTAGCCCAGTTCACTAACCACTGAGCTATCGCGGCTCCTACTAATTTTTAGGGAATTAGTAAAACCCAGGTGTCCTCGCCAGGGAACGAACCCCGGCTGTTGCCGTGGTAAGCCAACCGCCTATCGATTGCGCTAACCGGACACCCTCCCAACTACATAGCTATAACTAAATGTTAGCCTTGTGCTATATATTTACTTCGTGTACTAAATATGTTTGTAATGATATATAATATCCACTGTATGTTATACACCTATTGAGATAATAAAAGAATAAAATATATCTTTTGTCTTTTGTTTTATTTTGATTGTTTTTCAATGCTGTTGTATAATCTACTAACCTATCACTATCAATCAAGTGCATCAAGAACTCCAAATTCAGCACACACCAGACATGAACACGTCACTTCCGGGGTCACCGGGACTATAGGTCAACATCCGGACACGAAATGTCATGGTTAACTCCCCCTGCGCCGCACGCTTTATGCGCGCCGCGCGCCGCCCTATATATCTTTGTTAATTTAGCGCCACAATACGGGCCAAATCCTTCCTGCTATACTACTGATGTCATCTTGCTGTCAGGCTGGAACATATAATGCCTAATCTAATACAGATAAGATAAAACGCAAGAAAGAAGACTCAACAAAATCATGTCATCCTCAACATTCAGTTGCATTTATGTATGATCTGTCATTCTAGAATAGGAGTAATTAGTCAATCCAAACAATGTGCTGATGACTGAATTTGCTGCCATAGCTCACGGATTTACTTTTGAGACTGGAGACATCCTGTTATGCGATTTCTTAAACTAAAGCGACCAGGGTCTTGATAAAAGTAACAATGATACTGGTTTTCGTTCAAAAGTCAAAACATTTGTGTTTTCAAACTTCCCCCCCCCCACCCTCAAATAAAAGACCCTAGATCAATAACCATGGCCATAAAGGGAGATCTAAGGCAAAGAGAAAGGAGATCGTTAATGAAGGGAGATCTAAGGCAAAGAGAAAGGAGATCGTTAATGAAGAGAGATCTGAGGCAAAGAGAAAGGAGATCGTTAATGAAGAAGAGATGAGTGCCAAGATTTGAAGAAACAAAATGGAAACTAAAACAATTTTTAAAAATGTGTTTAAAGATTTGAATTGTCACATCTCATATCTTTGTGTGTGCATGTCTGTGTTAGTCACCTCTAGTGACTCGGGCAGATGGTGCTCGTAAACCTGGGAGGGCCGACCATCTAAGGGCAGAATCCCCCTACAGAAAAGACAATCTGCTGCCTTGCAGGAAGATTGGGGACAATCAAAGGTTAAGGAAAGCAAACCTGAATAAAATGCTGGCTGAAATCGGATGCACTGGGCCACTGGCGCAGAACACAGTGCAACGTTTTTAACGGGTGTTCGGTCAGAGTGGATCTGGCAGACTCTAATTGTGATGTTCTGTCTGTAGGGGCGATCAACACACTCAACCTGACAGCTGACTTCAGTTCACAATTGTGTGGGTCTGGAATCCTACTCTGATTAAGAGAGAGAGAGAGAGAGAGAGAGAGAGAGAGAGAGAGAGAGAGAGAGAGGGAGAGAGAGAGAGAGAGAGAGAGAGAGAGAGAGAGAGAGAGAGAGTTTTGAATTGTGTGGCTTTTCTTCTTTACTTACAGTTGAGGTCAGGCTGATATCAGTCATTGGTACTGTCAGACGCTGGTTTGCCGAACAGTTTATCATTTGGCAATATATTCTTTAAATATTTAAATTGCGATTCTGAAATAAGAATGAGCAGATAAGAATGTTGCGGTGGAATCTGTTCTCGCTCCTATTTTTTCTATTTAAGTTGGTATCTTTTATATCAAGCTCCCTTCTATAAGTTACGTTCCTTATGCAAGTTGTGTCCCTTTTATAAGTTGCTTCCCTTCTTGAACCTACTTCTCTTCTGTAAGTTCTTTCTCTTCTATACGTTGTGTCCCTTCTATAATTTGGGTCCATTCTATAAGTTCCGTCTCTTCTATACGTTTCTTCCTCTCTATAATTTCTACCCTTTCTATAAATTACGTTCCTTCTATAAGTTTCCCCCCTTCTATAAGTTGTGTCCTTTCTATAAGCTGCTTCTCTTCTATACGTTTCTTCCTTTCTATAATTTATATCCATTCTATAAGTTACGTTCCTTCTATAAGTGTAACCCTTCTATAAATTGCGTACCTTCTCTAAGTTTCCCCTCTTCTATAAGTTGCGTCCCTTCTATACGTTATGCCCCTTCTATAAGTTGCGCCCCTTCTATAAGTTTCCCCCTTCTATAAGTTGCGCCCCTTCTATAAGTTGCGTCCCTTCTATAAGTTGCGCCCCTTCTATAAGTTGCGTCCCGTCTATAAGTTGCGTCCCTTCTATGAGTTGCACCCCTTCTATAAGTTGCGCCCTTTTATAAGTTGCGTCCCTTCTATAAGTTGCGACCCTGCTATCAGTTGCGCTCCTTCTATAAGTTTCCCCTTTTATAAGTTGTGTCCCTTCTATAAATTGCGTCCCTTCTATAAGTTTCCCCCTTCTATAAGTTCCCCCCTTCCCTTTTATAAGTTGCGCCCCTTCTATAAATTGCATCCCTTCTATAAATTGCGCCCCTTCTATAAGTTGCGCCCCTTCAATAATTTGCGCCCCTTCTATAAGTTGCGTCCCTTCTATAAGTTGCGTCCCATTTATAAGTTTCCCCCCTTCTATAAGTTTCCCCCCTCTCTTCTATAAGTTGTGTCCCTCCTATAAGTTGCGTCGTTTCTATAAGTTGCGCCCCTTCAATAAGTTGCGCCCCTTCTATAAGTTGCGTCCCTTCTATAAGTTCCCCATCCTCTCTTCCATAAATTGCGTCCTTTCTACAAGTTGCGCCCCTTTTATAACTTACCACCCTCTCTTCTATAAGTTGCGCCCCTTCTATAAGTTTTCCCCCCCCCCTCTCTTCTATAAGTTGTGTCCCTTCTATAAGTTGCGTCCTTTCTACAAGTTGTGCCCCATTTATAAGTTTTCCCCCCCCTCTCTTCTATAAGTTGCGCCCCTTCTATAAGTTTTCCCCACCCTCTCTTCTATAAGTTGCGCCCCTTCTATAAGTTTTCCCCACCCTCTCTTCTATAAGTTGCGCCCCTTCTATAAGTTTTCCCCCCCCCTCTCTTCTATAAGTTGTGTCCCTTCTATAAGTTGCGTCCTTTCTACAAGTTGTGCCCCATTTATAAGTTTTCCCCCCCTCTCTTCTATAAGTTGCGCCCCTTCTATAAGTTTTCCCCACCCTCTCTTCTATAAGTTGTGCCCCATTTATAAGTTTCCCCCCTTCTATAAGTTTCCCCCGTCTCTTCTATTAGTTGTGTCCCTTCGATAAGTTGCATCGTTTCTATAAGTTGCGCCCCTTCTATAAGTTGCGCCCTTCAATAAGTTGCGCCCCTTCTATAAGTTGCGTCCCTTCTATAAGTTCCCCGTCGTCTCTTCCATAAATTGCGTCCCTTCTATAAGTTGCGTCCTTTCTACAAGTTGCGCCCCTTTTATAAGTTACCACCCTTCTATAAGTTTCCCCCCTCTCTTCTATAAGTTGCGCCCCTTCTATAAGTTGCGTCCTTTCTACAAGTTGCGCCCCTTTTATAAGTTACCACCCTTCTATAAGTTTCCCCCCTCTCTTCTATAAGTTGTGTCCCTTCTATAAGTTGCGTCGTTTCTATATATTTCTTCCCTTCTATAACTTGCTACCATTCAATAAGTTGCATCCCTTATGTAAGTTGCGTCACTTATGTAAGTTTTGTCCCTTCTAGATATTGCTTCTTTTCTATAAGTAGCTTCCCTTCTAAAGATTGCTTCCTTTCTATAAGTTGCCTCACTTCTATATAGTTGCTTTCCTTCAATAAATTGCTTCCGCTTTATAAGATGCTATACTTTACTTCATATCTACGAGTTCTTTTTTCTCTGTAATTTACTTCCCTCTATCTAAGTTGCCTCCCTTCGATTTCTGTAATTCGATTCTTATCAATTAGTTGTTTCATTTCTATAAATTTTTTTTCCGTTCTGTAAGTTATTTCTCTTCTTTAAATTGCTTTCCTTCTATAATTTGTTTCCCCTTCTGTAAGTTGTTTGTCTTCTTTAAGTTGCTTGTCTACTACAATTTGTTTCCCTTCTATAAGTTGTTTCCCTTCTATAGGTTGTTTCTCTTCTCTAAGATGTTTCCCTTCTATAAGTTGTTTCCCTTCTCTAAGTTGATTCCCTTCTATAAGTTGTTTCCCTTCTATAAGTTGTTTCCCTTCTATAAGTTGTTTCCCTTCTCTAAGTTGATTCCCTTCTATAAGTTGTTTCCCTTCTATAAATTGCTTCACTTCTTTACGTTTTTTCACTGATTCTATAAATTGCTTGCCTTTTATAAGTTTCTTGCTGTCTATAAGTTATCAATAAAATATCTTATAAGACGAGTTCCCGAAATCGTCGTGGTTCATCATTTATACAGAACATGAGGACAGCAAACAACGTACAGGCTCAGCTGAAAAATACAACTGGCTCCTGACCTCTGTCATGGAAGAAAAACAGAGAAGAACGAACCCTGAGTTCAAATCTCCTCAAAGAAATATGTCCAATTTAAGTAGAAAAAAAAAAACAACCAAATCACTCAACCTTCCAAGGGCAGTAATCCTATAGAATAAGGTTATCCTATAAAACACACACTTGAGAATGTTATCTTCTATTTATCATATTCCAGGAACCTTTGTTGTCGTCTCCCGAGTGTTGTCATAATGGATGGACGTCTAGACGGCTGCAGGAAGCCTCAATTTAATACATAAATGTGTGGAATTTATAAACGACAATATCAAATGAGTTATTACTAATTTATGGATTGGGATTTAGCTTGTGTTTTCAAATAAATTAAAAGTCTATCTGTTAAGAGAAAATAAATCAAATGTGTATCTGTTAAGAGAAAATAAATCAAATGTGTATCTGTTAAGAAAAAAAAATAATTAATTGTCTATATGTGAATAAAAGACCAATTAAATGCGTACATGTTAAAAAAAAACTATTTACATCTAGTTTATGTTTGTTTGTATTTTGTGTGTTCTTGAAATAGGTAATCTTTGAGCTGTGACTTCGTAACGTTTTCTCATGCCGTTTTACCGCTAGAAAAGTCTCGGCATAACATTTACATTTCTGGTCTCTGTTTTTCGTCAGTTAAAACACCCAAATTACGTTGGATAGCCCGCCTTTTTCTGTGTTCAGCAAATTAGAACGCTCTAATAACGTTTCACAGCTCGTATTGTTTCTGTTTTTCGCAAGCTAAAACGCTCTAATAACGTTAGACAGCTCACCTTTTTTCTATTTTCCTCGAGTATTGACACTCTAAAAACATTGTACAACTCGCCTTTTCCTGTGTTCGGCAAATAAAAAGGCTCTAAAAACGTTGGACACGTCGTCTGTTGTCTGTGAACGTTGATGATTTATATCGCTAGTTTACCGCAACCAGCGATATCTGCATCTTTCAGTCCGATGTCATCATTATCACATGCCATACCGGTTGGCGTAGGCGATCCTGTCCTTCCACAATCTTCTATCTACAGTGCATCGTATCAGTTCTGCTGTTGACTGTTTTCCATGCCATGACACCAAGCTATCCAGTATTTTCTCTTTTTGTCGTCTACGATCTCTCTTTCCTTTTATTTTTCCAGTTGTAACCAAGTATTCCAACTTTTCTCTTCTCATGATATGCCCGAAAATTGTTGATTGTTTCTTTCTGATGTTTTTTAGGAGCTGCCTTTTTGTGTTGGCCTCTTTGAGAACTTCCTCATTGATCTTTTTAGCTGTCCATAAAATTTTCAACATTCTTCTCAGAAATTCCATTTCTGTGGCCTCTAATCGTCTTTTCATTTGTTTGTCTACCGTCGATGATTCGCTTCCATAGGTCAAAATTGGTTCTATATAGTATCAATTAACTCCCTTTCTCACTTCTATTGACATAGATTTGTTGCATAAGATATTTTTCATTTTCTAAAACGCTATTTTGACTTGAGCTATTCTGCTTTTTATTTCTGTGGTACATCTTCCATCCGATGTGATTATTGTGCCCAAGTATTTGACGTGTTTCACTTGTTTCAGATTTGTCTCGTTTATTTTTATGCTGCATGATGGTGGTGATTGTTTCTTCGATATAACCATTACTTCTGTTTTCTTACTATTCAGATGAGACCTTTCTTGTTGCTTTCTTCTACTATTATGTCTATCATTTCTTGTAGTTCATTCTCTGTCTCTGCTATTAAGTGTCATCCGCATATCGCAAATTATTGACAGAAATATCTTGGAAACAGCAGATATATAAGGCAACCCAAAAAGCAAGGACAAAGTTGCCTATTCTAAGAAAGATGTGTGGAACCACGTGGGGTGCGAGTGGGAAAATACTCAGTAAAGTTTACCAACAGAGTATACGCCCACATTTAGAATATCTGCATGGTGCTCACCATCAAACACCACATTGCAAGAACTGGATAATGTACAAAACCAGGCACTTAGGGTCATCACAGGAGCACTGAAATCAACACCAATATTGGAGGTGGAGAAATTGTGGAGGATACCAGCACTGAGAGAACGGAGGGACACAAAGGTGCTGATACAGGCAGAAAAATTTTCTTGAGAGCTTGGCAGGAGATCTAACTACCAGAGAGGGCTTGGCGGCAGATCTAACTACCAGTGAGAGCTTGGCGGCAGATCTAACTACCAGAGAGGGCAAGGCGGCAGATCTAACTACCAGAGAGAGCTTGGCGGCAGATCTAACTACCAGAGAGGGCAAGGCGGCAGATCTAACTACCAGAGAGAGCTTGGCGGCAGATCTAACTACCAGAGAGAGCTTGGCGGCAGATCTAACTACCAGAGAGGGCAAGGCGGCAGATCTAACTACCAGAGAGGGCAAGGCGGCAGATCTAACTACCAGAGAGGGCAAGGCGGCAGATCTAACTACCAGTGAGAGCTTGGCGGCAGATCTAACTACCAGAGAGAGCAAGGCGGCAGATCTAACTACCAGAGAGGGCTTGGCGGCAGATCTAACTACCAGAGAGGGCAAGGCGGCAGATCTAACTACCAGAGAGGGCTTGGCGGCAGATCTAACTACCAGTGAGAGCTTGGCGGCAGATCTAACTACCAGAGAGGGCTTGGCGGCAGATCTAACTACCAGAGAGGGCAAGGCGGCAGATCTAACTACCAGAGAGGGCAAGGCGGCAGATCTAACTACCAGAGAGGGCAAGGCGGCAGATCTAACTACCAGAGAGGGCAAGGCGTCAGATCTAACTACCAGAGAGGGCAAGGCGGCAGATCTAACTACCAGAGAGAGCTTGGCAGGAGATCTAACTACCAGAGAGGGCAAGGCGGCAGATCTAACTACCAGTGTTAGCTTGGCGGCAGATCTAACTACCAGAGAGAGCAAGGCGGCAGATCTAACTACCAGAGAGAGCAAGGCGGCAGATCTAACTACCAGTGAGAGCTTGGCGGCAGATCTAACTACCAGAGAGAGCAAGGCGGCAGATCTAACTACCAGTGAGAGCTTGGCGGCAGATCTAACTACCAGAGAGGGCTTGGCGGCAGATCTAACTACCAGTGAGAGCTTGGCGGCAGATCTAACTACCAGTGAGAGCTTGGCGGCAGATCTAACTACCAGTGAGAGCTTGGCGGCAGATCTAACTACCAGTGAGAGCTTGGCGGCAGATCTAACTACCAGTGAGAGCTTGGCGGCAGATCTAACTACCAGAGAGAGCAAGACGGCAGATCTAACTACCAGAGAGAGCTTGGCAGGAGATCTAACTACCAGAGAGGGCAAGGCGGCAGATCTAACTACCAGAGAGGGCAAGGCGGCAGATCTAACTACCAGAGAGGGCAAGGCGGCAGATCTAACTACCAGAGAGGGCAAGGCGTCAGATCTAACTACCAGAGAGGGCAAGGCGGCAGATCTAACTACCAGAGAGAGCTTGGCAGGAGATCTAACTACCAGAGAGGGCAAGGCGGCAGATCTAACTACCAGAGAGGGCTTGGCAGGAGATCTAACTACCAGAGAGGGCAAGGCGGCAGATCTAACTACCAGAGAGAGCTTGGCAGGAGATCTAACTACCAGAGAGGGCAAGGCGGCAGATCTAACTACCAGAGAGGGCTTGGCAGGAGATCTAACTACCAGAGAGGGCAAGGCGGCAGATCTAACTACCAGAGAGGGCTTGGCAGGAGATCTAACTACCAGAGAGGGCTTGGCAGGAGATCTAACTACCAGAGAGGGCTTGGCAGGAGATCTAACTACCAGAGAGGGCAAGGCGGCAGATCTAACTACCAGAGAGGGCTTGGCAGGAAATCTAACTACCAGAGAGGGCTTGGCAGGAGATCTAACTACCAGAGAGGGCTTGGCAGGAGATCTAACTACCAGAGAGGGCAAGGCGGCAGATCTAACTACCAGAGAGGGCTTGGCAGGAGATCTAACTACCAGAGAGGGCAAGGCGGCAGATCTAACTACCAGAGAGAGCTTGGCAGGAGATCTAACTACCAGAGAGGGCAAGGCGGCAGATCTAACTACCAGAGAGGGCTTGGCAGGAGATCTAACTACCAGAGAGGGCAAGGCGGCAGATCTAACTACCAGAGAGGGCAAGGCGGCAGATCTAACTACCAGAGAGGGCAAGGCGGCAGATCTAACTACCAGAGAGGGCAAGGCGTCAGATCTAACTACCAGAGAGGGCAAGGCGGCAGATCTAACTACCAGAGAGGGCAAGGCGTCAGATCTAACTACCAGAGAGGGCAAGGCGTCAGATCTAACTACCAGAGAGAGCTTGGCAGGAGATCTAACTACCAGAGAGGGCAAGGCGGCAGATCTAACTACCAGAGAGGGCAAGGCGGCAGATCTAACTACCAGAGAGAGCTTGGCAGGAGATCTAACTACCAGAGAGGGCAAGGCGGCAGATCTAACTACCAGAGAGAGCTTGGCAGGAGATCTAACTACCAGAGAGGGCAAGGCGTCAGATCTAACTACCAGAGAGGGCAAGGCGGCAGATCTAACTACCAGAGAGGGCAAGGCGTCAGATCTAACTACCAGAGAGAGCTTGGCGGCAGATCTAACTACCAGAGAGAGCTTGGCGGCAGATCTAACTACCAGAGAGGGCAAGGCGGCAGATCTAACTACCAGAGAGAGCTTGGCAGGAGATCTAACTACCAGAGTGAGCAAGGCGGCAGATCTAACTACCAGAGAGGGCAAGGCGGCAGATCTAACTACCAGAGAGGGCAAGGCGGCAGATCTAACTACCAGAGAGAGCTTGGCAGGAGATCTAACTACCAGAGAGAGCTTGGCAGGAGATCTAACTACCAGAGAGGGCAAGGCGGCAGATCTAACTACCAGAGAGGGCAAGGCGTCAGATCTAACTACCAGAGAGGGCAAGGCGTCAGATCTAACTACCAGAGAGGACAAGGCGTCAGATCTAACTACCAGAGAGGGCAAGGCGGCAGATCTAACTACCAGAGAGGGCAAGGCGTCAGATCTAACTACCAGAGAGGGCAAGGCGTCAGATCTAACTACCAGAGAGGACAAGGCGTCAGATCTAACTACCAGAGAGGGCAAGGCGGCAGATCTAACTACCAGAGAGGGCAAGGCGTCAGATCTAACTACCAGAGAGGGCAAGGCGTCAGATCTAACTACCAGAGAGGGCAAGGCGGCAGATCTAACTACCAGAGAGGACAAGGCGTCAGATCTAACTACCAGAGAGGGCAAGGCGGCAGATCTAACTACCAGAGAGGGCAAGGCGTCAGATCTAACTACCAGAGAGGGCAAGGCGTCAGATCTAACTACCAGAGAGGGCAAGGCGCCATATCTAACTACCAGAGAGGGCAAGGCGCCATATCTAACTACCAGAGAGGGCAAGGCGGCAGATCTAACTACCAGAGAGGGCAAGGCGTCAGATCTAACTACCAGAGAGGGCAAGGCGGCAGATCTAACTACCAGAGAGGACAAGGCGTCAGATCTAACTACCAGAGAGGGCAAGGCGTCAGATCTAACTACCAGAGAGGGCAAGGCGTCAGATCTAACTACCAGAGAGGGCAAGGCGCCATATCTAACTACCAGAGAGGGCAAGGCGCCATATCTAACTACCAGAGAGGGCAAGGCGTCAGATCTAACTACCAGAGAGAGCTTGGCGGCAGATCTAACTACCAGAGAGAGCTTGGCGGCAGATCTAACTACCAGAGAGGGCAAGGCGGCAGATCTAACTACCAGAGAGAGCTTGGCGGCAGATCTAACTACCAGAGAGAGCTTGGCGGCAGATCTAACTACCAGAGAGAGCTTGGCGGCAGATCTAACTACCAGAGAGGGCAAGGCGGCAGATCTAACTACCAGAGAGAGCTTGGCGGCAGATCTAACTACCAGAGAGGGCAAGGCGGCAGATCTAACTACCAGAGAGAGCTTGGCGGCAGATCTAACTACCAGAGAGGGCAAGGCGGCAGATCTAACTACCAGAGAGAGCTTGGCTGCAGATCTAACCAGAGTGAGCTTGGCGGCAGATCTAACTACCAGTGAGGGCGTGCCGGCAGATCTAACTACCAGAGAGAGCTTGGCGGTAGATCTAACTACCAGAGAGGGCGTGGCGGCAGATCTAACTACCAGAGAGAGCTTGGCGGTAGATCTAACCAGAGAGAGCTTGGCGGTAGATCTAACTACCAGAGAGAGCTTGGCGGTAGATCTAACTACCAGAGAGGGCGTGGCGGCAGATCTAACTACCAGAGAGAGCTTGGCTGCAGATCTAACCAGAGTGAGCTTGGCGGCAGATCTAACTACCAGAGAGAGCTTGGCGGTAGATCTAACTACCAGAGAGGGCGTGGCGGCAGATCTAACTACCAGAGAGAGCTTGGCGGTAGATCTAACTACCAGAGAGGGCGTGGCGGCAGATCTAACTACCAGAGAGAGCTTGGCGGTAGATCTAACCAGAGAGAGCTTGGCGGTAGATCTAACTACAAGAGAGGGCTTGGCGGCAGATCTAACTACCAGAGAGAGCAAGACGTCAGATCTAACTACCAGAGAGGGCAAGGCGTCAGATCTAACTACCAGAGAGGGCTTGGCGACAGATCTCATTACAAGAGAGGGCTTGGCGTCAGATCTCACTACCAGAGAGGGTTAGGTGTAAGGTCTCACTACCAGAGGGGACTAGCTGTAAGATCTTACTACCTGGGAGAACTAGATGTAAGATCTCACTACCAGAGAGGACTAGCTGTAAGATCTCACTACCAGAGAGGACTAGCTGTAAGATCTCACTACCAGAGAGGACTAGATGTAAGATCTCACTACCAGAGAGGACTAGCTGTAAGATCTCACTACCAGAGAGGACTAGCTGTAAGATCTCACTACCAGAGAGGACTAGCTGTAAGATCTCACTACCAGAGAGGAATAGATATAAGATCTCACTACCAGAGATGGCAAAGCACCAGATCTCACTACCAGAGAGGACTAGGTGTCAGATCTCACTACCAGAGAGGACTAAGCGTCAGATCTCACTACCAGAGAGGGCTATGTGTAAGCTCTCAATACCAGAGAGGACTAGGTGTCAGATCTCACTACAAGAGAGGGCTAGGCGTCAGATCGCACTACCAGAGAGGACTGTGTGTCATATCTCACTACCAGAGAGGGCTAGGTGTAAGAGCTCACTACCAGAGAGGGCTAGGTGTCAGATCTCACTACCAGAGAGGACTAGGTGTCAGATCTCATTACCAGAGAGGACTAGGTGCAAGAGCTCACTACCAGAGAGGACTAGGTGTAAGATTTCACTACCAGATGGGACTAGGTGTAAGAGCTCACTACCAGAGAGGACTAGGTGTTAGAGCTCACTACCAGAGAGGACTAGGTGTTAGAGCTCACTACCAGAGAGGACTAGGTGTAAGATCTCACTGCAAGAGAGGGCTAGGTGTAAGATCTCACTACCAGAGAGGACTAGGTGTAATAGCTCACTACCAGAGAGGGCTAGGTGTAAGATCTCACTACCAGAGAGGACTAGGTGTAAGAGCTCACTACCAGAGAGGACTAGGTGTAAGATCTCACTGCAAGAGAGGGCTAGGTGTAAGAGCTCACTACCAGAGAGTACTATGTGTAAGATCTCACTACCAGAGAGGACTATGTGTAAGATCTCACTACCAGAGAGGACTATGTGTAAGATCTCACTGCCAGAGAAGACTAGGCGTCAAATCTCACTACCAGAGAGGACTTGGTGTCAGATCTCACTATTGAGAAGACTAGGTGCCAGATCTCACTATCTGAGAGGACTAGGTGTAAGAGCTCACTACCAGAGAGGGCTAGGTGTAAGAGCTCACTACCAGAGAGGGCTAGGTGTAAGAGCTCACTACCAGAGATGACTAGGTGTAAGAGCTCAGTACCAGATAGGACTAAGTGTCAGATCTCACTATAGAGAAGGCTAGGTGTTAGATCTCACTACCAGAGAGGGCTAGGTGTAAGATCTCACTACCAGAGAGGACTAGGTGTAAGAGCTCACTACCAGAGAGGGCTAGGTGTTTATTTCTCACTAGCAGAGAGGACTAGGTGTAAGAGCTCACTACCAGAGAGGGCTAGGTGTCAGATCTCACTACCAGAGAGGGCTTGGTGTTAGATCTCACTACCAGTGAGTACTAGGTGTAAGAGCTCACTACCAGAGAGATCTAGTTGTCAAATCTCACTAGCAGAGAGGGCTAGGTGTCAGATCTCACTACAAAGAAGGCTAGGTGTAAGAGCTCACTACCAGAGAGGGCTAGATGTCAAATCTAACCACCAGAGAGGGCTAGGTGTAAGATCTCACTACCAGAGAGGGCTAGGTGTCAGATCTCACAACCAGAGAGGGCTAGGTGTCAGATCTCACTACCAGAGAGGACTAGGGGTAAGAGCTCACTACCAGAGAGACCTAGTTGTCAAATCTCACTAGCAGAGAGGGCTAGGTGTCACATCTCACTACAGAAAAGGCTAGGTGTAAGAGCTCACTATCAGAGAGGGCTAGGTGTCAGATCTAACTACCAGAGAGAGCTTGGCGACAGATCTCATTACAAGAGTGGGCTTGGCGTCAGATCTCACTACCAGAGAAGGTTAGGTGTAAGGTCTCACTACCAAGGGGACTAGCTGTAAGATCTTACTACCTGGGAGAACTAGATGTAAGATCTCACTACCAGAGAGGACTAGCTGTAAGATCTCACTACCAGAGAGGAATAGATATAAGATCTCACTACCAGAGATGGCAAGACGCCAGATCTCACTACCAGAGAGGACTAAGCGTCAGATCTCACTACCAGAGAGGACTAGGAGTCAGATTTTACTATCAGAAAGGACTAGGTTCAGATATCACTCCCATAGAGGACTAGGTGACAGATATCACTACTAGAAAGGACTAGGTGTCAGATCTCACTACCAGAGAGGACTAGGCGTCAGATTTCACTACCAGAAAGGACTTGGTGTCAGATCTCACTACCAGAGAGGACTAGGTGTATGATCTAACTACCAGAGAGGACTAGGTGACAGATATCACTACTAGAAAGGACTAGGTGTCAGATCTCACTACCAGAGAGGACTAGGCGTCAGATTTCACTACCAGAAAGGACTTGGTGTCAGATCTCACTACCAGAGAGGACTAGGTGTCAGATCTCACAACCAGAGAGGGCTAGGTGTCAGATCTCACTACCAGAGAGGACTAGGGGTAAGAGCTCACTACCAGAGAGGGCTAGATGTCAAATCTAACCACCAGAGAGGGCTAGGTGTAAGATCTCACTACCAGAGAGGGCTAGGTGTCAGATCTCACAACCAGAGAGGGCTAGGTGTCAGATCTCACTACCAGAGAGGACTAGGGGTAAGAGCTCACTACCAGAGAGACCTAGTTGTCAAATCTAACTACCAGAGAGAGCTTGGCGACAGATCTCATTACAAGAGTGGGCTTGGCGTCAGATCTCACTACCAGAGAAGGTTAGGTGTAAGGTCTCACTACCAAGGGGACTAGCTGTAAGATCTTACTACCTGGGAGAACTAGATGTAAGATCTCACTACCAGAGAGGACTAGCTGTAAGATCTCACTACCAGAGAGGAATAGATATAAGATCTCACTACCAGAGATGGCAAGACGCCAGATCTCACTACCAGAGAGGACTAAGCGTCAGATCTCACTACCAGAGAGGACTAGGAGTCAGATTTTACTATCAGAAAGGACTAGGTTCAGATATCACTCCCATAGAGGACTAGGTGACAGATATCACTACTAGAAAGGACTAGGTGTCAGATCTCACTACAAGAGAGGACTAGGCGTCAGATTTCACTACCAGAAAGGACTTGGTGTCAGATCTCACTACCAGAGAGGACTAGGTGTATGATCTCACTACCAGAGAGGACTAGGTGACAGATATCACTACTAGAAAGGACTAGGTGTCAGATCTCACTACCAGAGAGGACTAGGCGTCAGATTTCACTACCAGAAAGGACTTGGTGTCAGATCTCACTACCAGAGAGGACTAGGTGTATGATCTCACTACCAGAGAGGACTAGGTTTAGATCTCATTACCAAAAAGGGCTAGGCGTCAGATCTCACTAGCAGAGAGGGCTAGGCGTCATATCTCAATACCAGAAAGGACTAGGTGTCAGATCTCACTACCAGAGAGGACTAGGTGTCAGATCACACTACCAGTGAGGACTAGGTGTCAGATCACACTACCAGAGAGGACTAGGTGTAAGATTTCACTACCAGAAAGGACTAGGTGTCAGATCTCACTACCAGAGAGGACTAGGTGTCAGATCACACTACAAGAGAGGACTAGGTGTCAGATCTCACTACAAGAGAGGTCTATGTGTAAGCTCTCACTACCAGAGAGGACTAGGTGTCAGATCTCACTACCAGAGAGGACTAGGTGTCAGATCTCACTACCAGAGAAGACTAGGCGTCAAATCTCACTACCAGAGAGGACTTGGTGTCAGATCTCACTATAGAGAAGGGTAGGTGTAAGATTTCACTGCAAGAGAGGGCTAGGTGTAAGAGCTCACTACCAGAGAGGACTATGTGTAAGATCTCACTACCAGAGAAGACTAGGCGTCAAATCTCACTACCAGAGAGGACTTGGTGTCAGATCTCACTATTGTGAAGGCTAGGTGTCAGATATCACTACCAGAGAGCACTAGGTGTAAGAGCTCTCTACCAGAGAGGGCTAGGTGTAAGAGCTGAATATAGTAGACTGAGGAAAATCCATTGGCCCATAGATACAACACTACCGACAAAACTATATAGGCCACTGCAAGAATTACAAAAGACAGTAAAATTTATACAGGAAACGACATTGCAGATATAAAAAATACTTCAGGCGAACGAAAGAAAGATTTACAGAAACACACAAATTACTGTTTAAGTTATACAGTCCGAAGTAGTCTTACTTTATTCATTCAAGATTTTATTCATCAGCATTAACATTTTTGTGGGCGCACAGCGGAAACTTTTGTCTACATTCTTTGAATTAAGCTGCTTAAGAATTATATATCGTGCTCAGGGTGCACACGGGACCTCCTGCATTTTAACGTTGCCAGAGAATGCAAGGCGGCAGATCTAACTACCAGAGAGAGCTTGGCGGCAGATCTAACTACCAGAGAGAGCTTGGCGGCAGATCTAACTACCAGAGAGAGCTTGGCGGCAGATCTAACTACCAGAGAGAGCTTGGCGGCAGATCTAACTACCAGAGAGAGCTTGGCGGCAGATCTAACTACCAGAGAGAGCTTGGCGGCAGATCTAACTACCAGAGAGAGCTTGGCGGCAGATCTAACTACCAGTGAGAGCTTGGCAGGAGATCTAACTACCAGTGAGAGCTTGGCGGCAGATCTAACTACCAGAGAGAGCTTGGCGGCAGATCTAACTACCAGAGAGAGCTTGGCGGCAGATCTAACTACCAGAGAGAGCTTGGCGGCAGATCTAACTACCAGAGAGGGCAAGGCGTCAGATCTAACTACCAGAGAGTGCTTGGCGTCAGATCTAACTACCAGAGAGGGCAAGGCGGCAGATCTAAGTACCAGAGAGGGCAAGGCGGCAGATCTAACTACCAGAGAGGGCAAGGCGGCAGATCTAACTAACAGAGAGGGCAAGGCGTCAGATCTAACTACCAGAGAGGGCAAGGCGACAGATCTAACTACCAAAGAGGGCAAGGCGTCAGATCTAACAACCAGAGAGGGCAAGGCGGCAGATCTAACTACCAGAGAGGGCAAGGCGCCATATCTAACTACCAGAGAGGGCAAGGCGCCATATCTAACTACCAGAGAGGGCAAGGCGTCAGATCTAACTACCAGAGAGGGCAAGGCGTCAGATCTAACTACCAGAGAGGGCAAGGCGGCAGATCTAACTACCAGAGAGGACAAGGCGTCAGATCTAACTACCAGAGAGGGCAAGGCGGCAGATCTAACTACCAGAGAGGGCAAGGCGTCAGATCTAACTACCAGAGAGGGCAAGGCGCCATATCTAACTACCAGAGAGGGCAAGGCGCCATATCTAACTACCAGAGAGGGCAAGGCGGCAGATCTAACTACCAGAGAGAGCTCTGCGGCAGATCTAACTACCAGAGAGAGCTTGGCGGCAGATCTAACTACCAGAGAGAGCTTGGCGGCAGATCTAACTACCAGAGAGGGCGTGCCGGCAGATCTAACTACCAGAGAGAGCTCTGCGGCAGATCTAACTACCAGAGAGAGCTCTGCGGCAGATCTAACTACCAGAGAGAGCTTGGCGGCAGATCTAACTACCAGAGAGGGCTTGGCGGCAGATCTAACTACCAGAGAGAGCTTGGCGTCAGATCTAACTACCTGAGAGAGCTCTGCGGCAGATCTAACTACCAGAGAGAGCTTGGCGGCAGATCTAACTACCAGAGAGGGCTTGGCGGCAGATCTAACTACCAGAGAGAGCTTGGCGGCAGATCTAACCAGAGAGAGCTTGGCGGCAGATCTAACTACCAGAGAGGGCGTGCCGGCAGATCTAACTACCAGAGAGAGCTCTGCGGCAGATCTAACTACCAGAGAGAGCTCTGCGGCAGATCTAACTACCAGAGAGAGCTTGGCGGCAGATCTAACTACCAGAGAGGGCTTGGCGGCAGATCTAACTACCAGAGAGAGCTTGGCGGCAGATCTAACTACCTGAGAGAGCTCTGCGGCAGATCTAACTACCAGAGAGGGCTTGGCGGCAGATCTAACTACCAGAGAGAGCTTGGCGGCAGATCTAACTACCAGAGAGGGCAAGGCGGCAGATCTAACTAGAGAGAGCTTGGCGGCAGATCTAACTAGAGAGAGCTTGGCGGCAGATCTAACTAGAGAGAGCTTGGCGGCAGATCTAACTAGAGAGAGCTTGGCGGCAGATCTAACTAGAGAGAGCTTGGCGGCAGATCTAACTAGAGAGAGCTTGGCGGCAGATCTAACTAGAGAGAGCTTGGCGGCAGATCTAACTAGAGAGAGCTTGGCGGCAGATCTAACTAGAGAGAGCTTGGCGGCAGATCTAACTAGAGAGAGCTTGGCGGCAGATCTAACTACCAGAGAGGGCAAGGCGGCAGATCTAACTAGAGAGAGCTTGGCGGCAGATCTAACTAGAGAGAGCTTGGCGGCAGATCTAACTACCAGAGAGAGCTTGGCGGCAGATCTAACTACCAGAGAGGGCTTGGCGGCAGATCTAACTACCAGAGAGAGCTTGGCGGCAGATCTAACTACCAGAGAGAGCTTGGCGGCAGATCTAACCAGAGAGAGCTTGGCGGCAGATCTAACTACCAGAGAGGGCAAGGCGCCATATCTAACTACCAGAGAGGGCAAGGCGGCAGATCTAACTACCAGAGAGAGCTCTGCGGCAGATCTAACTACCAGAGAGAGCTTGGCGGCAGATCTAACTACCAGAGAGAGCTTGGCGGCAGATCTAACTACCTGAGAGAGCTCTGCGGCAGATCTAACTACCAGAGAGAGCTTGGCGGCAGATCTAACTACCAGAGAGGGCTTGGCGGCAGATCTAACTACCAGAGAGAGCTTGGCGGCAGATCTAACCAGAGAGAGCTTGGCGGCAGATCTAACTACCAGAGAGAGCTCTGCGGCAGATCTAACTACCAGAGAGAGCTCTGCGGCAGATCTAACTACCAGAGAGAGCTCTGCGGCAGATCTAACTACCAGAGAGAGCTTGGCGGCAGATCTAACTACCAGAGAGGGCTTGGCGGCAGATCTAACTACCAGAGAGAGCTTGGCGGCAGATCTAACTACCAGAGAGGGCTTGGCGGCAGATCTAACTACCAGAGAGAGCTCTGCGGCAGATCTAACTACCAGAGAGAGCTTGGCGGCAGATCTAACTACCAGAGAGGGCTTGGCGGCAGATCTAACTACCAGAGAGAGCTCTGCGGCAGATCTAACTACCAGAGAGAGCTTGGCGGCAGATCTAACTACCAGAGAGGGCTTGGCGGCAGATCTAACTACCAGAGAGAGCTCTGCGGCAGATCTAACTACCAGAGAGAGCTTGGCGGCAGATCTAACTACCAGAGAGGGCTTGGCGGCAGATCTAACTACCAGAGAGAGCTTGGCGGCAGATCTAACTACCAGAGAGAGCTTGGCGGCAGATCTAACTACCAGAGAGAGCTTGGCGGCAGATCTAACTACCAGAGAGAGCTTGGCGGCAGATCTAACTACCAGAGAGAGCTTGGCGGCAGATCTAACTACCAGAGAGGGCGTGCCGGCAGATCTAACTACCAGAGAGAGCTTGGCGGCAGATCTAACTACCAGAGAGGGCTTGGCGGCAGATCTAACTACCAGAGAGAGCTTGGCGGCAGATCTAACCAGAGAGAGCTTGGCGGCAGATCTAACTACCAGAGAGAGCTTGGCGGCAGATCTAACTACCAGAGAGAGCTTGGCGGCAGATCTAACTACCAGAGAGGGCGTGCCGGCAGATCTAACCAGAGAGAGCTTGGCGGCAGATCTAACTACCAGAGAGAGCTTGGCGGTAGATCTAACTACAAGAGAGGGCTTGGCGGCAGATCTAACTACCAGAGAGGGCAAGACGTCAGATCTAACTACCAGAGAGGGCAAAGCGTCAGATCTAACTACCAGAGAGGGCTTGGCGGTAGATCTAACTACAAGAGAGGGCTTGGCGTCAGATCTAACTACCAGAGAGGGCAAGGCGTCAGATCTAACTACCAGAGAGAGCTTGGCGGTAGATCTAACTACAAGAGAGGGCGTGGCGGCAGATCTAACTACCAGAGAGAGCTTGGCGGTAGATCTAACTACAAGAGAGGGCTTGGCGGCAGATCTAACTACCAGAGAGAGAAAGACGTCAGATCTAACCAGAGAAAGCTTGACGTCAGATCTAACTACCAGAGAGAGCTTGGCGGTAGATCTAACTACAAGAGAGGGCTTGGCGGCAGATCTAACTACCAGAGAGAGCAAGACGTCAGATCTAACCAGAGAAAGCTTGGCGGTAGATCTAACCAGAGAGAGCATGGCGTCAGATCTAACTACCAGAGAGGGCTTGGCGACAGATCTCATTACAAGAGAGGGCTTGGCGTCAGATCTCACTACCAGAGAGGGTTAGGTGTAAGGTCTCACTACCAGAGGGGACTAGCTGTAAGATCTTACTACCTGGGAGAACTAGATGTAAGATCTCACTACCAGAGAGGACTAGCTGTAAGATCTCACTACCAGAGAGGACTAGCTGTAAGATCTCACTACCAGAGAGGACTAGATGTAAGATCTCACTACCAGAGAGGACTAGCTGTAAGATCTCACTACCAGAGAGGACTAGCTGTAAGATCTCACTACCAGAGAGGACTAGCTGTAAGATCTCACTACCAGAGAGGAATAGATATAAGATCTCACTACCAGAGATGGCAAAGCACCAGATCTCACTACCAGAGAGGACTAGGTGTCAGATCTCACTACCAGAGAGGACTAAGCGTCAGATCTCACTACCAGAGAGGGCTATGTGTAAGCTCTCAATACCAGAGAGGACTAGGTGTCAGATCTCACTACAAGAGAGGGCTAGGCGTCAGATCGCACTACCAGAGAGGACTGTGTGTCATATCTCACTACCAGAGAGGGCTAGGTGTAAGAGCTCACTACCAGAGAGGGCTAGGTGTCAGATCTCACTACCAGAGAGGACTAGGTGTCAGATCTCATTACCAGAGAGGACTAGGTGCAAGAGCTCACTACCAGAGAGGACTAGGTGTAAGATTTCACTACCAGATGGGACTAGGTGTAAGAGCTCACTACCAGAGAGGACTAGGTGTTAGAGCTCACTACCAGAGAGGACTAGGTGTTAGAGCTCACTACCAGAGAGGACTAGGTGTAAGATCTCACTGCAAGAGAGGGCTAGGTGTAAGATCTCACTACCAGAGAGGACTAGGTGTAATAGCTCACTACCAGAGAGGGCTAGGTGTAAGATCTCACTACCAGAGAGGACTAGGTGTAAGAGCTCACTACCAGAGAGGACTAGGTGTAAGATCTCACTGCAAGAGAGGGCTAGGTGTAAGAGCTCACTACCAGAGAGTACTATGTGTAAGATCTCACTACCAGAGAGGACTATGTGTAAGATCTCACTACCAGAGAGGACTATGTGTAAGATCTCACTGCCAGAGAAGACTAGGCGTCAAATCTCACTACCAGAGAGGACTTGGTGTCAGATCTCACTATTGAGAAGACTAGGTGCCAGATCTCACTATCTGAGAGGACTAGGTGTAAGAGCTCACTACCAGAGAGGGCTAGGTGTAAGAGCTCACTACCAGAGAGGGCTAGGTGTAAGAGCTCACTACCAGAGATGACTAGGTGTAAGAGCTCAGTACCAGATAGGACTAAGTGTCAGATCTCACTATAGAGAAGGCTAGGTGTTAGATCTCACTACCAGAGAGGGCTAGGTGTAAGATCTCACTACCAGAGAGGACTAGGTGTAAGAGCTCACTACCAGAGAGGGCTAGGTGTTTATTTCTCACTAGCAGAGAGGACTAGGTGTAAGAGCTCACTACCAGAGAGGGCTAGGTGTCAGATCTCACTACCAGAGAGGGCTTGGTGTTAGATCTCACTACCAGTGAGTACTAGGTGTAAGAGCTCACTACCAGAGAGATCTAGTTGTCAAATCTCACTAGCAGAGAGGCTAGGTGTCAGATCTCACTACAAAGAAGGCTAGGTGTAAGAGCTCACTACCAGAGAGGGCTAGATGTCAAATCTAACCACCAGAGAGGGCTAGGTGTAAGATCTCACTACCAGAGAGGGCTAGGTGTCAGATCTCACAACCAGAGAGGGCTAGGTGTCAGATCTCACTACCAGAGAGGACTAGGGGTAAGAGCTCACTACCAGAGAGACCTAGTTGTCAAATCTCACTAGCAGAGAGGGCTAGGTGTCACATCTCACTACAGAAAAGGCTAGGTGTAAGAGCTCACTATCAGAGAGGGCTAGGTGTCAGATCTAACTACCAGAGAGAGCTTGGCGACAGATCTCATTACAAGAGTGGGCTTGGCGTCAGATCTCACTACCAGAGAAGGTTAGGTGTAAGGTCTCACTACCAAGGGGACTAGCTGTAAGATCTTACTACCTGGGAGAACTAGATGTAAGATCTCACTACCAGAGAGGACTAGCTGTAAGATCTCACTACCAGAGAGGAATAGATATAAGATCTCACTACCAGAGATGGCAAGACGCCAGATCTCACTACCAGAGAGGACTAAGCGTCAGATCTCACTACCAGAGAGGACTAGGAGTCAGATTTTACTATCAGAAAGGACTAGGTTCAGATATCACTCCCATAGAGGACTAGGTGACAGATATCACTACTAGAAAGGACTAGGTGTCAGATCTCACTACAAGAGAGGACTAGGCGTCAGATTTCACTACCAGAAAGGACTTGGTGTCAGATCTCACTACCAGAGAGGACTAGGTGTATGATCTCACTACCAGAGAGGACTAGGTGACAGATATCACTACTAGAAAGGACTAGGTGTCAGATCTCACTACCAGAGAGGACTAGGCGTCAGATTTCACTACCAGAAAGGACTTGGTGTCAGATCTCACTACCAGAGAGGACTAGGTGTATGATCTCACTACCAGAGAGGACTAGGTTTAGATCTCATTACCAAAAAGGGCTAGGCGTCAGATCTCACTAGCAGAGAGGGCTAGGCGTCATATCTCAATACCAGAAAGGACTAGGTGTCAGATCTCACTACCAGAGAGGACTAGGTGTCAGATCACACTACCAGTGAGGACTAGGTGTCAGATCACACTACCAGAGAGGACTAGGTGTAAGATTTCACTACCAGAAAGGACTAGGTGTCAGATCTCACTACCAGAGAGGACTAGGTGTCAGATCACACTACAAGAGAGGACTAGGTGTCAGATCTCACTACAAGAGAGGTCTATGTGTAAGCTCTCACTACCAGAGAGGACTAGGTGTCAGATCTCACTACCAGAGAGGACTAGGTGTCAGATCTCACTACCAGAGAAGACTAGGCGTCAAATCTCACTACCAGAGAGGACTTGGTGTCAGATCTCACTATAGAGAAGGGTAGGTGTAAGATTTCACTGCAAGAGAGGGCTAGGTGTAAGAGCTCACTACCAGAGAGGACTATGTGTAAGATCTCACTACCAGAGAAGACTAGGCGTCAAATCTCACTACCAGAGAGGACTTGGTGTCAGATCTCACTATTGTGAAGGCTAGGTGTCAGATATCACTACCAGAGAGCACTAGGTGTAAGAGCTCTCTACCAGAGAGGGCTAGGTGTAAGAGCTGAATATAGTAGACTGAGGAAAATCCATTGGCCCATAGATACAACACTACCGACAAAACTATATAGGCCACTGCAAGAATTACAAAAGACAGTAAAATTTATACAGGAAACGACATTGCAGATATAAAAAATACTTCAGGCGAACGAAAGAAAGATTTACAGAAACACACAAATTACTGTTTAAGTTATACAGTCCGAAGTAGTCTTACTTTATTCATTCAAGATTTTATTCATCAGCATTAACATTTTTGTGGGCGCACAGCGGAAACTTTTGTCTACATTCTTTGAATTAAGCTGCTTAAGAATTATATATCGTGCTCAGGTGCACACGGGACCTCCTGCATTTTAACGTTGCCAGAGAAAGCAAGGCGGCAGATCTAACTACCAGAGAGAGCTTGGCGGCAGATCTAACTACCAGAGAGAGCTTGGCGGCAGATCTAACTACCAGAGAGAGCTTGGCGGCAGATCTAACAACCAGAGAGAGCTTGGCGGCAGATCTAACTACCAGAGAGAGCTTGGCGGCAGATCTAACTACCAGAGAGAGCTTGGCGGCAGATCTAACTACCAGAGAGAGCTTGGCGGCAGATCTAACTACCAGAGAGAGCTTGGCGGCAGATCTAACTACCAGTGAGAGCTTGGCAGGAGATCTAACTACCAGTGAGAGCTTGGCGGCAGATCTAACTACCAGAGAGAGCTTGGCGGCAGATCTAACTACCAGAGAGAGCTTGGCGGCAGATCTAACTACCAGAGAGAGCTTGGCGGCAGATCTAACTACCAGAGAGAGCTTGGCGGCAGATCTAACTACCAGAGAGGGCAAGGCGTCAGATCTAACTACCAGAGAGTGCTTGGCGTCAGATCTAACTACCAGAGAGGGCAAGGCGGCAGATCTAACTACCAGAGAGGGCAAGGCGGCAGATCTAACTACCAGAGAGGGCAAGGCGGCAGATCTAACTAACAGAGAGGGCAAGGCGTCAGATCTAACTACCAGAGAGGGCAAGGCGACAGATCTAACTACCAAAGAGGGCAAGGCGTCAGATCTAACAACCAGAGAGGGCAAGGCGGCAGATCTAACTACCAGAGAGGGCAAGGCGCCATATCTAACTACCAGAGAGGGCAAGGCGCCATATCTAACTACCAGAGAGGGCAAGGCGTCAGATCTAACTACCAGAGAGGGCAAGGCGTCAGATCTAACTACCAGAGAGGGCAAGGCGGCAGATCTAACTACCAGAGAGGACAAGGCGTCAGATCTAACTACCAGAGAGGGCAAGGCGGCAGATCTAACTACCAGAGAGGGCAAGGCGTCAGATCTAACTACCAGAGAGGGCAAGGCGCCATATCTAACTACCAGAGAGGGCAAGGCGCCATATCTAACTACCAGAGAGGGCAAGGCGGCAGATCTAACTACCAGAGAGGGCTTGTCGTCAGATCTAACTACCAGAGAGAGCTTGGCGGCAGATCTAACTACCAGAGAGAGCTTGGCGGCAGATCTAACTACCAGAGAGAGCTTGGCGGCAGATCTAACTACCAGAGAGAGCTTGGCGGCAGATCTAACTACCAGAGAGGGCTTGGCGGCAGATCTAACTACCAGAGAGAGCTTGGCGGCAGATCTAACTACCAGAGAGAGCTTGGCGGCAGATCTAACCAGAGAGAGCTTGGCGGCAGATCTAACTACCAGAGAGGGCGTGCCGGCAGATCTAACCAGAGAGAGCTTGGCGGCAGATCTAACTACCAGAGAGGGCAAGACGTCAGATCTAACTACCAGAGAGGGCAAAGCGTCAGATCTAACTACCAGAGAGGGCTTGGCGGTAGATCTAACTACAAGAGAGGGCTTGGCGTCAGATCTAACTACCAGAGAGGGCTTGGCGGTAGATCTAACTACAAGAGAGGGCTTGGCGTCAGATCTAACTACCAGAGAGGGCTTGGCGGTAGATCTAACTACAAGAGAGGGCAAAGCGTCAGATCTAACTACCAGAGAGGGCTTGGCGGTAGATCTAACTACAAGAGAGGGCTTGGCGTCAGATCTAACTACCAGAGAGGGCAAGGCGTCAGATCTAACTACCAGAGAGAGCTTGGCGGTAGATCTAACTACAAGAGAGGGCGTGGCGGCAGATCTAACTACCAGAGAGAGCTTGGCGGTAGATCTAACTACAAGAGAGGGCTTGGCGGCAGATCTAACTACCAGAGAGAGAAAGACGTCAGATCTAACCAGAGAAAGCTTGACGTCAGATCTAACTACCAGAGAGAGAAAGACGTCAGATCTAACTACCAGAGAGAGCTTGGCGGTAGATCTAACTACAAGAGAGGGCTTGGCGGCAGATCTAACTACCAGAGAGAGAAAGACGTCAGATCTAACTACCAGAGAGAGCTTGGCGGTAGATCTAACCAGAGAGAGCATGGCGTCAGATCTAACTACCAGAGAGGGCAAGGTGTCAGATCTAACTACCAGAGAGAGCTTGGCGACAGATCTCATTACAAGAGAGGGCTTGGCGTCAGATCTCACTACCAGAGAGGGTTAGGTGTAAGTTCTCACTACCAGAGGGGACTAGCTGTAAGATCTTACTACCTGGGAGAACTAGATGTAAGATCTCACTACAAGAGAGGACTAGCTGTAAGATCTCACTACCAGAGAGGAATAGATATAAGATCTCACTACCAGAGATGGCAAAGCACCAGATCTCACTACCAGAGAGGCCTAGGTGTCAGATCTCACTACCAGAGAGGACTAAGCGTCAGATCTCACTACCAGAGAGGGCTATGTGTAAGCTCTCAATACCAGAGAGGACTAGGTGTCAGATCTCACTACAAGAGAGGACTAGGTGTCAGATCTCACTACAAGAGAGGGCTAGGCGTCAGATCGCACTACCAGAGAGGACTGTGTGTCATATCTCACTACCAGAGAGGGCTAGGTGTAAGATCTCACTACCAGAGAGGACTAGGTGTCAGATCTCACTACCAGAGAGGACTAGGTGTCAAATGTCGCTACCAGAGAGGACTTGGTGTCAGATCTCACTATTGAGAAGGCTAGGTGTCAGATCTCACTACCAGACAGGACTAGGTGTAAGAGCTCACTACCAGAGAGGGCTAGGTGTCAGATCTCACTACCAGACAGGACTAGGTGTAAGAGCTCACTACCAGAGAGGGCTAGGTGTCAGATCTCACTACCAGAGAGGACTAGGTGTCAGATCTCATTACCAGAGAGGACTAGGTGTAAGAGCTCACTACCAGAGAGGACTAGGTGTAAGATTTCACTACCAGATGGGACTAGGTGTAAGAGCTCACTACCAGAGAGGACTAGGTGTTAGAGCTCACTACCAGAGAGGACTAGGTGTTAGAGCTCACTACCAGAGAGGACTAGGTGTAAGATCTCACTGCAAGAGAGGGCTAGGTGTAAGATCTCACTACCAGAGAGGACTAGGTGTAAGATCTCACTGCAAGAGAGGGCTAGGTGTAAGAGCTCACTACCAGAGAGTACTATGTGTAAGATCTCACTACCAGAGAGGACTATGTGTAAGATCTCACTACCAGAGAGGACTATGTGTAAGATCTCACTGCCAGAGAAGACTAGGCGTCAAATCTCACTACCAGAGAGGACTTGGTGTCAGATCTCACTATTGAGAAGACTAGGTGCCAGATCTCACTATCTGAGAGGACTAGGTGTAAGAGCTCACTACCAGAGAGGGCTAGGTGTAAGAGCTCACTACCAGAGAGGGCTAGGTGTAAGATCTCACTACCAGTGAGGACTAGGTGTAAGAGCTCACTACCAGAGAGGGCTAGGTGTTTATTTGTCACTAGCAGAGAGGACTAGGTGTAAGAGCTCACTACCAGAGAGGGCTAGGTGTCAGATCTCACTACCAGAGAGGGCTAGGTGTTAGATCTCACTACCAGAGAGTACTAGGTGTAAGAGATCACTACCAGAGAGATCTAGTTGTCAAATCTCACTAGCAGAGAGGGCTAGGTGTCAGATCTCACTACAAAGAAGGCTAGGTGTAAGAGCTCACTACCAGAGAGGGCTAGATGTCAAATCTAACCACCAGAGAGGGCTAGGTGTAAGATCTCACTACCAGAGAGGGCTAGGTGTCAGATCTCACAACCAGAGAGGGTTAGGTGTCAGATCTCACTACCAGAGAGGACTAGGGGTAAGAGCTCACTACCAGAGAGACCTAGTTGTCAAATCTCACTAGCAGAGAGGGCTAGGTGTCACATCTCACTACAGAAAAGGCTAGGTGTAAGAGCTCACTACCAGAGAGGGCTAGGTGTCAGATCTAACTACCAGAGAGAGCTTGGCGACAGATCTCATTACAAGAGTGGGCTTGGCGTCAGATCTCACTACCAGAGAAGGTCAGGTGTAAGGTCTCACTACCAAGGGGACTAGCTGTAAGATCTTACTACCTGGGAGAACTAGATGTAAGATCTCACTACCATACAGGACTAGCTGTAAGATCTCACTACCAGAGAGGAATAGATATAAGATCTCACTACCAGAGATGGCAAGACGCCAGATCTCACTACCAGAGAGGACTAAGCGTCAGATCTCACTACCAGAGAGGACTAGGAGTCAGATTTTACTATCAGAAAGGACTAGGTTCAGATATCACTCCCATAGAGGACTAGGTGACAGATATCACTACTACAAAGGACTAGGTGTCAGATCTCACTACCAGATAGGACTAGGTGTATGATCTCACTACCAGAGAACACTAGGTGTAAGATCTCACTACCAGAGAGGACTAGGCGTCAGATCTCACTACCAGAGAGGACTAGGTTTAGATCTCATTACCAAAAAGGGCTAGGCGTCAGATCTCACTAGCAGAGAGGGCTAGACGTAATCTCTCAATACCAGAAAGGACTAGGTGTCAGATCTCACTACCAGAGAGGACTAGGTGTCAGATCACACTACCAGTGAGGACTAGGTGTCAGATCACACTACCAGAGAGGACTAGGTGTCAGATTTCACTACCAGAAAGGACTAGGTGTCAGATCTCACTACTAGAGAGGACTAGGTGTCAGATCACACTACCAGTGAGGACTAGGTGTCAGATCTCACTACCAGAGAGGACTAGGTGTCAGATCTCACTACCAGAGAGGACTAAGCGTCAGATCTCACTACCAGAGAGGGCTATGTGTAAGCTCTCACTACCAGAGAGGACTCGGTGTCAGATCTCACTACCAGAGAGGGCAGGCGTCAGATCGCACTACCAGAGAGGACTGTGTGTCATATCTCACTACCAGAGAGGGCTAGGTGTACGATCTCACTACCAGAGAGGACTAGGTGTCAGATCTCACTACCAGAGAAGACTAGGCGTCAAATCTCACTACCAGAGAGGACTTGGTGTCAGATCTCACTATTGAGAAGGCTAGGTGTCAGATCTCACTACCAGAGTGGACTAGGTGTAAGAGCTCACTACCAGAGAGGACTAGTTGTAAGATCTCACTATAGAGAAGGGTAGGTGTAAGATCTCACTGCAAGAGAGGGCTAGGTGTAAGAGCTCACTACCAGAGAGGGCTAGGTGTAAGAGCTCACTACCAGAGATGACTAGGTGTAAGAGCTCAGTACCAGATAGGACTAGGTGTCAGATCTCACTACAAGAGAGGACTAGGTGTCAGATCTCACTACCAGAGAGGACTAGGTGTCAGATCTCACTACCAGAGAGGACTAAGCGTCAGATCTCACTACCAGAGAGGGCTATGTGTAAGCTCTCACTACCAGAGAGGACTAGGTGTCAGATCTCACTACCAGAGAGAACTAGGTGTCAAATCTCACTACCAGAGAAGACTAGGCGTCAAATCTCACTACCAGAGAGGACTTGGTGTCAGATCTCACTATTGAGAAGGCTAGGTGTCAGATCTCACTACCAGAGAGGACATGGTGTAAGATCTCACTATAGAGAAGGGTAGGTGTAAGATTTCACTGCAAGAGAGGGCTAGGTGTAAGAGCTCACTACCATAGAGGACTATGTGTAAGATCTCACTACCAGAGAGGACTATGTGTAAGATCTCACCACCAGAGAAGACTAGGCGTCAAATCTCACTACCAGAGAGGACTTGGTGTCAGATCTCGCTATTGTGAAGGCTAGGTGTCAGATCTCACTACCAGAGAGCACTAGGTGTAAGAGCTCACTACCAGAGAGGGCTAGGTGTAAGAGCTCACTACCAGAGAGGGCTAGGTGTAAGAGCTGAATATAGTAGACTGAGGAAAATCCATTGGCCCATAGATACAACACTACCGACAAAACTATATAGGCCACTGCAAGAATTACAAAAGACAGTAAAATTTATACAGGAAACGACATAGCAGATATATAAAATACTTCAGGCGAACGAAAGATAGATTTGCAGAAACACACAAATTACTGTTTAATTTATACAGTCCGAAGTAGTCTTACTTTATTCATTCAAGATTTTATTCATCAGCATTAACATTTTTGTGGGCGCACAGCGGACACTTTTGTCTACATTCTTTGAATTAAGCTGCTTAAGAATTATATATCGTGCTCAGGGTGCACACGGGACCTCCTGCATTTTAACGTTGCCAGAGAATGCAAGGCGGCAGATCTAACTACCAGAGAGAGCTTGGCGGCAGATCTAACTACCAGAGAGAGCTTGGCGTCAGATCTAACTACCAGAGAGGGCAAGGCGGCAGATCTAACTACCAGAGAGAGCTTGGCGGCAGATCTAACTACCAGTGAGAGCTTGGCGTCAGATCTAACTACCAGAGAGGGCAAGGCGGCAGATCTAACTACCAGAGAGGGCAAGGCGGCAGATCTAACTACCAGAGAGGGCAAGGCGGCAGATCTAACTACCAGAGAGGGCAAGGCGTCAGATCTAACTACCAGAGAGGGCAAGGCGGCAGATCTAACTACCAGAGAGGGCAAGGCGGCAGATCTAACTACCAGTGAGAGCTTGGCGGCAGATCTAACTACCAGAGAGGGCAAGGCGGCAGATCTAACTACCAGAGAGGGCAAGGCGGCAGATCTAACTACCAGAGAGGGCAAGGCGGCAGATCTAACTACCAGAGAGGGCAAGGCGTCAGATCTAACTACCAGAGAGGGCAAGGCGTCAGATCTAACTACAGAGAGAGGCAGATCTAACCAGAGGCGGCAGATCTAACTACCAGTGAGAGCTTGGCGGCAGATCTAACTACCAGAGAGGGCAAGGCGGCAGATCTAACTACCTGAGAGGGCAAGGCGTCAGATCTAACTACCAGAGAGGGCAAGGCGGCAGATCTCACTACCAGAGAGGACACGGCGTCAGATCTAACTACCAGAGAGGGCAAGGCGGCAGATTTAACTAACAGAGAGGGCAAGGCGTCAGATCTAACTACCAGAGAGGGCAAGGCGCCATATCTAACTACCAGAGAGGGCAAGGCGCCATATCTAACTACCAGAGAGGGCAAGGCGGCAGATCTAACTACCAGAGAGTGCTTGGCGGCAGATCTAACTACCAGAGAGGGCTTGGCGTCAGATCTAACTACCAGAGAGAGCTTGGCGGCAGATCTAACTACCAGAGAGAGCTTGGCGGCAGATCTAACTACCAGAGAGGGCTTGGCGGCAGATCTAACTACCAGAGAGAAATGGCTGCAGATCTAACCAGAGAGAGCTTGGCGGCAGATCTAACTACCAGTGAGGGCGTGGCGGCAGATCTAACTACCAGAGAGAGCTTGGCGGTAGATCTAACCAGAGAGAGCTTGGCGGTAGATCTAACTACCAGAGAGGGCTTGGCGGCAGATCTAACTACCAGAGAGGGCAAGGCGGCAGATCTAACTACCAGAGAGGGCAAGGCGGCAGATCTAACTACCAGAGAGGGCAAGGCGTCAGATCTAACTACCAGAGAGGGCAAGGCGGCAGATCTAACTACCAGAGAGGGCAAGGCGGCAGATCTAACTACCAGAGAGGGCAAGGCGGCAGATCTAACTACCAGAGAGGGCAAGGCGTCAGATCTAACTACCAGAGAGGGCAAGGCGTCAGATCTAACTACCAGAGAGGGCAAGGCGTCAGATCTAACTACCAGAGAGGGCAAGGCGGCAGATCTAACTACCAGAGAGGGCAAGGCGTCAGATCTAACTACCAGAGAGGGCAAGGCGTCAGATCTAACTACCAGTGAGAGCTTGGCGGCAGATCTAACTACCAGAGAGAGCTTGGCGGCAGATCTAACTACCAGAGAGGGCTTGGCGGCAGATCTAACTACCAGAGAGAGCTTGGCGGCAGATCTAACTACCAGAGAGAGCTTGGCGGCAGATCTAACCAGAGAGAGCTTGGCGGCAGATCTAACTACCAGAGAGGGCGTGCCGGCAGATCTAACTACCAGAGAGAGCTTGGCGGCAGATCTAACTACCAGAGAGAGCTTGGCGGCAGATCTAACCAGAGAGAGCTTGGCGGTAGATCTAACTACCAGAGAGAGCTTGGCGGCAGATCTAACCAGAGAGAGCTTGGCGGCAGATCTAACCAGAGAGAGCTTGGCGGCAGATCTAACTACCAGTGAGGGCGTGGCGGCAGATCTAACCAGAGAGAGCTTGGCGGCAGATCTAACTACCAGAGAGAGCTTGGCGGCAGATCTAACCAGAGAGAGCTTGGCGGCAGATCTAACTACCAGTGAGGGCGTGCCGGCAGATCTAACTACCAGAGAGGGCTTGGCGGTAGATCTAACTACAAGAGAGGGCTTGGCGTCAGATCTAACTACCAGAGAGGGCTTGGCGGTAGATCTAACTACAAGAGAGGGCTTGGCGTCAGATCTAACTACCAGAGAGGGCAAGGCGTCAGATCTAACTACCAGAGAGAGCTTGGCGGTAGATCTAACTACAAGAGAGGGCGTGGCGGCAGATCTAACTACCAGAGAGAGCTTGGCGGTAGATCTAACTACAAGAGAGGGCGTGGCGGCAGATCTAACTACCAGAGAGAGCTTGGCGGCAGATCTAACTACAAGAGAGGGCTTGGCGGCAGATCTAACTACCAGAGAGAGAAAGACGTCAGATCTAACCAGAGAAAGCTTGACGTCAGATCTAACTACCAGAGAGAGCTTGGCGGTAGATCTAACCAGAGAGAGCATGGCGTCAGATCTAACTACCAGAGAGGGCAAGGTGTCAGATCTAACTACCAGAGAGAGCTTGGCGACAGATCTCATTACAAGAGAGGGCTTGGCGTCAGATCTCACTACCAGAGAGGGTTAGGTGTAAGTTCTCACTACCAGAGGGGACTAGCTGTAAGATCTTACTACCTGAGAGAACTAGATGTAAGATCTCACTACAAGAGAGGACTAGCTGTAAGATCTCACTACCAGAGAGGAATAGATATAAGATCTCACTACCAGAGATGGCAAAGCACCAGATCTCACTACCAGAGAGGCCTAGGTGTCAGATCTCACTACCAGAGAGGACTAAGCGTCAGATCTCACTACCAGAGAGGGCTATGTGTAAGCTCTCAATACCAGAGAGGACTAGGTGTCAGATCTCACTACAAGAGAGGACTAGGTGTCAGATCTCACTACAAGAGAGGGCTAGGCGTCAGATCGCACTACCAGAGAGGACTGTGTGTCATATCTCACTACCAGAGAGGGCTAGGTGTAAGATCTCACTACCAGAGAGGACTAGGTGTCAGATCTCACTACCAGAGAGGACTAGGTGTCAAATGTCGCTACCAGAGAGGACTTGGTGTCAGATCTCACTATTGAGAAGGCTAGGTGTCAGATCTCACTACCAGACAGGACTAGGTGTAAGAGCTCACTACCAGAGAGGGCTAGGTGTCAGATCTCACTACCAGACAGGACTAGGTGTAAGAGCTCACTACCAGAGAGGGCTAGGTGTCAGATCTCACTACCAGAGAGGACTAGGTGTCAGATCTCATTACCAGAGAGGACTAGGTGTAAGATCTCACTACCAGAGAGGACTAGGTGTAAGATCTCACTGCAAGAGAGGGCTAGGTGTAAGAGCTCACTACCAGAGAGTACTATGTGTAAGATCTCACTACCAGAGAGGACTATGTGTAAGATCTCACTACCAGAGAGGACTATGTGTAAGATCTCACTGCCAGAGAAGACTAGGCGTCAAATCTCACTACCAGAGAGGACTTGGTGTCAGATCTCACTATTGAGAAGACTAGGTGCCAGATCTCACTATCTGAGAGGACTAGGTGTAAGAGCTCACTACCAGAGAGGGCTAGGTGTAAGAGCTCACTACCAGAGAGGGCTAGGTGTAAGATCTCACTACCAGTGAGGACTAGGTGTAAGAGCTCACTACCAGAGAGGGCTAGGTGTTTATTTGTCACTAGCAGAGAGGACTAGGTGTAAGAGCTCACTACCAGAGAGGGCTAGGTGTCAGATCTCACTACCAGAGAGGGCTAGGTGTTAGATCTCACTACCAGAGAGTACTAGGTGTAAGAGATCACTACCAGAGAGATCTAGTTGTCAAATCTCACTAGCAGAGAGGGCTAGGTGTCAGATCTCACTACAAAGAAGGCTAGGTGTAAGAGCTCACTACCAGAGAGGGCTAGATGTCAAATCTAACCACCAGAGAGGGCTAGGTGTAAGATCTCACTACCAGAGAGGGCTAGGTGTCAGATCTCACAACCAGAGAGGGTTAGGTGTCAGATCTCACTACCAGAGAGGACTAGGGGTAAGAGCTCACTACCAGAGAGACCTAGTTGTCAAATCTCACTAGCAGAGAGGGCTAGGTGTCACATCTCACTACAGAAAAGGCTAGGTGTAAGAGCTTACTACCAGAGAGGGCTAGGTGTCAGATCTAACTACCAGAGAGAGCTTGGCGACAGATCTCATTACAAGAGTGGGCTTGGCGTCAGATCTCACTACCAGAGAAGGTCAGGTGTAAGGTCTCACTACCAAGGGGACTAGCTGTAAGATCTTACTACCTGGGAGAACTAGATGTAAGATCTCACTACCATACAGGACTAGCTGTAAGATCTCACTACCAGAGAGGAATAGATATAAGATCTCACTACCAGAGATGGCAAGACGCCAGATCTCACTACCAGAGAGGACTAAGCGTCAGATCTCACTACCAGAGAGGACTAGGAGTCAGATTTTACTATCAGAAAGGACTAGGTTCAGATATCACTCCCATAGAGGACTAGGTGACAGATATCACTACTACAAAGGACTAGGTGTCAGATCTCACTACCAGATAGGACTAGGTGTATGATCTCACTACCAGAGAACACTAGGTGTAAGATCTCACTACCAGAGAGGACTAGGCGTCAGATCTCACTACCAGAGAGGACTAGGTTTAGATCTCATTACCAAAAAGGGCTAGGCGTCAGATCTCACTAGCAGAGAGGGCTAGACGTAATCTCTCAATACCAGAAAGGACTAGGTGTCAGATCTCACTACCAGAGAGGACTAGGTGTCAGATCACACTACCAGTGAGGACTAGGTGTCAGATCACACTACCAGAGAGGACTAGGTGTCAGATTCACTACCAGAAAGGACTAGGTGTCAGATCTCACTACTAGAGAGGACTAGGTGTCAGATCACACTACCAGTGAGGACTAGGTGTCAGATCTCACTACCAGAGAGGACTAGGTGTCAGATCTCACTACCAGAGAGGACTAAGCGTCAGATCTCACTACCAGAGAGGGCTATGTGTAAGCTCTCACTACCAGAGAGGACTCGGTGTCAGATCTCACTACCATAGAGGGCAGGCGTCAGATCGCACTACCAGAGACGACTGTGTCTCATATCTCACTACCAGAGAGGGCTAGGTGTACGATCTCACTACCAGAGAGGACTAGGTGACAGATCTCACTACCAGAGAAGACTAGGCGTCAAATCTCACTACCAGAGAGGACTTGGTGTCAGATCTCACTATTGAGAAGGCTAGGTGTCAGATCTCACTACCAGAGTGGACTAGGTGTAAGAGCTCACTACCAGAGAGGACTAGTTGTAAGATCTCACTATAGAGAAGGGTAGGTGTAAGATCTCACTGCAAGAGAGGGCTAGGTGTAAGAGCTCACTACCAGAGAGGGCTAGGTGTAAGAGCTCACTACCAGAGATGACTAGGTGTAAGAGCTCAGTACCAGATAGGACTAGGTGTCAGATCTCACTACAAGAGAGGACTAGGTGTCAGATCTCACTACCAGAGAGGACTAGGTGTCAGATCTCACTACCAGAGAGGACTAAGCGTCAGATCTCACTACCAGAGAGGGCTATGTGTAAGCTCTCACTACCAGAGAGGACTAGGTGTCAGATCTCACTACCAGAGA
Source organism: Megaustenia siamemsis (assembly GCA_032433765.1). Lineage (NCBI taxonomy): Eukaryota > Metazoa > Mollusca > Gastropoda > Stylommatophora > Ariophantidae > Megaustenia > Megaustenia siamemsis. The sequence continues at coordinate 1,743,001 of JAVIAB010000117.1, read as the reverse complement.
GAACTAGGTGTCAAATCTCACTACCAGAGAAGACTAGGCGTCAAATCTCACTACCAGAGAGGACTTGGTGTCAGATCTCACTATTGAGAAGGCTAGGTGTCAGATCTCACTACCAGAGAGGACATGGTGTAAGATCTCACTATAGAGAAGGGTAGGTGTAAGATTTCACTGCAAGAGAGGGCTAGGTGTAAGAGCTCACTACCATAGAGGACTATGTGTAAGATCTCACTACCAGAGAGGACTATGTGTAAGATCTCACCACCAGAGAAGACTAGGCGTCAAATCTCACTACCAGAGAGGACTTGGTGTCAGATCTCGCTATTGTGAAGGCTAGGTGTCAGATCTCACTACCAGAGAGCACTAGGTGTAAGAGCTCACTACCAGAGAGGGCTAGGTGTAAGAGCTCACTACCAGAGAGGGCTAGGTGTAAGAGCTGAATATAGTAGACTGAGGAAAATCCATTGGCCCATAGATACAACACTACCGACAAAACTATATAGGCCACTGCAAGAATTACAAAAGACAGTAAAATTTATACAGGAAACGACATAGCAGATATATAAAATACTTCAGGCGAACGAAAGATAGATTTGCAGAAACACACAAATTACTGTTTAATTTATACAGTCCGAAGTAGTCTTACTTTATTCATTCAAGATTTTATTCATCAGCATTAACATTTTTGTGGGCGCACAGCGGACACTTTTGTCTACATTCTTTGAATTAAGCTGCTTAAGAATTATATATCGTGCTCAGGGTGCACACGGGACCTCCTGCATTTTAACGTTGCCAGAGAATGCAAGGCGGCAGATCTAACTACCAGAGAGAGCTTGGCGGCAGATCTAACTACCAGAGAGAGCTTGGCGTCAGATCTAACTACCAGAGAGGGCAAGGCGGCAGATCTAACTACCAGAGAGGGCAAGGCGGCAGATCTAACTACCAGTGAGAGCTTGGCGGCAGATCTAACTACCAGAGAGGGCAAGGCGGCAGATCTAACTACCAGAGAGAGCTTGGCGGCAGATCTAACTACCAGAGAGGGCAAGGCGGCAGATCTAACTACCAGAGAGGGCAAGGCGGCAGATCTAACTACCAGAGAGGGCAAGGCGGCAGATCTAACTACCAGAGAGAGCTTGGCGGCAGATCTAACTACCAGAGAGAGCTTGGCGTCAGATCTAACTACCAGAGAGGGCAAGGCGGCAGATCTAACTACCAGAGAGGGCAAGGCGGCAGATCTAACTACCAGAGAGGGCAAGGCGGCAGATCTAACTACCAGTGAGAGCTTGGCGGCAGATCTAACTACCAGAGAGGGCAAGGCGGCAGATCTAACTACCAGAGAGGGCAAGGCGGCAGATCTAACTACCAGAGAGGGCAAGGCGGCAGATCTAACTACCAGTGAGAGCTTGGCGCAGATCTAACTACCAGAGAGGGCAAGGCGGCAGATCTAACTACCAGAGAGGGCAAGGCGGCAGATCTAACTACCAGTGAGAGCTTGGCGTCAGATCTAACTACCAGAGAGGGCAAGGCGGCAGATCTAACTACCAGAGAGAGCTTGGCGTCAGATCTAACTACCAGAGAGAGCTTGGCGTCAGATCTAACTACCAGAGAGGGCAAGGCGGCAGATCTAACTACCAGAGAGGGCAAGGCGGCAGATCTAACTACCAGAGAGGGCAAGGCGTCAGATCTAACTACCAGAGAGGGCAAGGCGGCAGATCTAACTACCAGAGAGGGCAAGGCGGCAGATCTAACTACCAGAGAGAGCTTGGCGGCAGATCTAACTACCAGAGAGGGCAAGGCGGCAGATCTAACTACCAGAGAGGGCAAGGCGGCAGATCTAACTACCAGAGAGAGCTTGGCGGCAGATCTAACTACCAGAGAGAGCTTGGCGGCAGATCTAACTACCAGAGAGGGCAAGGCGGCAGATCTAACTACCAGAGAGGGCAAGGCGGCAGATCTAACTACCAGAGAGGGCAAGGCGGCAGATCTAACTACCAGAGAGAGCTTGGCGTCAGATCTAACTACCAGAGAGGGCAAGGCGGCAGATCTAACTACCAGAGAGGGCAAGGCGGCAGATCTAACTACCAGAGAGGGCAAGGCGGCAGATCTAACTACCAGAGAGGGCAAGGCGGCAGATCTAACTACCAGAGAGGGCAAGGCGGCAGATCTAACTACCAGAGAGGGCAAGGCGGCAGATCTAACTACCAGAGAGAGCTTGGCGGCAGATCTAACTACCAGAGAGAGCAAGGCGGCAGATCTAACTACCAGAGAGGGCAAGGCGGCAGATCTAACTACCAGAGAGAGCTTGGCGGCAGATCTAACTACCAGAGAGGGCAAGGCGGCAGATCTAACTACCAGAGAGGGCAAGGCGTCAGATCTAACTACCAGAGAGGGCAAGGCGGCAGATCTAACTACCAGAGAGGGCAAGGCGGCAGATCTAACTACCAGAGAGCTTGGCGGCAGATCTAACTACCAGAGAGGGCAAGGCGGCAGATCTAACTACCAGAGAGGGCAAGGCGGCAGATCTAACTACCAGAGAGGGCAAGGCGGCAGATCTAACTACCAGTGAGAGCTTGGCGTCAGATCTAACTACCAGAGAGGGCAAGGCGGCAGATCTAACTACCAGAGAGGGCAAGGCGTCAGATCTAACTACCAGAGAGGGCAAGGCGTCAGATCTAACTACCAGAGAGGGCAAGGCGGCAGATCTCACTACCAGAGAGGACACGGCGTCAGATCTAACTACCAGAGAGGGCAAGGCGGCAGATCTAACTAACAGAGAGGGCAAGGCGTCAGATCTAACTACCAGAGAGGGCAAGGCGCCATATCTAACTACCAGAGAGGGCAAGGCGCCATATCTAACTACCAGAGAGGGCAAGGCGGCAGATCTAACTACCAGAGAGTGCTTGGCGGCAGATCTAACTACCAGAGAGGGCTTGGCGTCAGATCTAACTACCAGAGAGAGCTTGGCGGCAGATCTAACTACCAGAGAGAGCTTGGCGGCAGATCTAACTACCAGAGAGGGCTTGGCGGCAGATCTAACTACCAGAGAGAAATTGGCTGCAGATCTAACCAGAGAGAGCTTGGCGGCAGATCTAACTACCAGAGAGGGCGTGGCGGCAGATCTAACTACCAGAGAGAGCTTGGCGGTAGATCTAACCAGAGAGAGCTTGGCGGTAGATCTAACTACCAGAGAGGGCTTGGCGGCAGATCTAACTACCAGAGAGGGCAAGGCGGCAGATCTAACTACCAGAGAGGGCAAGGCGGCAGATCTAACTACCAGAGAGGGCAAGGCGGCAGATCTAACTACCAGAGAGGGCAAGGCGTCAGATCTAACTACCAGTGAGAGCTTGGCGGCAGATCTAACTACCAGAGAGAGCTTGGCGGCAGATCTAACTACCAGAGAGGGCAAGGCGTCAGATCTAACTACCAGTGAGAGCTTGGCGGCAGATCTAACTACCAGAGAGGGCAAGGCGTCAGATCTAACTACCAGAGAGAGCTTGGCGTCAGATCTAACTACCAGAGAGAGCTTGGCGGCAGATCTAACTACCAGAGAGGGCAAGGCGTCAGATCTAACTACCAGTGAGAGCTTGGCGGCAGATCTAACTACCAGAGAGAGCTTGGCGGCAGATCTAACTACCAGTGAGGGCTTGGCGGCAGATCTAACCAGAGAGAGCTTGGCGGCAGATCTAACTACCAGAGAGGGCGTGCCGGCAGATCTAACCAGAGAGAGCTTGGCGGCAGATCTAACTACCAGAGAGAGCTTGGCGGCAGATCTAACTACCAGAGAGAGCTTGGCGGCAGATCTAACTACCAGAGAGAGCTTGGCGGCAGATCTAACCAGAGAGAGCTTGGCGGCAGATCTAACTACCAGAGAGGGCGTGCGGCAGATCTAACCAGAGAGAGCTTGGCGGCAGATCTAACTACCAGAGAGGGCGTGCGGCAGATCTAACCAGAGAGAGCTTGGCGGCAGATCTAACTACCAGAGAGGGCGTGCCGGCAGATCTACTACCAGAGAGAGCTTGGCGGCAGATCTAACTACCAGAGAGGGCGTGCCGGCAGATCTAACTACCAGAGAGAGAGCTTGGCGGTAGATCTAACTACAAGAGAGGGCTTGGCGGCAGATCTAACTACCAGAGAGAGCTTGGCGGTAGATCTAACTACAAGAGAGGGCTTGGCGGCAGATCTAACTACCAGAGAGGGCAAGACGTCAGATCTAACTACCAGAGAGGGCAAAGCGTCAGATCTAACTACCAGAGAGGGCTTGGCGGTAGATCTAACTACAAGAGAGGGCTTGGCGTCAGATCTAACTACCAGAGAGGGCAAGGCGTCAGATCTAACTACCAGAGAGAGCTTGGCGGTAGATCTAACTACAAGAGAGGGCGTGGCGGCAGATCTAACTACCAGAGAGAGCTTGGCGGTAGATCTAACTACAAGAGAGGGCTTGGCGGCAGATCTAACTACCAGAGAGAGAAAGACGTCAGATCTAACTACCAGAGAGAGCTTGGCGGTAGATCTAACCAGAGAGAGCATGGCGTCAGATCTAACTACCAGAGAGAGCTTGGCGACAGATCTCATTACAAGAGAGGGCTTGGCGTCAGATCTCACTACCAGAGAGGGTTAGGTGTAAGTTCTCACTACCAGAGGGGACTAGCTGTAAGATCTTACTACCTGGGAGAACTAGATGTAAGATCTCACTACAAGAGAGGACTAGCTGTAAGATCTCACTACCAGAGAGGAATAGATATAAGATCTCACTACCAGAGATGGCAAAGCACCAGATCTCACTACCAGAGAGGCCTAGGTGTCAGATCTCACTACCAGAGAGGACTAAGCGTCAGATCTCACTACCAGAGAGGGCTATGTGTAAGCTCTCAATACCAGAGAGGACTAGGTGTCAGATCTCACTACAAGAGAGGACTAGGTGTCAGATCTCACTACAAGAGAGGGCTAGGCGTCAGATCGCACTACCAGAGAGGACTGTGTGTCATATCTCACTACCAGAGAGGGCTAGGTGTAAGATCTCACTACCAGAGAGGACTAGGTGTCAGATCTCACTACCAGAGAGGACTAGGTGTCAAATGTCGCTACCAGAGAGGACTTGGTGTCAGATCTCACTATTGAGAAGGCTAGGTGTCAGATCTCACTACCAGACAGGACTAGGTGTAAGAGCTCACTACCAGAGAGGGCTAGGTGTCAGATCTCACTACCAGACAGGACTAGGTGTAAGAGCTCACTACCAGAGAGGGCTAGGTGTCAGATCTCACTACCAGAGAGGACTAGGTGTCAGATCTCATTACCAGAGAGGACTAGGTGTAAGAGCTCACTACCAGAGAGGACTAGGTGTAAGATTTCACTACCAGATGGGACTAGGTGTAAGAGCTCACTACCAGAGAGGACTAGGTGTTAGAGCTCACTACCAGAGAGGACTAGGTGTTAGAGCTCACTACCAGAGAGGACTAGGTGTAAGATCTCACTGCAAGAGAGGGCTAGGTGTAAGATCTCACTACCAGAGAGGACTAGGTGTAAGATCTCACTGCAAGAGAGGGCTAGGTGTAAGAGCTCACTACCAGAGAGTACTATGTGTAAGATCTCACTACCAGAGAGGACTATGTGTAAGATCTCACTACCAGAGAGGACTATGTGTAAGATCTCACTGCCAGAGAAGACTAGGCGTCAAATCTCACTACCAGAGAGGACTTGGTGTCAGATCTCACTATTGAGAAGACTAGGTGCCAGATCTCACTATCTGAGAGGACTAGGTGTAAGAGCTCACTACCAGAGAGGGCTAGGTGTAAGAGCTCACTACCAGAGAGGGCTAGGTGTAAGATCTCACTACCAGAGAGGACTAGGTGTAAGAGCTCACTACCAGAGAGGGCTAGGGGTAAGAGCTCACTACCAGAGAGACCTAGTTGTCAAATCTCACTAGCAGAGAGGGCTAGGTGTCACATCTCACTACAGAAAAGGCTAGGTGTAAGAGCTCACTACCAGAGAGGGCTAGGTGTCAGATCTAACTACCAGAGAGAGCTTGGCGACAGATCTCATTACAAGAGTGGGCTTGGCGTCAGATCTCACTACCAGAGAAGGTCAGGTGTAAGGTCTCACTACCAAGGGGACTAGCTGTAAGATCTTACTACCTGGGAGAACTAGATGTAAGATCTCACTACCATACAGGACTAGCTGTAAGATCTCACTACCAGAGAGGAATAGATATAAGATCTCACTACCAGAGATGGCAAGACGCCAGATCTCACTACCAGAGAGGACTAAGCGTCAGATCTCACTACCAGAGAGGACTAGGAGTCAGATTTTACTATCAGAAAGGACTAGGTTCAGATATCACTCCCATAGAGGACTAGGTGACAGATATCACTACTACAAAGGACTAGGTGTCAGATCTCACTACCAGATAGGACTAGGTGTATGATCTCACTACCAGAGAACACTAGGTGTAAGATCTCACTACCAGAGAGGACTAGGCGTCAGATCTCACTACCAGAGAGGACTAGGTTTAGATCTCATTACCAAAAAGGGCTAGGCGTCAGATCTCACTAGCAGAGAGGGCTAGACGTAATCTCTCAATACCAGAAAGGACTAGGTGTCAGATCTCACTACCAGAGAGGACTAGGTGTCAGATCACACTACCAGTGAGGACTAGGTGTCAGATCACACTACCAGAGAGGACTAGGTGTCAGATTTCACTACCAGAAAGGACTAGGTGTCAGATCTCACTACTAGAGAGGACTAGGTGTCAGATCACACTACCAGTGAGGACTAGGTGTCAGATCTCACTACCAGAGAGGACTAGGTGTCAGATCTCACTACCAGAGAGGACTAAGCGTCAGATCTCACTACCAGAGAGGGCTATGTGTAAGCTCTCACTACCAGAGAGGACTCGGTGTCAGATCTCACTACCAGAGAGGGCAGGCGTCAGATCGCACTACCAGAGAGGACTGTGTGTCATATCTCACTACCAGAGAGGGCTAGGTGTACGATCTCACTACCAGAGAGGACTAGGTGTCAGATCTCACTACCAGAGAAGACTAGGCGTCAAATCTCACTACCAGAGAGGACTTGGTGTCAGATCTCACTATTGAGAAGGCTAGGTGTCAGATCTCACTACCAGAGTGGACTAGGTGTAAGAGCTCACTACCAGAGAGGACTAGTTGTAAGATCTCACTATAGAGAAGGGTAGGTGTAAGATCTCACTGCAAGAGAGGGCTAGGTGTAAGAGCTCACTACCAGAGAGGGCTAGGTGTAAGAGCTCACTACCAGAGATGACTAGGTGTAAGAGCTCAGTACCAGATAGGACTAGGTGTCAGATCTCACTACAAGAGAGGACTAGGTGTCAGATCTCACTACCAGAGAGGACTAGGTGTCAGATCTCACTACCAGAGAGGACTAAGCGTCAGATCTCACTACCAGAGAGGGCTATGTGTAAGCTCTCACTACCAGAGAGGACTAGGTGTCAGATCTCACTACCAGAGAGAACTAGGTGTCAAATCTCACTACCAGAGAAGACTAGGCGTCAAATCTCACTACCAGAGAGGACTTGGTGTCAGATCTCACTATTGAGAAGGCTAGGTGTCAGATCTCACTACCAGAGAGGACATGGTGTAAGATCTCACTATAGAGAAGGGTAGGTGTAAGATTTCACTGCAAGAGAGGGCTAGGTGTAAGAGCTCACTACCATAGAGGACTATGTGTAAGATCTCACTACCAGAGAGGACTATGTGTAAGATCTCACCACCAGAGAAGACTAGGCGTCAAATCTCACTACCAGAGAGGACTTGGTGTCAGATCTCGCTATTGTGAAGGCTAGGTGTCAGATCTCACTACCAGAGAGCACTAGGTGTAAGAGCTCACTACCAGAGAGGGCTAGGTGTAAGAGCTCACTACCAGAGAGGGCTAGGTGTAAGAGCTGAATATAGTAGACTGAGGAAAATCCATTGGCCCATAGATACAACACTACCGACAAAACTATATAGGCCACTGCAAGAATTACAAAAGACAGTAAAATTTATACAGGAAACGACATAGCAGATATATAAAATACTTCAGGCGAACGAAAGATAGATTTGCAGAAACACACAAATTACTGTTTAATTTATACAGTCCGAAGTAGTCTTACTTTATTCATTCAAGATTTTATTCATCAGCATTAACATTTTTGTGGGCGCACAGCGGACACTTTTGTCTACATTCTTTGAATTAAGCTGCTTAAGAATTATATATCGTGCTCAGGGTGCACACGGGACCTCCTGCATTTTAACGTTGCCAGAGAATGCAAGGCGGCAGATCTAACTACCAGAGAGAGCTTGGCGGCAGATCTAACTACCAGAGAGAGCTTGGCGGCAGATCTAACTACCAGAGAGGGCAAGGCGGCAGATCTAACTACCAGAGAGAGCTTGGCGGCAGATCTAACTACCAGAGAGAGCTTGGCGGCAGATCTAACTACCAGAGAGAGCTTGGCGGCAGATCTAACTACCAGAGAGAGCTTGGCGGCAGATCTAACTACCAGAGAGAGCTTGGCGGCAGATCTAACTACCAGAGAGAGCTTGGCGGCAGATCTAACTACCAGAGAGGGCAAGGCGGCAGATCTAACTACCAGAGAGGGCAAGGCGGCAGATCTAACTACCAGTGAGAGCTTGGCGGCAGATCTAACTACCAGAGAGGGCAAGGCGGCAGATCTAACTACCAGTGAGAGCTTGGCGGCAGATCTAACTACCAGAGAGGGCAAGGCGTCAGATCTAACTACCAGAGAGGGCAAGGCGGCAGATCTAACTACCAGAGAGGGCAAGGCGTCAGATCTAACTACCAGAGAGGGCAAGGCGGCAGATCTAACTACCAGAGAGAGCTTGGCGGCAGATCTAACTACCAGAGAGGGCAAGGCGGCAGATCTAACTACCAGTGAGAGCTTGGCGGCAGATCTAACTACCAGAGAGGGCAAGGCGGCAGATCTAACTACCAGTGAGAGCTTGGCGGCAGATCTAACTACCAGAGAGGGCAAGGCGGCAGATCTAACTACCAGAGAGGGCTTGGCGGCAGATCTAACTACCAGAGAGGGCAAGGCGGCAGATCTAACTACCAGAGAGGGCAAGGCGGCAGATCTAACTACCAGTGAGAGCTTGGCGGCAGATCTAACTACCAGAGAGGGCAAGGCGGCAGATCTAACTACCAGTGAGAGCTTGGCGGCAGATCTAACTACCAGAGAGGGCAAGGCGGCAGATCTAACTACCAGTGAGAGCTTGGCGGCAGATCTAACTACCAGAGAGGGCTTGGCGGCAGATCTAACTACCAGTGAGAGCTTGGCGGCAGATCTAACTACCAGTGAGAGCTTGGCGGCAGATCTAACTACCAGTGAGAGCTTGGCGGCAGATCTAACTACCAGTGAGAGCTTGGCGGCAGATCTAACTACCAGTGAGAGCTTGGCGGCAGATCTAACTACCAGAGAGAGCTTGGCGGCAGATCTAACTACCAGTGAGAGCTTGGCGGCAGATCTAACTACCAGAGAGGGCAAGGCGGCAGATCTAACTACCAGAGAGGGCAAGGCGGCAGATCTAACTACCAGAGAGGGCAAGGCGTCAGATCTAACTACCAGAGAGGGCAAGGCGGCAGATCTAACTACCAGAGAGGGCAAGGCGTCAGATCTAACTACCAGAGAGGGCAAGGCGTCAGATCTAACTACCAGAGAGGGCAAGCAGATCTAACTACCAGAGAGGGCAAGGCGCAGATCTAACTACCAGAGAGGGCAAGGCGGCAGATCTAACTACCAGAGAGGGCAAGGCGTCAGATCTAACTACCAGAGAGGGCAAGGCGGCAGATCTAACTACCAGAGAGGGCAAGGCGTCAGATCTAACTACCAGTGAGAGCTTGGCGGCAGATCTAACTACCAGAGAGGGCTTGGCGTCAGATCTAACTACCAGAGAGGGCTTGGCGGCAGATCTAACTACCAGAGAGAGCTTGGCGGCAGATCTAACTACCAGAGAGAGCTTGGCGGCAGATCTAACTACCAGAGAGAGCTTGGCGGCAGATCTAACTACCAGAGAGAGCTTGGCGGCAGATCTAACTACCAGAGAGAGCTTGGCGGCAGATCTAACTACCAGAGAGAGCTTGGCGGCAGATCTAACTACCAGAGAGAGCTTGGCGGCAGATCTAACTACCAGAGAGAGCTTGGCGGCAGATCTAACTACCAGAGAGGGCTTGGCTGCAGATCTAACTACCAGAGAGAAATTGGCTGCAGATCTAACCAGAGAGAGCTTGGCGGCAGATCTAACTACCAGTGAGGGCGTGGCGGCAGATCTAACTACCAGAGAGAGCTTGGCGGTAGATCTAACCAGAGAGAGCTTGGCGGTAGATCTAACTACCAGAGAGGGCTTGGCGGCAGATCTAACTACCAGAGAGAAATTGACGGCAGATCTAACCAGAGAAAGCTTGGCGTCAGATCTAATTACCAGAGAGAGCTTGGCGGTAGATCTAATTACCAGAGAGAGCATGGTGTCAGATCTAACTACCAGAGAGAGCTTGGCGACAGAACTCATTACAAGAGAGGGCTTGGCGTCAGATCTAACTACCAGAGAGTGTTAGGTGTAAGAGCTCACTACCAGAGAGGACTAGGTGTAAGAGCTCACTACCAGAGAGGACTAGGTGTTAGAGCTCACTACCAGAGAGGACTAGGTGTAAGATCTCACTGCAAGAGAGGGCTAGGTGTAAAATCTCACTACCAGAGAGGACTAGGTGTAAGAGCTCACTACCAGAGAGGGCTAGGTGTAAGATCTCACTACCAGAGAGGACTAGGTGTAAGAGCTCACTACCAGAGAGGACTAGGTGTAAGATCTCACTGCAAGAGAGGGCTAAGTGTAAGAGCTCACTACCAGAGAGTACTATGTGTAAGATCTCACTACCAGAGAGGACTATGCGTAAGATCTCACTACCAGAGAGGACTATGTGTAAGATCTCACTACCAGAGAAGACTAGGCGTCAAATCTCACTACCAGAGAGGACTTGGTGTCAGATCTCACTATTGAGAAGACTAGGTGCCAGATCTCACTACCAGAGCGGACTAGGTGTAAGAGCTCACTACCAGAGAGGGCTAGGTGTAAGAGCTCACTACCAGAGAGGGCTAGGTGTAAGAGCTCACTACCAGAGATGACTAGGTGTAAGAGCTCAGTACCAGATAGGACTAAGTGTCAGATCTCACTATAGAGAAGGCTAGGTGTAAGATCTCACTACCAGAGAGGACTAGGTGTAAGAGCTCACTACCAGAGAGGGCTAGGTGTTTATTTCTCACTAGCAGAGAGGACTAGGTGTAAGAGCTCACTACCAGAGAGGACTAGGCGTCAGATCTCACTACCGGAGAGGACTAGGTTCAGATCTCACTACCAGAGAGGACTAGGCGTCAGATCTCACTACAAGTGAGGACTAGGCGTCAGATCTCACTACAAGTGAGGACTAGGCGTCAGATCTCACTACCAGAGAGGACTAGGCGTCAGATCTCACTACAAGTGAGGACTAGGTTTAGATCTCATTACCAAAAAGGGCTAGGCGTCAGATCTCACTAGTAGAGAGGGCTAGGCGTCATATCTCAATACCAGAAAGGACTAGGCGTCAGATCTCACTACCAGAGAGGACTAGGTGTCAGATCTCACTACCAGAGAGGACTAGGTGTCAGATCTCACTACCAGAGAGGACTATGTGTAAGAGCTCACAACCAGAGAGGGCTATGTGTAAGCTCTCACTACCAGAGAGGACTAGGTGTCAGATCTCACTACAAGAGAGGGCTAGGCGTCAGATTGCACTACCAGAGAGGACTGTGTGTCATATCTCACTGCCAGAGAGGGCTAGGTGTAAGCTCTCACTACCAGAGAAGACTAGGCGTCAAATCTCACTACCAGAGAGGACTTGGTGTTAGATCTCACTATTGAGAAGGCTAGGTGTCAGATCTCACTACCATATGGGACTAGGTGTAAGAGCTCACTACCAGAGAGGACTAGGTGTAAGATCTCACTATAGAGAAGGGTAGGTGTAAGATCTCACTACCAGAGAGGACTAGGTGTCAGATCGAACTACCAGATGGGACTAGGTGTAAGAGCTCACTACCAGAGAGGACTAGGTGTAAGATCTCACTATAGAGAAGGGTAGGTGTAAGATCTCACTACCAGAGTGGACTAGGTGTCAGATCTCACTACCAGAGAAGACTAGGCGTCAAATCTCACTACCAGAGAGGACTTGGTGTCAGATTTCACTATTGAGAAGGCTAGGTGTCAGATCTCACTACCAGAGAGGACTAGGTGTAAGAGCTCACTACCAGAGAGGGCTAGGTGTAAGAGCTCACTACCAGAGAGGGCTAGGTGTAAGAGCTCACTACAAGAGAGGGCTAGGTGTCAGATCTCACTACCAGAGCGGACTAGGTGTAAGAGCTCACTACCAGAGAGGGCTAGGTGTAAGAGCTCACTACCAGAGAGGGCTAGGTGTAAGAGCTCACTACCAGAGATGACTAGGTGTAAGAGCTCAGTACCAGATAGGACTAAGTGTCATATCTCACTATAGAGAAGGCTAGGTGTAAGATCTCACTACCAGAGAGGACTAGGTGTAAGAGCTCACTACCAGAGAGGGCTAGGTGTTTATTTCTCACTAGCAGAGAGGACTAGGTGTAAGAGCTCACTACCAGAGAGGACTAGGCGTCAGATCTCACTACGGAGAGGACTAGGTTCAGATCTCACTACCAGAGAGGACTAGGCGTCAGATCTCACTACAAGTGAGGACTAGGCGTCAGATCTCACTACCAGAGAGGACTAGGCGTCAGATCTCACTACAAGTGAGGACTAGGTTTAGATCTCATTACCAAAAAAAGCTAGGCGTCAGATCTCACTAGTAGAGAGGGCTAGGCGTCATATCTCAATACCAGAAAGGACTAGGCGTCAGATCTCACTACCAGAGAGGACTAGGTGTCAGATCTCACTACCAGAGAGGACTAGGTGTCAGATCTCACTACCAGAGAGGACTATGTGTAAGAGCTCACAACCAGAGAGGGCTATGTGTAAGCTCTCACTACCAGAGAGGACTAGGTGTCAGATCTCACTACAAGAGAGGGCTAGGCGTCAGATCGCACTACCAGAGAGGACTGTGTGTCATATCTCACTGCCAGAGAGGGTAGGTGTAAGATCTCACTACCAGAGAAGACTAGGCGTCAAATCTCACTACCAGAGAGGACTTGTTGTTAGATCTCACTATTGAGAAGGCTAGGTGTCAGATCTCACTACCATATGGGACTAGGTGTAAGAGCTCACTACCAGAGAGGACTAGGTGTAAGATCTCACTATAGAGAAGGGTAGGTGTAAGATCTCACTACCAGAGAGGACTAGGTGTCAGATCTCACTACCAGATGGGACTAGGTGTAAGAGCTCACTACCAGAGAGGACTAGGTGTAAGATCTCACTATAGAGAAGGGTAGGTGTAAGATCTCACTACCAGAGAGGACTAGGTGTCAGATCTCACTACCAGAGAAGACTAGGCGTCAAATCTCACTACCAGAGAGGACTTGGTGTCAGATTTCACTATTGAGAAGGCTAGGTGTCAGATCTCACTACCAGAGAGGACTAGGTGTAAGAGCTCCCTACCAGAGAGGGCTAGGTGTAAGAGCTCACTACCAGAGAGGGCTAGGTGTAAGAGCTCACTACAAGAGAGGGCTAGGTGTCAGATCTCACTACCAGAGAGGGCTAGGTTTTAGATCTTACTACCAGCGAGGGCTAGGTGTCAGATCTCACTACCAGAGAGGGCTAGGTTTTAGATCTCACTACCAGAGAGGACTAGGATGTAAGAGCTCACTACCAGAGAGATCTAGTTGTCAAATCTCACTAGCAGAGAGGGCTAGGTGTAACAGCTCACTAGCAGAGAGGGCTAGGTGTCAAATCTCACTACCAGAGAGGGCTAAGTGTAAGATCTCACTACAGAGAAGGCTAGGTGTAAGAGCTCACTACCAGAGAGGGCTAGGTGTCAAATCTCACTACCAGAGAGGGCTAGGTGTAAGATCTCACTACCAGAGAGGGCTAGGTGTCAGATCTCACTACCAGAGAGATCTAGTTGTCAAATCTCACTAGCAGAGAGGGCTAGGTGTCAGATCTCACTACCAGAGAGATCTAGTTGTCAAATCTCACTAGCAGAGAGGGCTAGGTGTCAGATCTCACTACCAGAGAGATCTAGTTGTCAAATCTCACTACCAGAGAGGGCTAGGTGTAAGAGCTCACTACCAGAGAGATCTAGTTGTCAAATCTCACTAGCAGAGAGGGCTAGGTGTCAGATCTCACTACAGAGAAGGCTAGGTGTAAGAGCTCACTACCAGAGAGGGCTAGGTGTCAAATCTCACTACCAGAGAGGTCTAGGTGTAAGATCTCACTACCAGAGAGGACTAGGTGTACGAGCTCACTACCAGAGAGGGCTAGGTGTCAGATCTCACTATAGAGAAGGCTAGGTGTCAGATCTCACTACAGAGAGGACTAGGTGTAGGAGTGCACTGCCAGAGAGGGCTAGGTGTCAGATCTCACTACAGAGAAGGCTAGGTGTAAGATCTCACTACCAGAGAGGGCTAGGTGTCAGATCTCACTACAGAGAAGGCTAGGTGTAAGATCTCACTACCAGAGAGGACTAGGTGTCAGATCTCACTACCAGAGAGTGCTAGGTGTCAGATCTCACTAGCAGAGAGGGCTAGGTGTCAGATCTCACTACCAGAGAGGACTAGGTGTAAGAGCTCACTATCAGAGAGATCTAGTTGTCAAATCTCACTAGCAGAGAGGGCTAGGTGTCAGATCTCACTAGCAGAGAGGGCTAGGTGTAAGATCTCACTAGCAGAGAAGGCTAGGTGTCACATCTCACTACAGAGAAGGCTAGGTGTAAGAGCTCACTACCAGAGAGGGCTAGGTGTCAAATCTCACTACCAGAGAGGGCTAGGTGTAAGATCTCACTACCAGAGAGGACTAGGTGTACGAGCTCACTATAGAGAAGGCTAGGTGTCAGATCTCACTACAGAGAGGACTAGGTGTAAGAGTGCACTGCCAGAGAGGGCTAGGTGTCAGATCTCACTACAGAGAAGGCTAGGTGTAAGATCTCACTACCAGAGAGGGCTAGGTGTCAGACCTCACTACAGAGAAGGCTAGGTGTAAGATCTCACTACCAGAGAGGACTAGGTGTCAGATCTCACTACCATATGGGACTAGGTGTAAGAGCTCACTACCAGAGAGGACTAGGTGTAAGATCTCACTATAGAGAAGGGTAGGTGTAAGATCTCACTACCAGAGAGGACTAGGTGTCAGATCTCACTACCAGATGGGACTAGGTGTAAGAGCTCACTACCAGAGAGGACTAGGTGTAAGATCTCACTATAGAGAAGGGTAGGTGTAAGATCTCACTACCAGAGAGGACTTGGTGTCAGATCTCACTACCAGAGAAGACTAGGCGTCAAATCTCACTACCAGAGAGGACTTGGTGTCAGATTTCACTATTGAGAAGGCTAGGTGTCAGATCTCACTACCAGAGAGGACTAGGTGTAAGAGCTCACTACCAGATAGGGCTAGGTGTAAGAGCTCACTACCAGAGAGGGCTAGGTGTAAGAGCTCACTACAAGAGAGGGCTAGGTGTCAGATCTCACTACCAGAGAGGGCTAGGTTTTAGATCTCACTACCAGCGAGGGCTAGGTGTCAGATATCACTACCAGAGAGGGCTAGGTTTTAGATCTCACTACCAGAGAGGACTAGGATGTAAGAGCTCACTACCAGAGAGATCTAGTTGTCAAATCTCACTAGCAGAGAGGGCTAGGTGTAAGAGCTCACTACCAGAGAGGGCTAGGTGTCAAATCTCACTACCAGAGAGGGCTAGGTGTAAGATCTCACTACAGAGAAGGCTAGGTGTAAGAGCTCACTACCAGAGAGGGCTAGGTGTCCAATCTCACTACCAGAGAGGGCTAGGTGTAAGATCTCACTACCAGAGAGGACTAGGTGTCAGATCTCACTACCAGAGAGGGCTAGGTGTCAGATCTCACTACCAGAGAGGGCAATGTGTCACATCTCAGTACCAGAGAGATCTAGTTGTCAAATCTCACTAGCAGAGAGGGCTAGGTGTCAGATCTCACTACAGAGAAGGGTAGGTGTAAGAGCTCACTTCCAGAGAGGGCTAGGTGTCAAATCTCACTACCAGAGAGGGCTAGGTGTAAGATCTCACTACCAGAGAGGGCTAGGTGTCAGATCTCACTACCAGAGAGATCTAGTTGTCAAATCTCACTAGCAGAGAGGGCTAGGTGTCAGATCTCACTACCAGAGAGATCTAGTTGTCAAATCTCACTAGCAGAGAGGGCTAGGTGTCAGATCTCACTACCAGAGAGATCTAGTTGTCAAATCTCACTACCAGAGAGGGCTAGGTGTAAGAGCTCACTACCAGAGAGATCTAGTTGTCAAATCTCACTAGCAGAGAGGGCTAGGTGTCAGATCTCACTACAGAGAAGGCTAGGTGTAAGAGCTCACTACCAGAGAGGGCTAGGTGTCAAATCTCACTACCAGAGAGGTCTAGGTGTAAGATCTCACTACCAGAGAGGACTAGGTGTACGAGCTCACTACCAGAGAGGGCTAGGTGTCAGATCTCACTATAGAGAAGGCTAGGTGTCAGATCTCACTACAGAGAGGACTAGGTGTAGGAGTGCACTGCCAGAGAGGGCTAGGTGTCAGATCTCACTACAGAGAAGGCTAGGTGTAAGATCTCACTACCAGAGAGGGCTAGGTGTCAGATCTCACTACAGAGAAGGCTAGGTGTAAGATCTCACTACCAGAGAGGACTAGGTGTCAGATCTCACTACCAGAGAGTGCTAGGTGTCAGATCTCACTACCAGAGAGGGCTAGGTGTCAGATCTCACTACCAGAGAGGACTAGGTGTAAGAGCTCACTATCAGAGAGATCTAGTTGTCAAATCTCACTAGCAGAGAGGGCTAGGTGTCAGATCTCACTAGCAGAGAGGGCTAGGTGTAAGATCTCACTAGCAGAGAAGGCTAGGTGTCACATCTCACTACAGAGAAGGCTAGGTGTAAGAGCTCACTACCAGAGAGGGCTAGGTGTCAAATCTCACTACCAGAGAGGGCTAGGTGTAAGATCTCACTACCAGAGAGGACTAGGTGTACGAGCTCACTATAGAGAAGGCTAGGTGTCAGATCTCACTACAGAGAGGACTAGGTGTAAGAGTGCACTGCCAGAGAGGGCTAGGTGTCAGATCTCACTACAGAGAAGGCTAGGTGTAAGATCTCACTACCAGAGAGGGCTAGGTGTCAGACCTCACTACAGAGAAGGCTAGGTGTAAGATCTCACTACCAGAGAGGACTAGGTGTCAGATCTCACTACCAGAGAGGGCTAGGTGTCAGATCTCACTACCAGAGAGGGCTAGGTGTCAGATCTCACTACCAGAGAGGACTAGGTGTAAGAGCTCACTACCAGAGAGATCTAGTTGTCAAATCTCACTAGCAGAGAGCTCTAGGTGTCAGATCTCACTACCAGAGAGGGCTAGGTGTAAGATCTCACTAGCAGAGAGGGCTAGGTGTCAGATCTCACTACGGAGAAGGCTAGGTGTAAGATCTCACTAGCAGAGAGGGCTAGGTGCCAGATCTCACTACAGAGAAGGCAAGGTGTAAGATCTCACTAGCAGAGAGGGCTAGGTGTCAGATCTCACTAGCAGAGAGGGCTAGGTGTAAGATCTCACTAGCAGAGAGGGCTAGGTGTCAGATCTCACTACAGAGAGGGCTAGGTGTCAGATCTCACTAGCAGAGAGGGCTAGGTGTAAGATCTCACTAGCAGAGAGGGCTAGGTGTCACATCTCACTACAGAGAGGGCTAGGTGTCAGATCTCACTACCAGAGAGGGCTAGGTGTAAGATCTCACTAGCAGAGAGGGCTAGGTGTCAGATCTCACTACAGAGAAGGCTAGGTGTAAGATCTCACTAGCAGAGAGGGCTAGGTGTCAGATCTCACTAGCAGAGAGGGCTAGGTGTAAGATCTCACTAGCAGAGAGGGCTAGGTGTCAGATCTCACTACAGAGAGGGCTAGGTGTAAGATCTCACTAGCAGAGAGGGCTAGGTGTCACATCTCACTACAGAGAAGGCTAGGTGTAAGATCTCACTACAGAGAGGGCTAGGTGTCAGATCTCACTACCAGAGAGTGCTAGGTGTCAGATCTCACTACAGAGAAGGCTAGGTGTCAGATCTCACTACAGAGAGGGCTAGGTGTCAGATCTCACTAGCAGAGAGGGCTAGGTGTAAGATCTCACTAGCAGAGAGGGCTAGGTGTCAGATCTCACTAGCAGAGAGGGCTAGGTGTAAGATCTCACTAGCAGAGAGGGCTAGGTGTCAGATCTCACTACAGAGAGGGCTAGGTGTCAGATCTCACTAGCAGAGAGGGCTAGGTGTAAGATCTCACTACAGAGAGGGCTAGGTGTCAGATCTCACTACAGAGAGGGCTAGGTGTCAGATCTCACTACAGAGAGGGCTAGGTGTCAGATCTCACTACAGAGAGGGCTAGGTGTAAGATCTCACTAGCAGAGAGGGCTAGGTGTAAGATCTCACTAGCAGAGAGGGCTAGGTGTAAGATCTCACTACAGAGAGGGCTAGGTGTAAGATCTCACTAGCAGAGAGGGCTAGGTGTCAGATCTCACTAGCAGAGAGGGCTAGGTGTCAGATCTCACTACAGAGAGGGCTAGGTGTCAGATCTCACTAGCAGAGAGGGCTAGGTGCCAGATCTCACTACCAGAGAGGGCTAGGTGCCAGATCTCACTAGCAGAGAGGGCTAGGTGTCAGATCTCACTACAGAGAAGGCAAGGTGTAAGATCTCACTACAGAGAGGGCTAGGTGTCAGATCTCACTAGCAGAGAGGGCTAGGTGCCAGATCTCACTACAGAGAGGGCTAGGTGTCAGATCTCACTAGCAGAGAGGGCTAGGTGCCAGATCTCACTACAGAGAGGGCTAGGTGTCAGATCTCACTAGCAGAGAGGGCTAGGTGTAAGATCTCACTACAGAGAGGGCTAGGTGCCAGATCTCACTCCAGAGAAGGCAAGGTGTAAGATCTCACTAGCAGAGAGGGCTAGGTGTCAGATCTCACTACAGAGAAGGCAAGGTGTAAGATCTCACTAGCAGAGAGGGCTAGGTGTCAGATCTCACTACAGAGAAGGCTAGGTGTAAGATCTCACTAGCAGAGAGGGCTAGGTGTCAGATCTCACTACAGAGAAGGCTAGGTGTAAGATCTCACTAGCAGAGAGGGCTAGGTGTCAGATCTCACTACAGAGAAGGCTAGGTGTAAGATCTCACTAGCAGAGAGGGCTAGGTGTCAGATCTCACTAGCAGAGAGGGCTAGGTGCCAGATCTCACTACAGAGAAGGCAAGGTGTAAGATCTCGCTAGCAGAGAGGGCTAGGTGCCAGATCTCACTACAGAGAGGGCTAGGTGTCAGATCTCACTACAGAGAAGGCAAGGTGTAAGATCTCACTAGCAGAGAGGGCTAGGTGCCAGATCTCACTACAGAGAAGGCAAGGTGTAAGATCTCACTAGCAGAGAGGGCTAGGTGTCAGATCTCACTACAGAGAAGGCAAGGTGTAAGATCTCACTAGCAGAGAGGGCTAGGTGTCAGATCTCACTAGCAGAGAGGGCTAGGTGTCAGATCTCACTAGCAGAGAGGGCTAGGTGTCAGATCTCACTACAGAGAAGGCAAGGTGTAAGATCTCACTAGCAGAGAGGGCTAGGTGCCAGATCTCACTACAGAGAAGGCAAGGTGTAAGATCTCACTAGCAGAGAGGGCTAGGTGTCAGATCTCACTACAGAGAAGGCAAGGTGTAAGATCTCACTAGCAGAGAGGGCTAGGTGTCAGATCTCACTAGCAGAGAGGGCTAGGTGTCAGATCTCACTAGCAGAGAGGGCTAGGTGTCAGATCTCACTAGCAGAGAGGGCTAGGTGTCAGATCTCACTAGCAGAGAGGGCTAGGTGTCAGATCTCACTAGCAGAGAGGGCTAGGTGTCAGATCTCACTACAGAGAGGGCTAGGTGTCAGATCTCACTAGCAGAGAGGGCTAGGTGTCAGATCTCACTAGCAGAGAGGGCTAGGTGTCAGATCTCACTAGCAGAGAGGGCTAGGTGCCAGATCTCACTACAGAGAGGGCTAGGTGTCAGATCTCACTACAGAGAGGGCTAGGTGTAAGATCTCACTAGCAGAGAGGGCTAGGTGTCAGA
Organism: Megaustenia siamemsis; assembly: GCA_032433765.1. NCBI lineage: Eukaryota > Metazoa > Mollusca > Gastropoda > Stylommatophora > Ariophantidae > Megaustenia > Megaustenia siamemsis. Next base: position 1,722,772 of record JAVIAB010000117.1, on the reverse strand, counting down.
TCTCACTACAGAGAGGGCTAGGTGTCAGATCTCACTAGCAGAGAGGGCTAGGTGTCAGATCTCACTACAGAGAGGGCTAGGTGTCACATCTCACTAGCAGAGAGGGCTAGGTGTCAGATCTCACTACAGAGAGGGCTAGGTGTAAGAGCTCACTAGCAGAGATCAGATACAAGTAAAGGGTATCTCCTGTCGTGAAAACCCCCCTCCTGCACGGACATACACCAGCAATGGTAACCTTCATCGTCTGCTTTCCTTCCTCATTTGCCTTTCAGCGTCGAGTGGAGATATAATTTGTGCAGTCTTTTGCTCTTCTGTTCGCCTCTGCTGCTGTTATGTTTCCTAGTGCTTCTAATATTCCATACATCCATCTTTTTCGTGGTCGACCATTGGGTATGGTATTGTCACAACGTTTGCTGAAGGCTCGTTGTGTCGTATTTTTCGCTTTCTGCCTTGTCACGTGGCCAAACCATTTTATATGTTGTTTCTTTAGATGTTCTGTGGCGGGGGCTATTCCTAGCTTTTTTCTCAGTTCTTCGTTTATAATCTTGTCTCTCAGGCTGTTTCCTGTCATTCGTCTAACACATTTCATCTCAGTAGAGGTTATTATTCTTATTGTTCTTGCATCTAGGGTCCAGGTCTGGCATTGGTAGCACAACGTTGGGATGAAGATTGTATTGTATAGTGCTCGTTTTGCCTCCAGAGTTATTTCTTTTTTTGAAAATAGTGATGATAACTGTCCGATGATTTGACAAGCTTTGATGCATCTTGATTCTATATCTGCTGTTTGTGAATTATCGTTTGTCACTAAACATCCTAGGTATTTGAATACCTCTACTTGTTTTAGTTGTCTGTCTTCTATAGTTATGTTGATGTTCTGTTCATTTTTGGCGACATTCATGACTTCTGTGTTGTTGATGTTTATTTTCATGTTGTATTTTGTAGCTGAGATGTTGAGTTTGTTTAAGTGTTCTTGTAGGTCTTCTACTGTTTCATGTATTAGTGCCTGATCGTCTGCAAATAGAATCTCGTTGATCTCCTTGTCTCTGACGGGTTGGCTAGCTTGCATATATAGTCCATGTATGTAATAAACAGTAGGGGGGATAGTACGCACCTTTGGCAGCTTCTCCATGAACTATAATCATTGTTTTAGACTTCTGCAGGCCACGCTTAGCGGCGTAGAGTTTGACCTCACCTCTTTTATGCAGAATGGATCTAGTTATAGAATTTGACCTCACCTCTTTTATGCAGGCCAGGTCTAGTTATAAAATTTGACCTCACCTCTTTTATGCAGGCCTGATCTAGTTATAAAATTTGACCTCACCTCTTTTATGCAGGCCTGATCTAGTTATAAAATTTGACCTCACCTCTTTTATGCAGGCCTGATCTAGTTATAAAATTTGACCTCACCTCTTTTATACAGGCCAGGTCTAGTTATAAAATTTGACCTCACCTCTTTTATGCAGGCCTGATCTAGTTATAAAATTTGACCTCACATCTTTTATGCAGGCCTGATCTAGTTATAAAATTTGACCTCACATCTTTTATGCAGGCCTGATCTAGTTATAAAATTTGACCTCACATCTTTTATGCAGGCCTGATCTAATTATAAAATTTGACCTCACCTCTTTTATGCAGGCCAGGTCTAGTTATAAAATTTGACCTCACCTCTTTTATGCAGGCCTGATCTAGTTATAAAATTTGACCTCGCATCTTTTATGCAGGCCTGATCTAGTTATAAAATTTGACCTCACATCTTTTATGCAGGCCTGATCTAGTTAAAAAATTTGACCTCACATCTTTTATGCAGGCCTGATCTAGTTATAAAATTTGACCTCACATCTTTTATGCAGGCCTGATCTAGTTATAAAATTTGACCTCACATCTTTTATGCAGGCCTGATCTAGTTATAAAATTTGACCTCACATCTTTTATGCAGGCCTGATCTAGTTATAAAATTTGACCTCACATCTTTTATGCAGGCCTGACCTAGTTATAAAATTTGACCTCACATCTTTTATGCAGGCCTGATCCAGTTATAAAATTTGACCTCACATCTTTTATGCAGGCCTGATCTAGTTATAAAATTTGACCTCACATCTTTTATGCAGGCCTGATCTAGTTATAAAATTTGACCTCGCATCTTTTATGCAGGCCTGATCTAGTTATAAAATTTGACCTCACATCTTTTATGCAGGCGGGATCTAGTTATAGAATTTGACCTCAACTCTTGTTATGTTTATTTCACTAAAACTAAAATAAAAAACGACACTTACTCTACGCAACGATCCTCTTCGACTGTATATGGGAACAAGTGTTGCGTATAGTAAGTGTAGTTATTGTGTGCCGAAAATATATTGTCAGCTTTAGAATCAATGCAGCAGGAGGTCCACGCTTGGGAGTCATGACCCACCCCTAGAGTGTCTAGAAGCTAATGGGTCGAATCATTTGCTCGACGATGGTCTCCTTCTGATGACCAGATTGCCTTCTGCTGCTGCAAAGCTCTGTACAAATACTTTCTTATTATCTATATGACTGTGTTTTTCCCATTGATTCGGATTATTTATGGCATCTTGAGGATGCTTATTCATGAGGATGGCTGAAGTTGTTCTCTAGTTTTCATTATCGAGCATTTTTGTATTTCTGTTTTATCTTTCTCTATGGCTGTCAGTATTCCTCTCATAGTTGCATGGTCACGATGCTTTCTTTGGTTGCTATTGTCTAGGTTTGCCAGAGATTTCACAGAATCATGTTAACAATTTCCTTGTTGTATCTAATGTTGCATATATTGTTGCTGTAATACTAGAACCATCTGTCCTCTCAACATCAAATGTTGTCATTCTAAATGTGTATTCTATTCACTTATTTCAAGTAAAGATTTTATCATTTTAACCTATCAAAGACGACCTTATATTAAATTGATGTCTCTACTTCCAGCTCTTAACTCTGTCTCAAGTAATGTAAAAAGAGCACACTCATGTCAATGTTACAAAACGCACACGCTTTTAAGGTAATTTTTTGGGTGTAAAATAAATTCATGTGCAGGGAACAGGCAAATAATTGCAATGCTGCGGTAAAGCTGGCAGCAAGAAGCCAGTGGTGGGGAGTGTTAGACACTCCAAGGTATGGTGACAGCTTTACAGAGAAGGAACACAACACAATACTGACGTTTCGGCCTGTGGCCTTCTTCAGAATACAGGGACAACGACAACAAACGATGAAGCACAATTATCTATATCTACATGTTAGACGATCAGGTGAATGGAGGGGTGGACAGAAAAGAAGAGAAGAAAGTTGGATGTTGAAATCAGAAAGGAGGCTACATGAGGGGAGGTAGGATGAGAGTCAAGATGTGTAAAATAGAAAGATAGGAAATATGAATGCGCAACCTCAAATCGAGCAGACACTGGTAGACAACAAATAAGAGGGTTGCTTCTCTGGAGCCAAAAGACTCTATAACTTACCAAATGTTTGTTAAAAGATAACGGCCTGCATAAGAGCATGGTGGACTGACAACATCCAAGAAACTACAACATCAGTTGATAATATCTGAGACTGTTAGATAGGCAATACTTAAACATCAGTTGATAATATCTGAGACTGTTAGGTGGGCAATACTTAAACATCAGTTGATAATATCTGTGGCTATTAGATGGGCAATACTTAAACATCACTTGATAATATCTGAGACTGTTAGGTGGGCAATACTTAAACATCAGTTGATAATATCTGAGGCTGTTAGATGGGCAATACTTAAACATCAGTTGATAATATCTGTGGCTATTAGATGGGCAATACTTAAACATCAGTTGATAATATCTGAGGCTATTAGATGGGTAATACTTAAACATCACTTGATAATATCTGAGACTATTAGGTGGGCAATACTTAAACATCAGTTGATAATATCTATGGCTATTACATGGGCAATACTTTAACATCACTTGATACATGTAATATCTGAGACTGTTAGGTGGGCAATACTTAAACATCACTTGGTAATATCTGAGATTGTTAGGTGGGCAATACTTAAACATCACTTGATAATATCTGAGGCTGTTAGATGGGCAATACTTAAACATCAGTTGATAATATCTGTGGCTATTAGATGGGCAATACTTAAACATCAGTTGATAATATCTGAGGCTATTAGATGGGCAATACTTAAACATCAGTTGATAATATCTGAGACTATTAGGTGGGCAATACTTAAACATCAGTTGATAATATCTGTGGCTATTACATGGGCAATACTTAAACATCACTTGATAATATCTGAGACTGTTAGATGGGCAATACTTAAACATCACTTGATAATATCTGAGACTGTTAGGTGGGCAATACTTAAACATCAGTTGATAATATCTGAGGCTATTAGATGGGCTATAATTAAACATCATTTGATAATATCTGAGACTATTAGGTGGGCAATACTTAAACATCAGTTGATAATATCTGTGGCTATTAGATGGGCAATACTTAAACATCAGTTGATAATATCTGAGACTGTTAGGTAATCAATACTTAAACATCACTTGATAATATCTGAGACTGTTAGATTGGCAATACTTAAACATCACTTGATAATATCTGAGACTGTTAGATGGGCAATACTTAAACATTAGTTGATAATATCTGTGTCTGTTAGGTGGGCAATACTTAAACATCACTTGATAATATCTGAGACTGTTAGATGGGCAATACTTAAACATTAGTTGATAATATCTGAGACTATTAGGTGGGCAATACTTAAACATTAGTTGATAATATCTGAGATTGTTAGATGGGCAATACTTAAACATTAGTTGATAATATCTGAGACTGTTAGATGGGCAATACTTAAACATCAGTTGATAATATCTGAGGCTATTACATGAGCAATACTTAAACATCACTTGATATTATCTGAGGCTGTTAGATGGGCAATACTTAAACATCAGTTGATAATATCTGTGGCTATTAGATGGGCAATACTTAAACATCAGTTGATAATATCTGAGGCTATTAGATGGGCAATACTTAAACATCAGTTGATAATATCTGAGACTATTAGGTGGGCAATACTTAAACATCAGTTGATAATATCTGTGGCTATTACATGGGCAATACTTAAACATCACTTGATAATATCTGAGACTGTTAGATGGGCAATACTTAAACATCACTTGATAATATCTGAGACTGTTAGGTGGGCAATACTTAAACATCAGTTGATAATATCTGAGGCTATTAGATGGGCTATACTTAAACATCATTTGATAATATCTGAGACTATTAGGTGGGCAATACTTAAACATCAGTTGATAATATCTGTGGCTATTAGATGGGCAATACTTAAACATCAGTTGATAATATCTGAGACTGTTAGGTAATCAATACTTAAACATCACTTGATAATATCTGAGACTGTTAGATTGGCAATACTTAAACATCACTTGATAATATCTGAGACTGTTAGATGGGCAATACTTAAACATTAGTTGATAATATCTGTGTCTGTTAGGTGGGCAATACTTAAACATTACTTGATAATATCTGAGACTGTTAGATGGGCAATACTTAAACATTAGTTGATAATATCTGAGACTATTAGGTGGGCAATACTTAAACATTAGTTGATAATATCTGAGATTGTTAGATGGGCAATACTTAAACATTAGTTGATAATATCTGAGACTGTTAGATGGGCAATACTTAAACATCAGTTGATAATATCTGAGGCTATTACATGAGCAATACTTAAACATCACTTGATATTATCTGAGACTGTTAGGTGGGCAATACTTAAACATCATTTGATAATATCTGAGACTGTTAGGTGGGCAATACTTAAACATCAGTAGATAATATCCGAGGCTATAAAATGGGCAATACTTAAACATCAGTTGATAATATCTTAGGCTATTAGGTGGGCAATACTTAAACATCAGTTGATAGTATCTAAGACTATTAGGTGGGCAATACTTAAACATCAGTTGATAATATCTGTGGCTATTACATGGGCAATACTTAAACATTACTGATAATATCTGAGACTGTTAGGTAGGCAATACTTAAACATTACTGATAATATCTGGGACTGTTAGGTGGGCAATACTTAAACATCACTTGATAATATCTGAGACTATTATATTGGCAATACTTAAACATCACTTGATAATATTTGAGACTGTTAGGTGGGCAATGCTTAAACATCAGTTGATAATATCTTAGGCTATTAGGCGGGCAATACTTAAACATCAGTTGATAATATCTGAGACTATTAGGCGGGCAATACTTAAACATCAGTTGATAATATCTGAGACTATTAGGTGGGCAATACTTAAACATCAGATGATAATATCTGAGGCTGTTAGGTGGACAAGAACTTGACCTTTGTATTGAGTTATTTGCGGGTTATCATTATTGCACTCCGAACATGTCCAGGTGCTCAGATTCCCTCCTCAGCAAGTCCCGCAGTGTTCAACGACTGACGACTCCAGTTCTGTGTTGGTTGATAAGTCTTTTTACACGCCCACTAAGTTTCTCGTTTCTGGCTGTGCCCATCTTAGCTCCCATCTCTTTCATCTGAAGGAGTGACATGGACTCATGGTCGTTGAAGTCCTGTGATTTTACCACATCTCTGAGGGCATTAATGAAGTCCGCCCGATCCATTGGTTGACAGTATTCAACGACAGCACAGCTAGCCAACCTGTCCGCTCTTTCATTTCCCTGTACTCCTGTATGTCCTGGGACATAGGCAATGGTGACGTTATGTATGTTTGTTGAACTTTGTATCTCCCTCGACACCTGCAATGATAAAAGAGGAAGTAGAGAGAGAGAGAGGGAAGGGGGAAGAGAGGGGGGGAAGAGAGAGAGGGTGGGGGAAGAGAGAGAGAGGGTGGGGGAAGAGAGAGAGAAAGTGAGAGAGAAAGAAAGAAAAGGAGAGATTGGCTTAGAGTTTATGAAGTGAGAGAGAATGAAAGAAAAGGAGAGATTGGCTTAGAGTTTATAAAGTGAGAGAGAAAGAAAGAAAAGGAGAGATTGGCTTAGAGTTTATAAAGTGAGAGAGAAAGAAAGAAAAGGAGAGATTGGCTTAGAGTTTATAAAGTGAGAGAGAAAGAAAGAAAGAAAAGGAGAGATCGGCTTAGAGTTTATAAAGAATGCAGATTGTGCTAATCCTTAAAGTTCAATGAGAATTTCTTTCCCATTTGTCTTCTCTCTCTCCCTCTCTCTGTCTGTCTGCCTGCCTGTCTGTCTGCCTGTCTGTCTGTCACAGAATAAAACACCTACTATTAACAATATTCTATCACAAAGTTTATTTGAGATTATCAAGTGACAAAACATGTGCGCCTCGTTTTGGTATATTAAGTTCATTTATACGTCATTATTATTCCTAAATATTATCAAAGACATGTACGATGGTTACACATGTGCAGTTCGAACAGAGGAAGGACTGAGCGAATGTTTCCCAATAGAAACTGGGGTTAAACAAGGATGTATTTTATCGCCCTTGTTATTTGGAATTGTTATGGACTTCATAATGAAGAAATGCTGCACTGGTAATAAAGGCATCGAATGGATACAAGGAGACCATTTGGAGGACCTGGACTTTGCTGATGACATAGTTCTCATCAGCAATCAGATAAAAACGATGCAGGAAAACACAAATGAACTATCATCAATAGCCAGCAAAATTGGGCTTGAGGTCAATCATGAAAAGACTAAAGTCATGAAAAGTTTAATTCCAACAAGTGACAAAATATACATGGAAAACAAACCAGTAGAAGAGATCGATCACTTCATCTATCTTGGAAGTCACATTGATCGAGAAGGGGATACGAGCAAAGAAATTAGAATCAGACTGGCTAAAGCAGCAATGTCTTTCAGAAGCCTTGAAAAGTTGTGGAAATCAAAACTCATTAGCACAAACACAAAACTTAGGCTATTCAAATCAAATGTACTATCAACCCTTACGTATGCGTGTGAAAGCTGGAAAACAACAAGAGATATAGAAACAAAGTTGAACGCATTCGAAAATAAATGTCTAAGGAAAATACTTGGTATAGAATGGAACGAATTCAAAACAAACGAGGAAATTAGAGAAATCGCCAATCAACCACTAATATCTTCAGTAATAAAGAAAAGACGATGGTCATACGTTGGACATGTGATGAGAAGAGATAATAATCGAATAGCAAAGCAAGCCCTCATATGGGAAACAACAGGTAAAAGAAAAAGAGGAAGACCCAGGGAGACACTGAGAAGAACATTGATGAGAGAGGCAAGAGCAGCAGGAATCGGCTCCCTCAATGAGATAGAACTGCTTGCACAGAACAGAGACAGATGGCGAGATTTGATAAAATATCTTTAAAAGAAAACTGCTAGAACAAAAATTCATATAGGAGAAGGTGTATCTTGGTCTACGCCCTATGGGCCGGTTACGGCTCGAAAGGTCAATAGATAGATAGATAGATATTATTCCTGCTTCTCTCGCTCTCTCTCACTCTCTCACTCTTTCTCTCTCTTTCTCTCTCTTTCTGTCTCTCTATCTATTTCTCTCTCTATTTCGCCCGTTTATTTTATTTTCATATTACATTCCTTGGTTACATCATACACACACACATACACACACACATATATATATATGTCTTTCCGGCATATTTCTTGACTGAATAGAGAACAATGCATTGTAAATATAACACGTTCGTCGAGTTTGACAAGAAACGTCAAACAAACTAGAGAAACTAGACAACACGTTATTTCTCATCGAACTTTTAATCCCTGCATGATTGTTTTTATCATAACTTCTGCTGTTTTTCATTAATTCATGTAGTTGTTATTATGAATTAACTCATTCATGGTAGTTGTTATTGTGAATTAACTCATTCATGGTAGTTGTTATTATGAATTAACTCATTCATGGTAGTTGTTATTGTGAATTAACTCATTCATGGTAGTTGTTATTGTGAATTAACTCATTCATGGTAATTGTTATCGTGTCTTAATTAATTAAAGCATGATAATTGTTATTGAACAACTAAAATTGACAATCACGAAGACACAGACTTTCATTAATGGATGCTTACGCAGGATAAAAGGATGGAAATGGCAGGACAAAATCACTAACATAGAATTATGGAAATGTACCAGTCAAACACCAGTGGATAAAGAGATACTGCGAAGACGATGGCGCTGGATAGGACACACACTACGGAAGCCAAGTGAGAGTATTACACAAGAGGCCTTTTTTGGAATCCACAGGGGGAAAAGACAAAGAGGAAGACTAAGGAATTCTTGGAGAAGGCAGATAGAAGCAGAGATGAAGATGATGGGGAAGACATGGAATGATCTTAAAAGAATGGCAAAAAAAAACAGAACGACTTGGAAAGTGTTTGTTGAAAACCTATGCTCCACTATGAGCTGAAAATGTAGAAGAAGAATAATTGTTAATGTGGGAGTCGCGATAGCTCAATGGTTAGTGAACTGGACTACAAAGCACAAAAGGCTTCCGGTTTCACCCAGCATTGAATGTGTACCGGTATTTTTTCTGGGAAACTAAAGCGACACGGGCGTAATGCCGACCATATTACCATAAAAATCATGTGCTCGAGGTCTATCAAAATTATGGTCGTTAACACCATATTCCCTATACGTCACTTGGCGTGACGAGGCTCTTTACTTAAAAAAAAAGTTCTTATTGTATTTCAGTCAATTCTTGCGTAGTAAATGTTATTGGTTGTTAGTAACTTCATTGTCATTATCATAGTTAATTCATAGTAAATGTTATTGGTTGTTAGTAACTTCATTGTCATTATCATAGTTAATTCATAGTAAATGTTATTGGTTGTTAGTAACTTCATTGTCATTATCATAGTTAATTCATAGTAAATGTTATTGGTTGTTAGTAACTTCATTGTCATTATCATAGTTAATTCATAGTAAATGTTATTGGTTGTTAGTAACTTCATTGTCATTATCATAGTTAATTCATAGTAAATGTTATTGGTTGTTAGTAACTTCATTGTCATTATCATAGTTAATTCATAGTAAATGTTAATGGTTGTTAGTTACTTCATTGTCATTATCATAGTTAATTCATAGTAAATGTTATTGGTTGTTAGTTACTTCATTGTCATTATCATAGTTAATTCATAGTAAATGTTATTGGTTGTTATTAACTTCATTGTCATTATCATAGTTAATTCATAGTAAATGTTAATGGTTGTTAGTTACTTCATTGTCATTATCATAGTTAATTCATAGTAAATGTTAATGGTTGTTAGTTACTTCATTGTCATTATCATAGTTAATTCATAGTAAATGTTAATGGTTGTTATTAACTTCATTGTCATTATCATAGTTAATTCATAGTAAATGTTCCATTATCTTAGTTAATTCTTACTAAATGTTCCATTATCATAGTTAATTCATAGTAAATGTTAATGGTTGTTATTAACTTCATTGTCATTATCATAGTTAATTCATAGTAAATGTTCCATTGTCGTAGTTAATTCGTACTAAATGTTCTAGTATCATAGTTAATTCGTACTAAATGTTCCATTATCATAGTTAATTCGCAGTAAATGTTCCATTGTCGTAGTTAATTCATACTAAATGTTCCATTATCATAGTTAATTCGTAGTAAATGTTCCATTGTCGTAGTTAATTCGTACTAAATGTTCTAGTATCATAGTTAATTTGTACTAAATGTTCCCTTATCATAGTTAATTCACAGTAAATGTTCCATTGTCGTAGTTTATTCATACTAAATGTTCCATTATCATAGTTAATTCGTAGTAAATGTTCCATTATCATAATTAATTCGTACTAAATTTTGCATTATCATAGTTAATTCATACTAAATGTTCTAGTATCATAATTAATTTATACTAAATGTTCTATTATCATAGTTAATTCATACTAAATTTTCTAGTATCATAATTAATTCGTACTAAATGTTGCATTATCATAGTTAATTCATACTAAATGTTCTAGTATCATTAGTTAATTCATACTAAATGTTCCATTATCATAGTTAATTCATACTAAATGCTCTAGTATCATAGTTAATTCATACTAAATGTTCTAGTATCATTAGTTAATTCATACTAAATGTTCCAGTATCATAGTCAATTCATACTAGATGCTACAGTATCATATTTAATATATAATTATCGTTATTGCTTACTTTAGCAAGCAAGGTTATCATTCATGTTTCTTAATTAATTAACGCTAACTGTTAATAGATTACTTTCTCCCCATTGCCGTTTCTTCAATCAATTTATTTCTTTGAGTTTTCCTTCTTTTGTTTTGACAATTCTAATTTATTTTTCTCTCTTTATCTCTCCTTTTGTCACTCATCCACTCCTCACTCTACCAACTCCCTTCCCCTCATTCTCTATCTCGCACCCCCCCCTCTCGTACCCCGCCCCCTCTCGTGCCCCACATTTGCGCCATCATACTGAAGTGTATACAAAAATATCAAAAACCTAAAATAAAAATAAATGACAGCAACCACGTTCCATACACAAATCCATAATAGTTATTTTTGACGCATTTGATCTCCCTTGTAAAGATTAACCTAATGAGAGAGCGCCAACTGTATTAAATGTACAGCTCACTTCATTAAAATGCGAGTATTTAATATAACGAACAGATGTTGTTCCAAGCCAGAACGCAATTTAAACAAAAAACACACACAATTTGTTGATAATTAAACGTCAACAAAACAAATACAAATCAATCAACCAATCGAATTATCGAACAGATTCGAATCTTCCAGCGAAAGTTCTGGATCAATCACACTTGGTACTTTCAAAGTGAAGATACCGAGAAATAAAATATCCATTTATGACATAAATTCCGAATTGTCAGTATCTATCTATCGAGAGTTGGAGCCGTGGCTGGCCCATAGGTCATAGACTCAGACACTCTTTCCCTGTTTCTAAATTTTCTTTCTATCAGTATCAATCCTTGAATAGATCGTTGATCAAATCTGGCCATTTGTCTCTGTTCTGTGCAAGCATCTCAATCTCATTGAGGGAGCTCATTCCTGCTGCCTTTACCTCTCTGATCAATGTTCTTTTCAATGTCGCTCTAAGTCGGCCTCTTTTCCTCTTACCTGTTGTTTCCCACTTGATGGCTTTCTTTCCTATTCGGTTATTATCTCTTCTCATTACACGTCTAACATGTCCAACATCTTTTCTTGATTACTGAAGATATTAGTGGTTGATTGGCGATTCTCTAATTTCCTGGTTTTTTTTTTTTTTTAATTCGTTCCACGCTATACCAAGTATCTTCCTTAGACATTTATTTTCAAATACGTTCAACTCTGATTCTATGTCTTTTGTTGTTTACCAGCTCTCGTATGCATACGTAAGGGTTTATATATATATAACATTTTGGTTTCCGGTTGTTTCCAAAATGGAGGAATTATTTTTCTCCGGCTTGGTATAGAACCGTTGATCAGAGGTTTAACAAGCCGCTATCGTAAAAACGATGTTGTTAATGAAACGTAGACCTGATACAGAATGTGTAAATTATCAGTAGATAGTAGTGATAGTTTTTTCGGCCCTAAAACAACAACAAAAATAGGATTCTGGAATGTGCGAACAATGGCCGCTCCGACGAAACATGCACAGGTCGCGAGCGAGATGGACAGATACGATCTAGATATTTTAGGATTAAGCGAAATGCGCTGGCCTGGAACAGGTAGGAGATCTATTGATAATAAAATAGTAGTTTTTTCTGGAAGGGAAGATGGAAAACACCGTGAAGGAGTAGGCATAATGATGACAGACAAAGCTGCAAGAAGTTTATTAGAATGGGAACCGGTAAATAGCCGTCTGATACGAACACGCTACAAAACAAAACATGGAAGACTTTCAATTATTCAATGTTATGCGCCTACTAACGAAGCTGATGATGAAGTTAAGGATGATTTTTATAACCAACTGCAACAACTTATAAACAAAATACCAAAACACGATCTTTTAATTGTAATGGGAGACTTCAACGCCAAAGTAGGACAAGATAACGCAGGAGTGGAACATGTGATGGGGAGAGAAGGCTGTAATACAACAAGTCAGAATGGAGAAAGATTAATAGAATTATGTTTAATAGAAAATTTAGTTATAGGTGGGACATTATTTCCACATAAAAATATCCACAAAACAACATGGATATCTCCTGATGATAGAACATCAAATCAAATTGACCACCTATGTATTAAACAACAATTCAGATCATCATTAATAGATGTAAGAGCATACAGAGGTGCTGATGTTAATAGTGACCACAACCTGTGCATTGGGAAAATAAGATTAAAATTTAGAAACCAACAGAAGAGGTCAATTACACATAAAATTGATAGTCATAAACTGAAAGATGAAGCAATAAAGGAAAAGTTTAACATAGAGCTAAGTAATTGTTATTCAGCACTTGGTGAAATAGACTTAGATATCAATGAAATGTGGGACTCACAGAGCAAAATACTAATGACAGCAGCAGAAGCAAGTGCTGGACTGAAGAAAATGGAAAAACGAGCTTGGATCTCAGACACCACATGGAAATACATCAAAGAAAGAAGAGAAGCGAAGAGAGCCATGACTAATGTAAAGACAGATCTTGGAAAGGTTCTGGCAAAAGCAACATACAAAGAATTAGACAACAAAGTGAAAAGTTCGGCAAGAAGAGATACAAGAGCTTATATAGACAACTTGGCAGAGAAAGCAGAGACAGCTGCAATTACAGGAGACAGCAGAACTCTTTATACTGTACAAAAGATGCTGACAAACACCTATACATCCAGTGGAACACCAATTCTAGACAAATCTGGATTAATGCTAACAACAAGCGCAGACATAAAAGCCCGTTGGGCGGAACACTTCAAAGAAATTCTTAACCGTCCACTACCTCACAGTTTAATAGATTTTGAAGCTGAAACACCAGCAGCAGAATTAGATGTAAATTTAGATGACTTCACCTTGAGTGAAATAGAAACCACCTTAAAGCTAATGACCAATAACAAGGCTGCTGGAGAGGATAAGTTAACAGCTGAGATCCTCAAGGCAATTGATAGCCATAATTTAATACATCTCCAAAAAATGTTCAACATCATTTGGAAAACAGAGAAGACGCCTCATAAATGGAAAAAAGGAATCATTGTTAAGATCCCAAAAAAGGGCAATCTTAGAGATTGTAACAATTGGAGAGGCGTGACACTTTTGTCAGTTGCCTCAAAATTATTCTGTAAAATCATCCTAAATAGAATAAAGGATTCAATAGATACAGTAATGCGTGAAGAACAGGCTGGGTTTAGAAAAGGGAGAAGCTGTCTTGACCACATTTTCACTCTACGACTTATATTGGAGGAACACATTGAAAAGCAAAAACCTTTTGTACTTAACTTCATCGACTTCAAAAAAGCATTTGATAGTATTCATAGAGATTCTTTGTGGAAAATTCTGAAGCAATATGGCTTACCATCAAAAATCATAAATATTATCAAAGACATGTATGATGGTTACACATGTGCAGTTCGAACAGAGGAAGGACTGAGCGAATGTTTCCCAATAGAAACTGGGGTTAAACAAGGATGTATTTTATCGCCCTTGTTATTTGGAATTGTTATGGACTTCATAATGAAGAAATGCTGCACTGGTAATAAAGGCATCGAATGGATACAAGGAGACCATTTGGAGGACCTGGACTTTGCTGATGACATAGTTCTCATCAGCAATCAGATAAAAACGATGCAGGAAAACACAAATGAACTATCATCAATAGCCAGCAAAATTGGGCTTGAGGTCAATCATGAAAAGACTAAAGTCATGAAAAGTTTAATTCCAACAAGTGACAAAATATACATGGAAAACAAACCAGTAGAAGAGATCGATCACTTCATCTATCTTGGAAGTCACATTGATCGAGAAGGGGATACGAGCAAAGAAATTAGAATCAGACTGGCTAAAGCAGCAATGTCTTTCAGAAGCCTTGAAAAGTTGTGGAAATCAAAACTCATTAGCACAAACACAAAACTTAGGCTATTCAAATCAAATGTACTATCAACCCTTACGTATGCGTGTGAAAGCTGGAAAACAACAAGAGATATAGAAACAAAGTTGAACGCATTCGAAAATAAATGTCTAAGGAAAATACTTGGTATAGAATGGAACGAATTCAAAACAAACGAGGAAATTAGAGAAATCGCCAATCAACCACTAATATCTTCAGTAATAAAGAAAAGACGATGGTCATACGTTGGACATGTGATGAGAAGAGATAATAATCGAATAGCAAAGCAAGCCCTCATATGGGAAACAACAGGTAAAAGAAAAAGAGGAAGACCCAGGGAGACACTGAGAAGAACATTGATGAGAGAGGCAAGAGCAGCAGGAATCGGCTCCCTCAATGAGATAGAACTGCTTGCACAGAACAGAGACAGATGGCGAGATTTGATAAAATATCTTTAAAAGAAAACTGCTAGAACAAAAATTCATATAGGAGAAGGTGTATCTTGGTCTACGCCCTATGGGCCGGTTACGGCTCGAAAGGTCAATAGATATATATATATATATATATATATATATTTATATACATTCACATGTAATGAAAATTTGATGGCTATGTAAGCAACCCAATTAAAAGGACGTTGAAGATGCATGGATATCTGGAACCAGTAGATATTAATTTTTTTAAACAGTGCACAGAAATCTGTCCTGTCAGGAAGAATATGAACAGAAAGATTATAATCACTTTATTTGGTTTAGTGTTCATGATACTCATCATTGTGTTTTAATAGACATGTCAGAAAATCTTACTAATGAGAACGAACTCCGTAGTATAGGTCAGGTCTACGGAGTAAGTTCAGATGCTGTGGGCTCATATAATGTCATGACAATGTTTTAAATTGTTATTATAACTGGATAATAGCATACAGAGAGGGGATACAGAGATGGCATACAGAGATGGCATACAGATGTACAGCAGAGTTGAGATGGTAGATCTACAACAGAGGTGAGATGGTAGATGATGGTAGATCTACAACAGAGGTGAGATGGTAGATGTATAAAATAGGTGAGATGCAGAATAGATCAGGCAAAAGAAGCTTTCCAAAAAATATGAGGAAGATACTGTGCAACCCATTTTTGACAACGAAAACAAGAAGAAAAAGAGTTCTTAAATGTTATGTAAAATAGTCTTAACATATGGAATTGAATCATGTACAATTGGACAACAGACAAGAAAATCACTGGAGGCTGTAGAAATGTGGTTTTACAGAAGAATATTGAGAATATCATGGAGAGCTAAGAAGAGTAATGTAAACGTTTTGAAAGAGGCCAAAGCAAAAAGCGAGCTAATTTCCCAAATTAGGAAGAAGGAATCATCATTTTTTTGGTCATGGAATAAGAAGGGAACGACTGGAAAATATAATGACAACTGGGGAAATTGAGGGACGAAGAGATAGAGAGAAGCAAGGAAAGAAAGATATATGACAGCTTAAAAGAAATGCTTGGCAGAGGTCAACAACAGAAATGATAAATAACTGTCAAGATCGAAAGATGTGGAGAGACATGGTCGCCAACGCCAGCAGGCATGGTACTTGAATATGACAATGAATGCCATACAACATGATGAGTTCTTTAATACGTCTTTCCAGTAAGTAAAAGTTTTCTCTGACTTGCTAGGCGGGAGTATGATGCAAGTGACCATTTTTTTTCTATGACCACGACACACTTTTTTGGGTGATGGGGTTGGTATCACGCTAGGCCGCCCTTACTTCCCAGAAAAAATCTATGGTATCTATTTTTGTTTAGCCTGGGTGAACCCCGAAGCCTTGTTGGTCGGAAAAAAAAAATTCAACACTGCTGGGGATCGAACCAGGTCCCTTCTGGTCAGGAATCGAGCACATCTGGTACTCAGTTACTTCATCTTGAACCAGCTGGTACTCAGTCACTTCATCTTGAACCATCTAGTACTCAGTTACTTCATCTTGATCCAGCTGGTACTTAGTTACTTCATCTTGAACCAGCTGGTACTCAGTTACGTCATCTTGAACCAGCTGGTACTCAGTTATGGAATAATAGAACAAAGAAGTATGTGTTAGCACTCGGAAAAATTGACAGACAAACAACAACAGAAAAAAACGAAGAACAATATATGGTCCGAAGCGGGATCGAACCCGTACTCCCTGGCACCGCGCCTTGCCACGAGAAGCCGAACGCTTGGCACACTGCCACGCAGCTAAAAAAAATTAGCTATTGTAGCAGTGTCTTACACGAAGGCGTTCTCAATGACTATAGCATAGGGTAACGATCACAGACCGGAAATAAATAGTATATTTGTACTTTCCTATTAATGCAAGTATCTCCCAGTAGGGCTGAATACTTGTGTTGCAGACAAACATTTATTGGACGAAACAGCACGAATAGTAGTTTCCAGTGGTTATATACTGGATACCAATAATAATAAATAAATATTATTATATAGGGAACTTCCTATATAAGGAATGTTTGTCTGCAACACAAGTATTTAGCCCTACTGGGAGATACTTGCATTAATAGGAGAGTACAAATATACAATTTATTTCCGGTCTGTGATCGTTACCCTATGCTATAGTCATTGAGAACGTCATCGTGTAAGACACTGCTACATTAGCTATTTTTTTTTAGCTGCGTAGCAGTGTGCCAAGCGTTCGGCTTCTCGTGGCAAGGCGCGGTGCCAGGGAGTACGGGCTCGATCCCGCTTCGGACCATATATTGTTCTTCATTTTTTTCTGTTGTTGTTTGTCTGTCAATTTTTCTGAGTGCTAACACATACTTCTTTGTTCTATTATTCCCTATTATCGCCTCGGAAGTTCCCTATATAATAATATTTATTTATTATTATTTGTATCTGGTACTCAGTTACTTCATCTTGTACCAGCTGGTACTCAGTTACTTCATCTTGAACCAGCTGGTACTCAGTTACTTCATCTTGAACCAGCTGGTACTCAGTTACTTCATCTTGAACCAGCTGGTACTCAGTTACTTCATCTTGAACCAGCTGGTACTCAGTTACTTCATCTTGAACCAGCTGGTACTCAGTTACTTCATCTTGAACCAGCTGGTACTCAGTTACTTCATCTTGAACCAGTTGGTACTCAGTTACTTCATCTTGAACCAGCTGGTACTCAGTTACTTCATCTTGAACCAGCTGGTACTCAGTTACTTCATCTTGAACCAGATGGTACTCAGTTACTTCATCTTGAACCAGCTGGTACTCAGTTACTTCATCTTGAACCAGCTGGTACTCAGTTACTTCATCTTGAACCAGCTGGTACTCAATTACTTCATCTTGAACCAGTTTCATTGCAGTCATGAAAACCCATATCCTCTCACCTACTAAAGGTCAAGGTCAAGTACGAGCTTGAATCGGCGTTTTAGCACGAGTTTTCACCCATATGTCCTCGGCCGCATATCTAGAAATGTTCGGAGACTTCTGGACAGCGTCGCTTCAAGCAACGCAACTCACGATGCAAGGCGGCATTCCCCACCTTCCCAGAGTAATACCCTGGTACCCATTTCTGCCAGCGGCTGGGTCGACCGCGGGGGTATATTTTTTTCCAACCACGAGTACAACTGACACTGCTTCTAACAGTAATCGAACGCGGGTTGTGCGAACGTTGGTAGTCCAGTCGAGTGGTTTTTCCAACTAGGCTAGCGAGGCCACGCTCCACTACTTGTCCCAGCATCAAGTGAACTGTCGATCCAACTAGGCTAGCGAGGCCACGCTCCACTACTTGTCCCAGCATCAAGTGAACTGTCGATCCAACTAGGCTAGCGAGGCCACGCTCCACTACTTGTAACAGCATCAAGTGAACTGTCGATCCAACTAGGCTAGCGAGGCCACGCTCCACTACTTGTCACAGCATCAAGTGAACTGTCGATCCAACTAGGCTAGCGAGGCCACGCTCCACTACTTGTCACAGCATCAAGTGAACTGTCGATCCAACTAGGCTAGCGAGGCCACGCTCCACTACTTGTCACAGCATCAAGTGAACTGTCGATCCAACTAGGCTAGCGAGGCCACGCTCCACTACTTGTCACAGCATCAAGTGAACTGTCGATCCAACTAAAAGAAAATTGAAATATTAATACGGTCTTCAGTGAGGCAAGGATAGTCTTCTAGGAGAAGACAGCAGCGACATGTTTCCCTGAAAGGATGCGCCTGTGAGAATTAGATGCACCACACTGCACTCACGAACGGTTGCAATGTAATGCAATTATCATCAGGCCCTCTCCTGCGGGCGTTGGTGATCATGTCTCTCCACAGCTTACTTTCTCGAAAGTTATTTATCTATTTGTTGACTTTCTACCAATCCATTCTCTTAAACTATTTCGTTTCTTTTCTTTCATCTGTCCTCTATCTCCACTTCTTTCAATTCACTTCGGTTGTCCTCTATCTCTACTTCTCTCAAATTTTGCTGCTGAAATAACAACTTATCTCCACCTGTCCCAAAAACATATTCTACTTGTCCCAAAAACATATTCTACTTGTCCCAATAACATGTTCTACTTGTCCCAATAACATGTTCTACTTGTCCCAATAACATATTCTACTTGTCCCAATAACATGTTCTACTTGTCCCAATAACATGTTCTACTTGTCCCAATAACATATTCTACTTGTCCCAAAAACATATTCTACTTGTCCCAATAACATGTTCTACTTGTCCCAATAACATGTTCTACTTGTCCCAATAACATATTCTACTTGTCCCAATAACATGTTCTACTTGTCCCAATAACATGTACTACTTGTCCCAATAACATATTCTACTTGTCCCAATAACATATTCTACTTGTCCCAAAAACATTTTCTACTTGTCCCAATAGTATTTTCTACTTGTCCCAATAACATATTCTACTTGTCCCAATAACATATTCTACTTGTCCCAATAACATGTACTACTTGTCCCAATAACATATTCTACTTGTCCCAATAACATATTCTACTTGTCCCAATAACATTTTCTACTTGTCCCAATAGTATTTTCTACTTGTCCCAATAACATATTCTACTTGTCCCAATAAAATATTCTACTTGTCCCAATAACATTTTCTACTTGTCCCAATAGTATTTTCTACTTGTCCCAATAACATTTTCTACTTGTCCCAATAAAATATTCTACTTGTCCAAATAACATATTCTACTTGACCCAATAAATGAAAAATATCTTATGCAACAAATCTATGTCAATAAAAATGAGAAAGAGAGTTCATCGGTGCTATATAGAACCAATTCTGACCTATGGAAGCGAATCATGGACAGTAGACAAACAAATGAAAAAAAACGATTAGAGGCCACAGAGATGGGATTTCTCATAAGAATGTTGAAAGTTCCCTGGACAGATAATAAGACCAATGAGGAAGTTCTCAAAGCGGCCAACACAAACAGGGAGCTCTTAAAAAACATCAGAAAGAAGCAATCAACATATTTCGGGCACATCGTCAGAAGAGGAAAGTTGGAATACTTGGTTACAACTGGCAAAATAAAAGGAAAGAGAGATCGTGGACGACAAAGAGAGAAAACACTGGATAGCTTGGTGTCGTGGCATGGAAAACAGTCAATAACAGAACTGATACGATGCACTGTAGGTAGAAGAATGTGGAGGGACATGATCGCCTACGCCAAACGGCAGGGTACATGATGATGATGACTTGATCCAATAAAATATTCTACTTGTTCCAATAACATATTCTACTTGACCCAATAATATTTTCTACTTGTCCCAATAATATATTCTACTTGTCCCAATAATATTTTCTACTTGTCCCAATAATATATTCTACTTGTCCCAATAAAATATTCTACTTGTCCCAATAAAATGTTCTACTTGTCACAATAACACATTCTACTTGTCCTAATAACATATTCTACCTGCCCCGGTAATTTATTTCAGCTGTCCTAATAACATAGTCTACTTGTCCCAATAACATATTCTAATTGACCCAATAATATTTTCTACTTGTCCTAATAATATATTCTACTTGTCCCAATAAAATATTCTACTTGTCCCAATAATATATTCTACTTGTGTCAATAAAATATTATACTTGTCCCAATAATATATTCTACTTGTCCCAATAATATATTCAACTTGTCCCAATAACATATTGTACTTGTCCCAATAATATATTCTACTTGTCCCAATAACATATTCTACTTGACCCAATAATATTTTCTACTTGTCCCAATAATATATTCTACTTGTCCCAATAAAATATTCTACTTGTCCCAATAACATATTCTACTTGTCCCAATAAAATATTCTACTTGTCCCAATAAAATATTCTACTTGTCCAAATAACATATTCTACTTGTCCCAATAATATATTCTACTTGTCCCGATAACATTTTCCAGCTGTCCTAATAACATATTCTACTTGTCCCAATAACATATTCTACTTGTTACAATAATATATTCTACTTGTCCCAATAATATATTCTACTTGTCCCAATAATAGATTCTAATTGTCCCAATAATATATTTTACTTGTCCCAATAACATATTGTACTTGTCCCAATAACATATTGTACTTGTCCCAATAACATATTGTACTTGTACCAATAAAATATTCTACTTGTCCCAATAATATATTCTAATCGTCTCAATAACATATTGTGCTTGTCCCAGTAACATATTCTACTTGTCCCAATAACATATTCTACTTGTCCCAATAATACATTGTTCTTGTCCCAATAACATATTTTAATCGTCCCAATAACATATTGTACTTGTCCCAATAACATATTCTACTTGTCCCAAAAACATATTCTACTTGTCCCAATAATACATTCTACTTGTCCCAATAACATATTCTATTTGTCTCAATAATGTATTCCAGCTGTCCCAATAACATATTCTACTTGTCCCAATAACATATTCTACTTGTCCCAATAACAAATTCTACTTGTCCCAATAACATATTCTACTTGTCCCAATAATATATTCTAATCGTCCCAATAACATATTGTACTTGTCCCAAAAACATATTATACTCATCCCAATAACATATTCTACTTGTCCCAAAAACATATTCTACTTGTCCCAATAATACATTCTACTTGTCCCAATAACATATTCTATTTGTCTCAATAATGTATTCCAGCTGTCCCAATAACATATTCTACTTGTCCCAATAACATATCCCCATGTGCCCCAACAACATATTTCAAGTGTCCAAATAATATAATCCAGCTGTCCCAATAACATATTTCAGCTGTCCCAATAACATATTCTACTTGTCCCAATAACATATCCCCATCTGTCCCAATAACATATTTCAAGTGTCCAAATAATATAATCCAGCTGTCCCAATAACATATTTCAGCTGTCCCAATAACATATTCTACTTGTCCCAATAACATATCCCCATGTGTCCCAACAACATATTTCAAGTGTCCAAATAATATAATCCAGCTGTCCCAATAACATATTTCAGCTGTCCCAATAACATATTCTACTTGTCCCAATAACATATCCCCATCTGTCCCAATAACATATTCCAACTGTCCCAGTAAAATATTCAACTGTCCCAATAACATATTCCAGCTGTCCCAATAATATATTTGAGTTGTCCCAATAGTTGCCCTATATATATATAGTTCAACTTTTCCAGCCTTATAACTTTGGAATAATACAAAATTGTTGTTACTTCTTGATGATCATATAAGCTTTCTATTACCGTTGGCCACTTTGAAGTACCTTGTACTTTACTTTGCCTTTAGCCTGCCAGTGTACGCTAGAACAGCACTTTTCTTTCTTCCTTTTATTTTCGGTAACACCTATCTGTTAAATTTCTATTTTCATTAGCATTTCTTCACGAATTACAGTAACTGTTAATTATTATGTAACATTGGTATGCAAAACCATACATCTGCATCTGTAACATTTTCAAATTCCTTGTTCACCAGCTTTAATGTATCAGGAAATCGTTTCGAGTCTTCTCTTTTTCCGTCACTTGCGCTTCTGAACGCTTACACATGAAACAAGGAGGGATATAGGTTAATGTACTTAACAGCTCCATAAAGATGTTATTTTTGCTTCCTTGCTTCCGTCCTGCCGATTGTCTGAGATAGCCGTCACCGTGTTAAATCATTAATGTGTGCGTTTTCGTAAATCGAGCAGAGCTGAAAGAAGTTCTGCATCACTCGCTTCGCTCATCCGTTTTCAACCCGACGCTGTTCCGCGTTTCTTCCTGATCCACTTTTCAAATATCTTTTTCTTTTCCTTAGTGTTCATCCATTGAATGGGCGTGAATGCGTTGTGTCGCTAGTCTACAACAGCGCCGCGATATCTGCGCCTTGCGGGACGACAATTCTGTCTTCGGCCAGGATAAATAGATTTGGATTCATCATTTGTTTTGCCCGGACATCGGCCATTTTTGGCCTACTCTTTTCGATTTTAATTGCCAAGGGTTCTGTCATGGAATTCTAGGAAAGTACCAGTCAAATACCAGTGGGAAACGGGATGAAGATGATGGCGCTGGACACAAACTGTGAAAGCAAACTGAGAACATTACACAACAAATCCTTGTTTGGAACCCTAATGGGAAGAGACAAAGATGAAGACCAAATTATAGAGAAGACAGATAAGCATAGATGAAGATGTTGGAGAGGACATGGACTGTTCTTTAAAAAAATGGCAAGAAACAGAACGGCTTGGAAAATGTTTGTTGAAAACCTGCGCTCGAGTTGAAAGGAAGAATTTCTTTAACGTCCACTTATGCACACGGGACCTCCTGTTTTTCGCCGTATTCTGAGAAGGCTAGACATCACATCTCACTACCAAGAGAGGGCTAGACATCACATCTCACTACCAAGAGAGGGCTAGACATCACATCTCACTACCAAGAATGGGCTAGATATCACATCTCACTACCAAGAAAGGGCTAGACATCACATCTCACTACCAAGAGAGGGCTAGACATCACATCTCACTACCAAGAGAGGGCTAGACATCACATCTCACTACCAAGAAAGGGCTAGACATCACATCTCACTACCAAGAGAATGATAGACATCACATCTCACTACCAAGAGAGGGATAGACATCATATCTCACTACCAAGAGAGGGCTAGACATCACATCTCACTACCAAGAAAGGGCTAGACATCACATCTCACTACCAAGAGAGGGATAGACATCACATCTCACTACCAAGAGAATGATAGACATCACATCTCACTACCAAGAGAGGGATAGACATCATATCTCACTACCAAGAGAGGGCTAGACATCACATCTCACTACCAAGAAAGGGCTAGACATCACATCTCACTACCAAGAGAGGGATAGACATCACATCTCACTACCAAGAGAGGGATAGACATCATACCTCACTATCAAGATAGATCTAGACATCATATCTCACTACCAAGAGAGGGATAGACATCACATCTCACTACCAAGATATATCTAGACATCACATCTCACTATCAAGAGAGGGATAGACATCACATCTCACTACCAAGAGAGGGATAGACATCACATCTCACTACTTAGAGATCAAGGGAGATTATAAAGTCAGGAAGAAACCACGGTTTTGATTTTTTTTAAATGTCCATCGCTTGTGATGAGGGTGGAACCCGGTACTTTTTTGACCGGAGGCCTAAGCCTTACCTATAAACCACCCAATCCCCTTTAAAAATGTAATTTCCTCTTAAACAAATCTGTACACCACTTCAAGACGCTCCCACTATTCCAAAGCCAGAAACTTGAATGATAATATTGATTTCTGTATTATTCTCGTGATTGTTCTTGCTTGTACGATCAGTTCTTTATTTCTGCTTGACATCTTCAATTCTTTGTTATCAATTCTGCGAGTTTATTAGCCCCGAATAGCTTCTTACAAAGTCAAACTCATTTTGCCATAAAACATTCTTGACATTAATGTGGCGGAAATATAATTATTCTTCTGCTGTCAATGTTTTTTTCCCCTGACCAATAAAACGTTTCGGCAAGCAGGAATTCCTCGGGATATGACCAATTAATTTAGCTGATCTTTCGCGGAATGAGGAATCAAGAACCAATGTGAGAGGCTCTCAAGCAAACGTTATGTGTATCATTAAATATCATTTCATCTATTACTGATTTCGTTGATAAATTTAAATCGAACCGTTTTTTTCGCATCATATCTCCAAAAATGTACTTCTGACTTGCAGTTTCCGATAATCACAGTTTTAAACTATAATTACGTTCGTTTGTAGCGGTTTTTAAAAAATATATAAATTGTATTAAAATTACAAGTATTGCAACAATAAATGTAGCCAACTGATATTTATGTTTTTGTTTTTTGAACGAAATGAGTTCGTGAAGGAAATGAAAATCAAAGAACAAATCTTTAATTAAATACAGAGAACATGTACATTTATTTATTTACGTGCCTGAAGAAAATAGATTGAGACTCTGCATCACAGAATACACCATAGTCTCTTTTATGACAGGTCAGATCTGACACAATGCAATCTCTTATGTTTTGTTTCCTGCATTGAAATGTGAGCAGCAATGCTACCAGTGCAATATATGGACCCCATACTTTGAACGGAGTTCGTCAACTTAGATAATGGAAATACCCCCCCCCCCCGAAGGTTCTCAGTATTTATAGGAGCACATGCGGGTGTGCCTGGAGTGCGGCGATCATGATCCTAACATAACATCATCTTAGAATCTTATATGAGAAGGTAGAGGAAGGATAGACAGAATAGCGAAGGAAAGCAACAAGAAAAGTCTCAGTCTGAACAGTAAGAAAATATAAGTAATGATCATATCAAAGAAACAATCATCACCATCATGCAGCATAAAAATAAACAGGATAATCTGAAACAAGTGCAACGCGTCAAATACTTGTGCACAATGATAACATCAGATGGAATATGTACCACAGAAATAAAAAAGCAGAATAGCTCAGGCCAAATTAGCATTTCAGAAAATGAAAAACATCTTATGCAACAAGTCTATGTCAATAGAAGAAGTAAATGAGAAAGAGAGTTCAGGGGCTGTTTAAAGCCAATTCTGACCTATGGAAGTGAATTAAGGACAGTACATCAACAAACAAACGAAACGCCGATTAGAGGCTACAGAGATAGGATTTCTCAGAAAAATATTGAGAATTCCCTGGACAGTTAAAAAAAATCGACGAGGTAGTGGGCAAAAAGGCCACACCAAGGAGGTAGTGGATACAAAAAGGGAGCTTCTAAAAAACATCAGAAAGTAACAATCAACATTTTCCGAACACATCATAAGAAGATGAATGTTGGAGTACTTGGTTACAACAGGCAAAATACAGGGCACGAGAGATCGCGGAAGACAAAGCGAGAAGATTCTAGATAGCTTGGTGTCAGGGCTTGGAAAACAGTCAACAACAGAACTGATACGATGTACTGTGGCTAGAAAATTGTAGAAGGACATAATCCGCTACGCCAACCGGTATCGGAACAGTTGATGATGATGATGATGATGATGATGATGATGATGGAGGAAGGAAATAGAGCCCCAGTTAGACTTAGAAAGTCATGGAAAAATTACAACAGTATGAATAAAGCAATACAACAGCATGAATGAAATTACAAAAGCATGAATGAAATATTGCAACAAAGTAAATGAAACTACAACAGTGTCAATGGAAAACTAAGGCATTAAAGAAATACTACAAAGGCATCAAATGACAGTGATTAAAATAATCAGAAGACAATAACTAGAACGTTATGTATCTGCCTCGACAGACGACAGGGTTTAAGAAGAGGCGAAGAAACATAGGAAGAAAAAAAGAGAAAAGGAAATGTCTTATTTTATAATTTACGTTGAATACTCATTTATTTTGTTCAGCTCCGTATCTGTCATTAAAAACTTGCTTTTCCACATGGCCCTCGCGTGATCCTCGTGTTTAGAAATATATCCATCTTTCACGAATTTCTTTTCTTTACAAAATCGTTGGGAACACTTTCTAAAGAAATATAGGGAGTCGTGGTGTAGCTAAAATAGCTGCCATGTTTGCTCCTTTTGTTCCACGATACTCGATTTGTCGCATTTGATCAAGACCAAGTTTACTTACTTTTTTAGATCCCTACCCCCAGGTAAAGTCATAGAGGTGCAAAGGATCTTGGTCAGCTATGTTTTGCTGATACTGATGTCTACAAAAATATGTCAATAAAAATGAGAAAGAGTTTATTGGTGCAACATAGAGCCATTTCTGACACATGGAAGCGAATCAAGAATAATAAACAAAGAAATTGAAAGACGATTAGATGCCACAGAGATATGCTTTTTCAGAAGAATGATAAGAGTTCCCTGGACAGCTAAAAAGACCAACGAGAAAATTCTCCAAGAGGTCAACACAAAAAGGGAGCTCCTAAAAACTAATCAGAAAGAAAAAAATCAACATTTTTCGGGCACATCATGAGAAGAGAAAAATTGGAATACCTGGTTATAACTGGCAAAATACAGGAAAAGAGAGATCGCGAACGACAAAGAGAGAGAATGCTAGTTGGCTTGGTGTCATGGCAAGGAAACCAATCAAAAACAGAATTGATATGATGCACTGTTGATAGAAGATTGTGGAAGGATATGATCGCCTACCGGTATGGCACATGATAATGATGATGCCTACTAATGAGCAACAAATGTCATGTCCTAATAGAATTGTTTCTGATATCTTGTCATTTATAATAATTAAATCTGTCATTGTTGATAGAAAACAGAAGATTATCATGGAGAGATCTGAGACGTGTTTGTGAAAGGTGTGTCTACCGTGAGTGTAGCGAGAAGAGCTCTCTTGCTAATCAGTAAAATGAATGTATTTTAATATAACTGGCAGATTAATACCAAATTTACAATGACGAGCTCACACCACAGAATATCCGTACTGTTCCATATGTTGGTCCCTGTTGATTTGGTTACTTTGTCCAGATTTAGCACCAGCTACACAAGGCTCTAGCATGATGGCATCTGATGTCAGTCCCGAATTAGGTTTCTTACTGGACGAGATGTTCTGTAGGTACTGCCAGCTCAGGTGTGTGCTGATGTCAGTGAGGTCAATGCATTGCTTGTCTGCCGTGTCCTGGTCATCGTTGGGATTCGTTGGCCAGATGTCTAGGGGAGAAGACTGTTGGAGTGGGCTCATCGGACAATTGTCATGGAAAGTCAAGGCATCCACAGCTTGTAGTGCTGGAACAGGCGATGCTAAGATCGCTTCATTGGACACACAGCTAACAATAGTGTGTTGTTGTTGCTGCTGCTGCTGCTGTTGTTGTTGTTGTTGGGGGATATTAAATGATCTGTGCGGTCGTTGCGGGCAGCTTCTGGAAGAGTTGTGTGTACCAATTGAATTGCTGACATTTTTTTCAAGGTTTTTCGGACTGAGTGTTGTGAGTTGTGGTGGGTGGTTTGATGCATGGTAGTCGTTGGAAGAGGCAGTCTTTCTGGACGGTTTGCTGCAGTTTCTGTTAGTCCTAGACTTGCGGAGCGGCTTCAGCAAGGGGTTTGCCTGTTTGCTTAGCACAGATTTGTTGTGGGCCGCGCAGTAGGAACTGCGGAACCCGGAGTCTTCAGAGTCTGTGGTCGACGACTGAGATGCTTGGGAGTCTGGTCGTTCGGTGATTGCCGGAATGCACTGGCCACTATCCGCTATTCCGCTGTCTCTGTAGGAATGTTTGAGAGGCTTAATTGGTGATGACAGCAACATTAAATCTTCCTTGTGCCCGTTGGTGTCTGATAAAAGTGAAGGTTGATTGAGTAGGTTTATAGAAGGGGAGAAGGGTGCAACAACCCGGCTAGGTAGTTCGTGGGTGGGGCTAGCAGGCATCACTTTGTCTCTCCTTACAGGATGAGTGTGCAGTTGATGACTTTGGGAACTCTGTGTTTGGTTCGTGTGAAAGAAGGGCTGGTCATTTGATGCTGCTTGTGATGGTTGCTCTAATATTTCGTGGTACAGTGAGAGTATAGATGTCTGATGTGGCATTAATGGATGAGAAGAAGATTGGAGTTCGTGAGGTGAGAGGCCAACTTGTCTGTCGTGGTAGTCTGCAAGATTCAAGCTTGAGCTGTGAGCGAGGGCTGCGTTGTATGCAAGTGGACTTTGAGGCTTAGTTGCGTCGTCACTGTAGCGTGGTCCATGGTTGGGGATAATGGGTGAGTGAACCGGCTTGTGATGCTGTACCGCTTGTTGGTGGTACTGCTGCTGATGTGCGTGAATGTGTACCTGGTCACCACATAATTGCTGTAGCTGTGGTTGTCGTTGATGCTGCTCTATAGTCAGGCAAAGGTCTCTATTCCCATTATGGTTGCCTTGGGCTGGATACGAAGTTACTCCTGAGATATCAGAATCTGGGCAAGTCCTGTAGACTAGACTATGTCGACATTCGTTTTCACGACTAGGTGATAACCCTGCAGAGATACCACTGTCATGGTACGTGTGATATAGAGCTCGTACTTGCCCGTCCTGCACAGTTGACGGACTCCGACTTACGTCGTATGCGATGTTATCTGCACCTATTTTCAAGAAATGCACATCCTCCACTAGGCAAAACGTGGGCGGTGGAGGAAACTTCATTGACAACCCCAAACTTCTCATTTTCCCATGTGGGTCGTATTTTTGGGTGAGCACTTCCTTTCGAGCTTTTTGCAAAAACCTGGAATTGTAAACAATTTATTAATTAAAATTTTGTTTAATTCAAGAATAATTCGTTTACAAAATCCTAACATTTCACTTTATGTAGAATATGTTTTGAATGTCAAATTGTGTATTTGTTTACGCAATCTCTCACGAAGGTAATTCAACATTTTACTTTTTTTTAAAATAACAACTTTAAAACTCCTAATAGGCCAGGGGATACTAGACTGAAATATCAACATTTCAAAACTGCAAAAAATTAATTTGAAGGATATGACGGTAGCACCGCATAATGACTGCCGGACGTCTGTTAAGATCTGCACTACGAGTATGTTGAACATAAGGTTCATGCAAGATCAAAACTTCAGCAATTACAGGACAAGCCGTTTGGTGTTGACACCAATAATGAAGTGTCCAATGCTTTCTTACAAGTGCCAAAGTATACACGGAAGAAAACAGAAACATTTACAGCTGAATCATTTGAATGAGCAAATAAAATATTTAAAGAGTAATTTTCTTTGTTGTTCTAAATATGTTTCCACAATATGCAAGGATGGTTAAGTAGACAAAAGAGAATGTTTCAAATTTCTGTTACTTTCTCTTTGATGTTGAGGTAAAATAAAAGCCATGAGTCTAACACGTCATGGCAATTGAGCGGCCTTTATCTCTCTGGTCCTGTCGTGAGCCCCCCGACATACACCAGCAATGGTAATATGTGTGGTCAAGAGTTTTTTTTAAATTCTTGATGTGGTAGTGTCTTTTAGAGAAAACATTCTTTACTTTCCTACGTCAGTGACTATCCAACGCATGGTCCCCTAGTCTGACCCACACTGTGCATCTCTATTCCACTGTTTTATTTTAGATTGCTAGATAGTCTCTGGCCTTTGCTTCCATTACTTACCTTGAGAATCCACAACATAACAATTCTTACAGTTTCTGCATCTGTACATGAATCATCCTTTTCTGGCATCTTTTATTTTCGTCAGCTTTACACTTTCAGCAGTTCCTATTTTGTTGATTTACTTCGGGCTGGGGACTGGGTGATCTAGAGGTATGAACTCGGCCTCTGGATAGGAAAGTTCTGGGTTCGATTCTCACCACAGACGCTAAGAATTTTTAAAAAATCGAACCACTGGTTTCTTCGTGGCTTTATCCTGCCCTGGTCTGTGGTTAGTTAGATCCAGTGTCTAACCGTCTCGGAAATCAGGAGGACACGTGTGCATTCGCGCACGTTAAAGAACCACTGGCAGTTAAAAGAGTACACCATGAGAAGAGGAAAGTTAGAATATTTGGTCACAGCTGGCAAAATACAGGGAAAGAGATATCGCGGACAAGAAAGAGAGAAGACACTAAATAGCTTGGTGCCGTGGCAGGGTAAACGTTCAACATCAAAACTGATAATTTGACAGAAATTTGTGGAAAGACATGATCGTCTGCGCCAGCCGGTATGGATCATGATGACGATTCTTAGAAAACAAACATTCGAACAAAATTAATAATCACTCAACAAACCCGAGCCTATTAACATAAATATTAACATACAACAAACATATCACATTTTATAACATCCACGCCGAAAGCCACAAATGATCATCATTAAGTACCATGCCTGATGGCGTAGGTGATCATGTCTCTCCACAACTTTTGATCCCAAAGGTTATTTATCATTTCTGTTGTGTACCTTCTGCCACGCAATTCTCTTAAGCTGTCTGATATCTTTTCTCTTTGCTTCCCTCTATCTCTTCATCCCTCAATTGCCCTCCCCAGTTGTCACAATATATTCCACCTGTTCCCTTCTCATTACATGGCCACAAACTCATGATTATTTCTTTCTAATATTGGAAATTATCTCTCTTTTTGCTTTGGCCTCTTTCAGAACGTTTTCATTACTCTTCTTAGCTGTCTATGGTATTCTCAGTATTCTTATGTAAAACCACACTGCTATAGCCTCCAGTGATTTTCCTGTATGTTGTCCATGATAAACCACAAATAGCATACCAATTACAGTATATCCTACCCTTCCGCTTCAAAAATACCAGTTTAACGTACCCTAAATAATAAAATACCCATCACATCTACTCGGCTTTATAAACCATTACTTACCCCACAGAATATTTAATTGGGCCACTATCACCATCATCACTATCACCATCACCAACCTCATCAATATCAGCATCACCATCAACAACATCATCACTATCAGCATCACCATCACCAAAATCATCACTACAACCAACATCATCACTATCACAACACCATCACTATCACCCACCAACACCAACATCATCACTATCACCAACATCATCACTATCACCAACATCATCACTATCACTATCACAACATCATCACTATCACCATCACCATCACCAAAATCATCACTATCACAACATCATCACTATCACCATCACCATCACCAAAATCATCACTATCACCAACATCATCACTATCACATCATCACTATCACCATCAAAAACACCAACATCATCACTATCACCATCACCAACACCAACATGATCACTATCACAACATCATCACTATCACCAACATGATCACTATCACAACATCATCACTATCACCATCACCATCACCAAAACCATTACCAATATCATCACTATCACCAACATCATCACTATCACAACATCATCACTATCACCATCACCAACACCATCACCAATATCATCACTATCACCAATATCATCACTATCACCAACATCATCACTATCACAACATCATCACTATCACCATCACCAACACCATCACCAATATCATCACTATCACCAATATCATCACTATCACCAATATAATCACTATCACCAATATCATCACTATATCCAATATCATCACTATCACCAATATCATCACTATCACCAATGTCATCACCATCACCAATATCATCACTATCACCAATATCATCACTATCACCAACATCATCACTATCACCAATATCATCACTATCACCAATATCATCACTATCACCATCACCAATATCATCACTATCACCAACATCATCACTATCACCAATATCATCACTATCTCCAATATCATCACTATCTCCAACATCATCATCATCAGAACATCATCACTATCACCATCACCAACATCATCACCACAACCATCACCAATACCAACATCATCACCACCACAACCACCATCACCATCACCAACGCCATCACCACCACAACATCAATACTATCACCACTACCATCACCATCAACAACACCACCACCATCACCATCACCACAACCATCACCACCACCATCATCATCACCACTACTACACCATCAAAACCACCACCATCACCATCCCCGTCACAACCACCATCAGCATCACCATCACCAACATCATCATCATCACCAGCATCGTTACTATCACCACCAACATCTTCATTGTCATCACTATCACCAGCATCATTACCATCACCATCACCACAACTATCATCACCATCACAACCACCATCACCAGCATCGTTACTATCACCACCAACATCATCATTGTCATCACCATCACCAGTATCATCACCATCATCATCGTCATCACAAGCACCACAATCATCACCATCACCATCACCACCACTATCACCATCATCATCACCAGCACCATCACCAACATCATCACTATCATCACCACCATCATCACCATCACCACCATCATCATCATCACCACCACCATCATCATCATCACCACAACCATTATCACCATCACAACCACCATCACCAGCATCGTTACTATCACCACCAACATCATCATGTCATCACCATCACCAGCATCATCACCATCACAATCATCATCATCGTCATCACAACCACCACCATCATCACCGTCACCATCATCACCACCATCACCATCATCATCACCATCACCAACACCATCAACAACATCATCACCACTATCATCATCATCACTACCACCATCATCATCATTACCATCACCATCACCACAACCATCATCATCATCATCACTACCGCCATCATCTCCACCATCATCCTCATTACCAGCATCATCACCATCATCATTATCATAATCATCACCACTAGCATCACCATCATCATTATCACCATCACCATCACCATCACCACCACCATCACCATCACCACCACCACTATAATCGTCACCACCACCATCATCACCACCACCATCAGCATCATCACCACCACTATCACCATCATCATTACCATCATCTTCACAACCACCATGACCATAACCACCACCACCACCACCATCATCATTACCATCATCTTCACAACCACCATGACCATCACCACCACCATCACCACCACCACCAACATCACTATCACCACTACCATCACCATTATCTAGTTTGTCCATGTTGGAACATGACTTCCAATACAGCTACATTGAGGCTGTTTCTGTCCCGCGTGTGATACCCAACGTCTGCAGCAGTCAACCCAAACTTGTCCATGATATCTTGCATCAACCTTCTTGAGTGATCTTCCTCTCTCTCCTCTACCAAGTATCACCCCCCACCCCGCCCCGCCCCCTCTCCGAAATAATCTACTTCGTGCCATAATCCCTTTTTTGCAACCAAATTGTATTTTCCCTTGATTGTATTGTCTTTTCCAGCCAGTTTCTTCTTATTCTACATTTCAGCTCCCTGAGGAGCATAGGTCTTCAACAAACACTTTCCAAGCCGTTCTGTTTCTTGTCATTCTTTCAGGATCATTCAATGTATTCCCCATCATCTTCATCTCTGCTTCCAGCTGTCTTCTCCGACAATATTTCGGTTCTACTCCTTGTGTTTTTCTTTAGGGCTTCCAAAGAAGGGTCTGTTGCATAAAACTCTCTGTTTTCTTCCGCAATATATGTCCTGTTCCAGCGTCATCGTCTTCCCTGTATCTCTTTAGGAAATGGTATTTCACTGGGCTATATTCCATAATTCTATGTTAGTAATTTTGTCCTGCCATTTCCATCCTTTTACTTTGCGGAAGCATTCATTAATGAGGGTCTATATCTTCATGATTTTCATTTTTGTTGTTCTCCATGTTTCGCAGCCAAATAATAGGACTAACTTAACATTGGAGTTGCCAATTTTTATTTTTTGCATTTAACCTAATTTCTCTGGATTCCCATATATTTCCCAGTGCAACGAAGGTTGCACCTGCATTTGATATCCTTATCTTGATATCTTTATTTTGGTATCATTCTCTTTTCTTCGCTCTCTCCTGTATCCTCCATCGATCCTGTACAGTAAAACAATTAAGGTACAAAATGTTCACAAACAATTATCCAGCCAGTTTACTGAACTAATAATCTCTTACAAAATGAACATATTTGTTCCTTTCTCTGGCCATGATTTATTTCATTAAATACCTTCTTAAAATAACACAAATAAAAATAAATATAAAAATAATAAATATCATATTAAATAATACAACTTGAAAAAGATTCTCATTAAATGGAACATCCCCAAAGATGCGCCATCATGAGATCTGTGGTTACAATCAACCGCTGCCTCTCAGGGTCCTCTGGCAACGTTTGTAAACACCGAGGCCAGGACAGGACCTTTTACTTCTTTGGTAAGTGGTCCCCATTCTATGAAGTTCGTCAATCCGCTCCTTTCTAAAACTTACTTGAAGGACTTGATGCTTATTTGTTTGACATTTAGCTACAGCTTTAGATATAAAATATTGTCACACAATCCCATCTCCCATTACCTTAGACATAAAACATCATCACATAATCCCATCTCCCATTACCTTAGACATTAAACATCTTCACATAATCCCATCTCCCATTACCTTAGACATTAAACATCTTCACATAATCCCATCTCCCATTACCTTAGACATTAAACATCTTCACATAATCCCATCTCCCATTACCTTAGACATTAAACATCTTCACATAATCCCATCTCCCATTACCTTAGACATTGAACATCTTCACATAATCCCATCTCCCATTACCTTAGACATTAAACATCTTCACATAATCCCATCTCCCATTACCTTAGACATTAAACATCTTCACATAATCCCATCTCCCATTACCTTAGACATTAAACATCTTCACATAATCCCATCTCCCATTACCTTAGACATTAAACATCTTCACATAATCCCATCTCCCATTACCTTAGACATTGAACATCTTCACATAATCCCATCTCCCATTACCTTAGACATTAAACATCTTCACATAATCCCATATCCCATTACCTTAGACGTTAAACATCTTCAGGCAAAATCTCATCTCCCATTATCTTAGACAATAAACATCTTCACACAATCCCATATTTCACTTACCAACAGTAGATGAAAGTGATGAACAGCGCGATAGTGATGACGGTGGGAACAATGATCCCCACGTAGAAAAGAAAGTTCATGATGACGTCATCACTGCTGATGGTTGTCTTGGTCAGGCTCCGGATGACGTTCTTCTTATACCAAAGTCACGTGCCTGCAAGACACAAGTCACGTGCCTGAAAGTCAAGACAAGTCACGTGCCTGAAAGTCAAGACAAGTCACGTGCCTGCAAGACACAAGTCACGTGCCTGAAAGTCAAGACAAGTCACGTGCCTGCAAGACACAAGTCACGTGCCTGAAAGTCAAGACAAATCACGTGCCTGAAAGTCAAGACAAGTCACGTGCCTGCAAGACACGACAAGCCACGTGCCTGCAATTCAAGACAAGTCACGTGCCTGCAAGACAAGACGAGTCACGTGCCTGCAAGACAAGATAAGTCACATGCCTGCGAGACAAGACGAGTCACGGGCGTCAGACTGCACGCAACTTGATGGTATTTTCTGGAGAAGAAGAACGATTAAATCAATTGAAGACAGCAAGAACAAGAGGTAGTAGAAAAGAAAAGAAGAAATTTAAGGCATTGCCATTTTCAGCTTTCTTACAAGGTTTCCCAAAAACACTCTTCCTACATGGAAAACAGCTTTTTATTTTCAATTTATTCTATTTTTCTTTCGGTGCGTGCCGTTAACAGTTATCGCGCGCTGAAATTTTCTTTTTTCTTGTAGTCTTTGGCCAATTGTGTGGAAACAAGTCGATGTTAGCCAATTGTGTGGAAACACGTCGATGTTAGCCAATTGTGTGGAAACACGTCGATGTTAGCCAATTGTGTGGAAACACGTCGATGTTAGCCAATTGTGTGGAAACACGTCGATGTTAGCCAATTGTGTGGAAACAGGTCGATGTTAGCAAATTGTATGGAAACACGTCGATGTTAGCCAGTTGTGTGGAAACACATCGATGTTAGCCAGTTGTGTGGAGACACGTCGATGTTAGCCAGTTGTGTGGAGACATGTCGATGTTAGCCAATTGTGTGGAGACACGTCGATGTTAGCAAATTGTATGGAGACACGTCGATGTTAGCCAGTTGTGTGGAGACACGTCGATGTTAGCCAATTGTGTGGAGACACGTCGATGTTAGCCAATTGTGTGGAAACACGTCGATGTTAGCCAATTGTGTGGAGACACGTCGATGTTAGCCAATTGTGTGGAGACACGTCGATGTTAGCCAATTGTGTGGAAACACGTCGATGTTAGCCAGTTGTGTGGAGACACGTCGATGTTAGCCAATTGTGTGGAGACACGTCGATGTTAGCCAGTTGTGTGGAGACACGTCGATGTTAGCCAATTGTGTGGAGACACGTCGATGTTAGCCAGTTGTGTGGAGACACGTCGATATTGGCCAGTTGTGTGGCGACACGTCGATGTTAGCCAATTGTGTGGAGACACGTCGATGTTAGCCAGTTGTGTGGAGACACGTCGATGTTAGCCAGTTGTGTGGAGACACGTCGATGTTAGCCAATTGTATTATGCTGCATCTCTGTTTTATTGCTAATCTCTTGACTTGTCATCTTCCTCCTACAATGAAGCCTGATAGTGGCGAGCAGGCGTGATTGGTTTCAATTGCATGTGAGAGGACTGATTCACTTTATATTTGGCCTTTTTTGTCTTTGTCTCTTCTTCTACATTTCAACTTCCTGGAGCATAGGTCTTCAACAAACACTTTCCAAGTCGTTCTGTTTCTTGCCATTCTTTTAAGATCATTCCATGTCTTCCTCATCATCTTCAGCTCTGATTCCATCTGTCTTCTCCAAGAATATTTGTATTTTCCTTTTGGTCTTTTTCCTTGAGGATTCAAAAAAAGGCGTTGTCGTATAATACTCTCAATTGGCTTCCGCAGTGTGTGTCCTATCCAGCACCATCGTCTTCGCTGTATCTCTTTATCCACTGGTATTTGACTGGTACTTCTCCAAAATTCTATGTTAGAGATTTTGTCCATAAATTTATATCCTTTTATTATGTGCATGCATCCATTAATGAAGGCGTGTATCATCATGATTGTCATTTTGGCTACTTTCCATGTTTCACAGCCATATAATAGGACTAACTTAACATTGCAGTTGACAATTTTTATTTTTGTATTTAACCTAATTTCTATGGATTTCCACATGTTTCTAAGTGTAACGAATGCTCCTCTTGATTTTGAAATCCTTATTTTGGTATCCTTATTTTGGTATCATTCTCTGTTCTTTACTCTTTTTGCACTTTCTTTCAATAATGATTTCAAACTCACGATTACCTCCCCTGCCTAGTTTGACGTTTTGAGAATATGACGTCAGTGATCTATACTTTTTTTTCCAGAAACAAGGCCAGAAATAGTAGCAGGAGGGAGTCTCATCGTCAGAAAAAGAGGCCCCGTCGATCACGTGTTTTGGCCATTTACCTTCTTGACACTCCAATGTTGGTGGGCTGTACTGGGTCATGTCTACAGCCATGCACGTCCTGATGCATTGAGCGCTATGGATATCTCCTTTTCTTTTTAAAATTGTCACCGTTTGCTTCATTTGTCTAGTTAAATCCTACCTGTCCAATTGTCGATCAATCTTTGAACCAGACTCTTTATCCTGATCGCCATTGTTTAGACATGTCGTGTATTCTGACTCGGAATGTATATGATATACCTGAAGAAGGCTTTTGCCGAAACGTTGAAGTATGTCTTGTCTTTCTTTTAGTCTAGCTGCTCAATGCCATTTTATGTTTATTTTCTTTGCATTGAAGGCTCACACTATGTTCGGTATATAACTAAATGTATTCTCTGCAACACATCTAATCAATGTGCGATGTGGTCGGTATCAAGCCAGGCCGCCTTTACGGATAGGTGGAATTGAAGAGTAGTTAATACATTCTAGATGACAGCAATTCAAGCTACAGAACTCTGACAAGTCTCGATGCACAAGCAGTAAGAGAAGAAATATGAGAAGAAATATTTTTAAAATTGACAGTTTCTGGTATAAAATAATCATAGTTTAACCACACATATTGTATAGTGTCTCTTAAGATCATTTTAAAAGATAGCAGAACTATTTTTTTTCTTCTACATCCTTTCAACTCCCTGTGGAGCATTGGTCTTTAACAAACACTTTCTGAGCCGTTCTGTTCCTTGACTTTCTGTTATGATCATTCTATGTCTTCCAAATCATCTTCATCTCTGCTTCCACCTGTTTTCTCCAAGAATATTTTGGTCTTCGTATGTGTCTCTTCCTGTAGCAGAACTTTACTCAAATTATATTTGAATGGAGATAACCACAAATATCACAAATACTAAAGATTGCGGAACGGCGAGTAGAGCTGTAGATAAGATGTTAAATAAACATAGGAGCCAGTAGTGGGGTGTGATAGGCACTCCAAGGTATGGTGACAGCTTTACAAGGAAGGAACACAACACAATACTGACGTCTCGGCATGTGGCCTTCTTCAGAATACAAGGACAACGACAACAAACGGTAAAGTACAATTAACTGTAACTACGTGCCTGATGATCAAGTATAGGGAGAGGTGGACAGAGAAAGGAGAAGTCAGATGGTACGGTAAGAAAAGAGAGAGAGAGAGAGAGAGAGAGAGAGAGATGTGCTACATGAGGGGAGGTAGAATAAGTGTAGAGATAGGAAAAAAAGTAAATAATATATCTATACAAGTATATTTTTTAAATGGATTGATTAGCTGAACGACTAGTCAGTCCTGCGTGACGGAAGTCATCCGAATGACTTGCCGGAGGACAAGGAATAGATAGACGCCCAAACCAAAAGCCCGGGTGGGAAATGTCTAAGCAAAGAAAGAATGAGTGGAACTAGACGTGGCAGTTAAGTGGTCTCATAAAAAGTTACGGACAATACAGAAGAGTAACCAGGGAGGGATAACTAGTGAAGTCACAAGAAGAGGACAAAAGGGAAAGTGAGTCAAAAGGCCATGTAGTGACTGGGAGAAAAATAAGAGATAGTGAGTGCAACGGATGGGTAAGAAGTGGATGAATAGAGAAGTAGGTACAAAGAGGGGAGGGGAATAGGGAGATGGAAGAAATATACACCGGAGGAGGAGATATGGAGAGGAAGAATAAGAAACAGGTATGTGTAAAGTGGATAGGAAGAAAGGTAGTAGGCCAGAAGTGGATAGATAGAGAAGGAGGCTGTAAGGAGTAAAGTGATAGAGGAGTGGTACGCAGGAAGTAAGTACATAGAGAGGTAGAGAAGTACAAGAGGAGAAGATATGGAGAGGAGGAATAAGAAACATGTGTATATAAAGTGGATAGGCGAAGAGGCGATGGGCCAGAAGTGGATAGATAGAAAAGGGGTTAGTAAGAAGTAGAGTAATAGAGGAGTGGTGCGCAGGAAGTTAGTGACTGGGAGAAAAATAAGAGAAAGTAATTGGCTAGAAGTGGATGAGTAGAGAAGTAGGTCCAAAGAGGGGAGGAGGGGGAGGGAGAGGGAAGAAATATACGCCAGAGGAGGAGATATGTAGAGAAAGAAAAATAAACAGGTATGAGTAAAGTGGATAGGAAGAAAAGTGGTGGGCCAGAAGTGGATAGACAGAGAATGGAGTTTGTAGGAATTAGAGTTATAGAGGAGTGCTGCACAGTAAGTTGCTACATAAAGAGGTAGAGAAGTTGGGAAATGGTGAAACTGAGGGGGATACAAAAAGAGGAGGTGTCTAAGTACCAGAATAGAGGGTATAGAGAAGTGGTGACAACCAGAATAGAGGGTATAGAGAAGTGGTGACAACCAGAATAGAGGGTATAGAGAAGTGGTGACAACCAGAATAGAGGGTATAGAGAAGTGGTGACAACCAGAATAGAGGGTATAGAGAAGTGGTAACTACAAGAATAGAGAGTATAGAGAAGTGGTGACAACCAGAATAGATGGTATAGAGGAGTGGTGACAACCAGAATAGAGGGTATAGAGAAGTGGTGACTAACAGAAAATAGGGTATAGAGAAGTGATGGGAACCAGAATAAAGGGTATAGAGAAGTGGTGACTACCAGAATAGAGGGCATAGAAAAGTGGTGACTACCAGAATAGAGGGTTTAGTGAAGTGGTGGCTACCAGAATAGAGGATATAGAGAAGTGGTGACAACCAGAATAGAGGGTATAGAGAAGTGGTGACTACCAGAATATAGGGTATAGAGAAGTGGTGACAACCAGAATAGAGGGTATAGGGAAGTGGTGAAAACCAGAATAGAGGGTATAGAGCGGTGACTACCAGAATAGAGGGTATAGAGAAGTGGTGACTACCAGAAGAGAGGATTTAGAGAAGTGGTGACAACCAGAATAGAGGGTATAGGGAAGTGGTGAAAACCAGAATGGAGGGTATAGAGAAGTGGTGACTACCAGAATAGAGGGTATAGAGAAGTGGTGACAACCAGAATAGAGGGTATAGAGAAGTGGTGACAACCAGAATAGAGGGTATAGAGAAGTGGTGACAACCAGAATAGAGGGTATAGAGAAGTGGTAACTACAAGAATAGAGAGTATAGAGAAGTGGTGACAACCAGAATAGATGGTATAGAGGAGTGGTGACAACCAGAATAGAGGGTATAGAGAAGTGGTGACTAACAGAAAATAGGGTATAGAGAAGTGATGGGAACCAGAATAAAGGGTATAGAGAAGTGGTGACTACCAGAATAGAGGGCATAGAAAAGTGGTGACTACCAGAATAGAGGGTTTAGTGAAGTGGTGGCTACCAGAATAGAGGATATAGAGAAGTGGTGACAACCAGAATAGAGGGTATAGAGAAGTGGTGACTACCAGAATATAGGGTATAGAGAAGTGGTGACAACCAGAATAGAGGGTATAGGGAAGTGGTGAAAACCAGAATAGAGGGTATAGAGCGGTGACTACCAGAATAGAGGGTATAGAGAAGTGGTGACTACCAGAAGAGAGGATTTAGAGAAGTGGTGACAACCAGAATAGAGGGTATAGGGAAGTGGTGAAAACCAGAATGGAGGGTATAGAGAAGTGGTGACTACCAGAATAGAGGGTATAGAGAAGTGGTGACTACTGGAATAGAGGGTATAGAGAAGTGGTGACTACTGGAATAGAGAGTATAGAGAAGTGGTGACTACCAGAATAGAGGGTATAGAGAAGTGGTGACTACCAGAATAGAGGGTATAGAGAAGTGGTGACTACCGGAATAGAGGGTATAGAGAAGTGGTGACTACCAGAATAGAGGGTATAGCGAAGTGGTGACTACCAGAATAGAGGGTATAGAGAAGTGGTGACTACCAGAATAGAGGGTATAGAGAAGTGGTGACT
This sequence comes from Megaustenia siamemsis, assembly GCA_032433765.1. NCBI lineage: Eukaryota > Metazoa > Mollusca > Gastropoda > Stylommatophora > Ariophantidae > Megaustenia > Megaustenia siamemsis. The sequence goes on along the minus strand of JAVIAB010000117.1, from coordinate 1,680,575 downwards.
ACCAGAATAGAGGGTATAGAGAAGTGGTGACTACCAGAATAGAGGGTATAGAGAAGTGGTGACTACCAGAATAGAGGGTATAGAGAAGTGGTGACTACTGGAATAGAGGTGGACGGCGAGAAACACTACTAGCCCTATATGACGTCTAACGGTGCGGGAAGAATCAAGATCGACACAGAACGTTGTGCAGAGTCATGATCACCTACGCCAGTAAGCACTGCATTAAAAATAGCTCTAGTAGAAACAGTGAGCACAACAAGTGTAAACACAGGGGGAGATAAAGCAGAAAACTTGGGGAATTACGACTCAATCTGAAGATGAGGGTTTTTTGGAGAAGATTTTCTTTCAAAGACTTGTCGGTGGCAATGTTTGCTTTAATTTAATTAAATGTTTGGATTTAAGTTGAAGGAGGGAGAGAAAGGATAGAGGAAATTGAGAGGCAAAGTGAGAGAGAGGTAAAGAGAGAGAGAGAGAGAGAGGGATAAGGTGCGGATCGGTAAGAGATAGTTGCGAGAGAGGAGTTGAGGACAGATATTTAAAGAGGGATAATAAAAGAGATAATTGGAGAAAGACAGTAGAGAGGTACATATAGAGAAGAGATATAGGAGGTATAAAGTAAAGAAAGTGATAGAGAGGTGGGGAGAGAGATGTAAAGATGAAGAGAAAGGTATGAGACAGAGAGGCGAGGTGTGAGATGAGATATACATGTAAAGCGAGATAACGAGAAAGACGGTGGAGAGGTAAGGAGTGATAGAGAGGTGATGAGAGACAAGCTACAAAGGTAAAGAGCGGATAATAAAAGAGGACGAAGAGAGAAACGGAGAATGGAAGTGGAGGCGAGAAAGAGAGATTTACAAGGTGAAGATATAGAAGAAAATAGATATAAGACAAATTGATACAAAGAGACAGAAAAACATAAGAAATATAAGAGGTACAAAATGGGGTGGGGGATGGAGAGTGGAAAAGATGAAGGTTTAAGAGTGATAGGCTGTTGAATAAAGAGAGGCAGAGAAACAAAGAGAAGAAAAATGGAAATATGAGAGGAACGGGGAATAATATAAATGTTCATATTTATATGTGAGTGTATGGTTACATAGAACTAATATGAAGGTAAGAAAAAATTGGAGAGAGAGAAAGAATGAGTTCTATACAAAGAGAAAGAGAGAGCAAGAAAAATCAGACATATGAAAAGTGACAAGTCAAGAAAGAGAGTGGGAGAAATGGATTGATTGAACAAAAAAAAAAACATAGAAATAGGACAGCATAAAGGAAAAATACATTTTTAAAAAGGATAAAATGGAGAGATACATTTAGACATTCTCCTAGTGCCTACATGGTTGTAGCAGAGGCCGGATATAAACCCTCTACAGGGAAAATACACGTGATCGATATCTCTAAAGACACTGAGACAATTTCACACGTAAATGTACCTGCCTGAGAAATTCTCAAACAGTGGTATTCAAAATGTCAAGAGATAGGTGCACATGGACAAATGTAGTCGATTCCTAATTAGAATCACCATTAGAATATCATTAGAATATATGGTTTCTTTAGTTATATATTAATTTTATTATTGCTGATTGAGTAATTACATTACTGACATTTACAATAAATTACAGAACGTTCTGTGATATGACGTAAACATGTCAAAATAAATACATAGTTTATATCCTTATTTTGTATGCACATCATTACGTAATTTACATAGCAGCTCTTCTACTTCTTTTTTCTTTTCAGCTCCATGTCGAGCAAAGGTCTTCAGCAAAAACTTAACAAGCCGTCCTGTTTATTATCCTTCTTTTAAGATCTCTACATGTCATCTACATCATCTTTATCTCTGTTTCCACCTGCCTTCTCTAAGTATATTTTGGCCTACCCCTTTGTCTACTGCCCTGGAGATTCCAAAAAAAGGTCTTGTGTAAAACTCTCAGTTGGCTTCCGAAGCGTGTGCCCTGCCCGACGCCATCGTCTAATACCTTATTTAACACGGATTGAAAATAAGGCTCCTCTAGCTTTGCTTTGCTTTTTTCCTTTTATGTCATGCTCTGTCCTGCCTTCTTTGTTTATATTACTGCCTAGATATGCCCTATTATGAAACAATATTAATAAAAGTATTTCTTCTTCTTCTTCTTTTCTTCCACATTCGCCTTTCAGCGACGAGGGGAGATATAATTTGCGGTCTTTTACTCTTCTGTTCGCATCTGCTGCTGTTATGTTTCCTAGTGCTTCTAATATTCAGTCAATCCATCTTTTTCAAGGTGGCCCTTGGGTCTGGTGTTCTCGTAATGTTATTTAAGGATCGGTGTGTTGTGTTTTGATCTTTCTGCCTTGTCACGTGGCCAAAACATGTTATCTTTTGTTTATTTTATGGTGGGAGTTATTCCTAGCTTTTTTCTCAGTTCTTCATTTCTGATCTTATCTCTCAGACTGTTTCCTGTCATTCGTCTAACACATTTCATCTCAGTAGAGGTTATTTTTCTTATTGTTCTTCCATCTTGGGTACAGTACTGGCATTGGTAGCACAACGTTGGAATAAAGATTGTATTGTAGAGTGCCCGTTTTGCCTCTAGTGTTATTTCCTTGTTGCACAATAGTGGTGATAACTGTCTTATGACTTGACAAGCTTTGTTGCGTCTTGAGTCTATTTCTGCTGTTTTTAAATTGTCGTTTGTCATTAGACTTCCTAGGTATTTGAATTCCTCTACTTCTTTAACTGTCTGCCTTCTATAGTTATGTTGATGTTCTGTTTATCTTTGGCGACAATCATGACCTCTGTTTTGTTGATGTTGATTTTCATGTTGTATTTTGTGCCTGTGCTGTTGAGTCTATTTAAGTGTTCTTGGGGGTCTTCTATTTCCGTGTAATCGTGTCTGATTGTCTGCAAATAGATCCTCGTTGATCTCATTTGTCTCTGATGGGTTGGCTAACCTACATACCTAGTAAAGGTATTTCAAGTAGTGTTATTTTCTTACAAACAAAAAAAAAAAACCATCTTAACTCCCTTGTTAAACAGAAAATAAATTATTTCTAAAAGTGTGAGCATGTGATTGTCTTAGTAGAAATGTGTGATTGTTTTAGAAGTGTGCTATTGTCTTAAAAATGTGTGATTGTTTTAGAAGTGTGCTATTGTCTTAGAAATGTGTGATTGTTTTAGAAGTGTGTTATTGTCTTAGAAATGTGTGATTGTTTTAGAAGTGTGCTATTGTCTTAGTAGAAATGTGTGATTGTTTTAGAAGTGTGCTATTGTCTTAGAAATGTGTGATTGTTTTAGAAGTGTGCTATTGTCTTAGAAATGTGTGATTGTTTGATTAGTGTGTAACCAAGTGATTGTCTTAGAAATGTGTTCCACCAAAACAGGCTGACCAACCAAAACCAGGACAACAAACCATAAACACTTTCATGTTCACAACGCGCCATCTATCAACACACACTCTCTTGAAAAGCAAACTTTGGCGCGTGCTTAACCGGAAATCCCCGGTCAATTCATAAAAGAATTCCCCATAACGATTAAACTCCCCCATGCCACGACAAGCAAAGAAAACAAGAAGACCCAAAGGGTAAAACCCCAAAAACTAGTAGATCAATAATAAACAAACTGATTCTCCCACCGCCATAATGTGTTAGACAAACACTAAATTGTCGCGATATTTCTTCAGTGACAAAATGGTTTATCTTTCTCAGGGGCACGGGGCAACGATCAATTCCGCTATAAACCTGTCATGACAGATTGCCACCCAGATGGCAAAGCAATATAAACCTGCGTGTCTCGGGCATGCGCAATAAAATCTCGACGTGAAAGTAGCGGACAAATTGTTTCACAAATATCGTTTTCTGAACAAGTTATCAAACATGAGAGAAGAGAGTTATCGTCTCGTGAGTTTGTTCTTGATATTGGTCTCACGAGTTAACGTCAGTCATTTGCTCTAGACCAAAGATGAGGATGTTGCGGCTTTTCGTGACTTTCTTGCTTTTGCGGAGTCTACTGGTAAAGACGCATGTTTTTTGGTTTGTTTTTTTATTCTAGAGGTTCTGCAAAATTCATCGTCATCAGGTCGCATGTCCTTTGCAAAACTTTACATTCACCACAGCCCATTTGGAAGAATCTCTGTCTCTTGCCAGATCTCCCACAGAACGTTGCATTTACCACAGCCCGTCTGAAAGAATCTGTCTCTAGCTAGATCTCCTACTTCTTCTGTTGTCATGTTCAAGGTCTCCTTGATGTCTCGAAACCACCTTCTTCTTGGTCTGCCCCTAACGCGACGCCCAGGAATTATGCCTTCTATTATTGTTCTTTCCAGCCCGCTGTGTCTTTTGACATGACCAAAGTATTTTATTTTCCTCTGTAGAATGATGTTTATCAACCAGTTCTTGTAAATGCTTACATCTTGTAGTACGCTTCACATTGCTCTTTTTCATTATCCAAGGTATCTTAAGGATTTTATTTTTTGGGGTAGCATTTTGCTTTGAATTAATCGATTTTCTTCCTTTCTTGTTTGCGAGATAGTCCATGATTCACATCTATATGTTACCATCGGGAAGATACATGACCTCGGTAATTGTAATGTTACTGCCTTGCTGGTGTTGTTCCACAGGTTATTCGTGGCGTGTAATGTTTGTGCTGCTATTGCTAATCTTCTTGCCATTTCTTTCTGGCAGTCTCCATTGTTAGTTACTACAGATCTCTTTCTGGCAGTCTCCATTGTTAGTTACTACAGATCTCTTTCTGGCAGTCTCCATTATTAGTTACTACAGATCTCTTTCTGGCAGTCTCCATTGTTAGTTACTACAGATCTCTGTCTGGCAGTCTCCATTGTTAGTTACTACAGATTCCAGATATTAAAGTTTGGTCTGCCTGGGCTGATGGTCTTAACGTTAGACGTTTGAGGTTTTTCCTTTTTGTCTGTCACGATTTCTCGGTGGTCTGCAATCAGTAGTTTGGCGTTGCTTTCTGGTTGGTTCCGCTCAATTATTTCTCTAATAATCAACAGACCCCTCCCAACCTGTCGGGATCAAGGACGATCCTCAAATCGTTATCCAGTTTGATTTTGTCCAGTTCGTCATCAGGAAGCCAAACTAGAATGTGTAGCGAAGTCTTGATCAACTTTGAGTCGATGAATTATAACGTAACGAGAACACTGATGCTGGTGGGTTGATGTTTCACGAGATGGTAGCAGCAAACAGGATTGAGGGCTGCGTGGTCTAGGGGTAAGAAGTCGACCTCTGGACAGGAAGATCTCGGGTTGAGTACCGCCACAGGTGACAGAAACTTGCTTACTTCGAATCTGCGATCTATTCTTGGCTTTACCCGACCCTGATCTCTGCGCGATCCCTATGGAAGCGAATCGTGGACAGCAGACAAAATGAAAAGACGATTAGAGGCTACAGAGATGGGATTTCTCAGAAGAATGTTGAAAGTTCCCTGGATAGCTAAAAAGACCAATAAGGAAGTTCTCAAAGAGGCCAACACAAAAAGGCAGCTCCTAAAAAACATCAGAAAGAAACAATCAACATTTTTCGGGCACATCATGAGAAGAGGAAAGTTGGAATACTTGGTTATAACTGGCAAAATAAAAGGAAAGAGAGATCGCGGACGACAAAGAGAGAATATACTGGATAGCTTGGTGTCATGGCATGGAAAACAGTCAACAACAGAACTGATACGATGCACTGTATATAGACGATTGTGGAGGGACATGATCGCCTACGCAAACCGGTATGGCACATGATGATGATGATCTCTGCGTTGTGAAATCTCATGTCTATCCCTTTAAAATAACGATTAAATACGTCGGATCCCGTGTTCACTTGTCCACGTTAACGAAACCTTGACAGATAAAAGTTACAAAATGTCGGCTAAAAAATTAGCTCTTCACTGTCAAAATTGCTAAGCATAGCTACCCATGCCGGAGAGGGGCATGTGACTTTTTGTATTCACTTTCATTCTATTTAATGTATTTATGTTATATTCGTTTTTAGTCTCTTTAATGTATTTGTAATTTCTGGTCACTTCAGCGGCTTTCGTCAAGCATCTCATTTCTGTGTTTTTACACCTCGCTTTCGCCTCGGACTTTATGTGAGCGACCACGTTTAAGACCAGTACAATTACACAGGGAATAAAGATTAAAACGCTCTCAATAATTTTCTCTCTCTCGTGTCAGCAAGCGCGTTGTGTTCACGGCTGTGTGTTTCTATCTCAAAATGGCATTTTAGGTCTAATCTTGGAAATTTAGCAGCATTTGGGGATGAAGACTTCCTGTGTACATTCCTCTCATTCTTAAAAATTGTATTTTACGGAAGTGGTTTCAATTTGTGACCACCTGCAAAACGTAATTTTAAGAAATATATACAGTCAATCTATACTGGGAGCAAACAGCAATAATAAAATATAACAAAGAGAACTCTACACCCATGGATATCAAAAGAGGAGTAAGACAGGGATACATCATATCACCAAGCTTGTTCAATCTATACACTGAGCAAATCTTTAAAAACATCATAGAGATGCCAGGCCTAAACATTAATGGAAAGATAATCAATAACCTAAGATATGCTGACGATACTGTACTACTAGCAGAAAATCCTAAAGATATACAACAATTACTTAATGAAATAAACATAACAAGCAAAAAATATGGACTGGATATGAATATCAAAAAGACTAAAACTATGATCATAAACAAAGAAAATTCTCAAAACCCACAAGTGGATATCAACATTGAAGGAATAGACCTGGAGACAGTTCAGAACTATAACTACCTTGGACATACTATAACCAATGATGGAAAATGTACAACTGAAATAAACAAAAGAATAAGAATGGCAACAAGTAATTTTAATGCCATGAAGAACATACTAACATCAAAACAAATAACACCAGGGCTAAAACTAAGAATAGCAAAATGTTACATCTTCTCAATATTCCTATATGGTGCAGAAACATGGACATTAGATAGGAAAACAGAACAGAGAATTGAAGCCTTTGAAATGTGGATATATAGAAGAATAGGTAGAACTGGATGGAAGGAAAAGAAAACAAACGATGCAGTCTTAAAACAATTAAAATGAAAAGAGAACTACTAAGCACAATTCAAACAAGACAAATGCGATTTTTGGGTCATGTTAAAAGACACAATAGCCTACTAAACGTAATCCTGGCGGGAAAAATACAAGGTAAAAGAGGCAGACCAAGACTAACATGGACGAATAACATCAAAAGATGGACAAATCAGACTATGACAACCTGCACCTTTAAAGCAAGAGACAGAGCAGAATGGCGCTCCATGGTAGCCAACCTTCGTTGCGGAGACGGCACTCGATCATGATGATGATACAGTCAATGCTTATGTATAATAGATATGTTAGTAGTTTATGTTCGTAATAAAGCAAAAAGATATCAAATATTGGACATTTGAGAGTTTCTTAGAGGATGCACTAATCAATTCTGAACTACGAAGGTTTTAGAATTTTAAGTTCCAGCTTCCTTGTAATCATTTCGAATGTAAAATAGATGAAGCGTGTGTACTTTATCTTCTTGGAAAGATACACATGAGGAAATTAGCTAAAGTATCAATGAGAAACAACTGTGTATGTTGCAAGAGAGGAGTCTGATGACAGAATGTTTGTATTCTTTATGTTATGTGTTTCATCACCTTCAGCCGCCGTGTTGCCTCCGAGTTTGAGTTATTATCTCACACGCGAGGGAAAGAAAACTTGGCACCGCGTGGAATCAAGCCCTCGTACATCAGCTCGGCATTTGAAATAAATAAATAAAAGCTACGATCAGCTCGGATCGTAACATAAGGATAAAATGATATTCGTGTCTTTATTTGTTTCACTTCCATCAACGCGTTTATTTGACTAATACCATGCCAGGTCGCCCTATTTTCTCATAGAAAATATCTGCTACCAATGAAGAAGGGAGGTAGCAGTGATTAAAGAGTGTACGATAAGAGGGGAGTTAGGTAGTAGAAATCGAGGGGAGATTGAGAAGGGTTGAGTAAAATAAAATCCTGGGGTCCACGGGAAGAAGGGTTAAGAAGTAAAGAGGATGAACACATCGTGACTTACGGGAATTGTAAGACACAATGTAGGAACGAGGCAAAAATGTAAAACGGGGTATTTTGATTGATTGAAGGGAGAAAAGGTTAGACAAAGCATAGGTTGGGAAGTTCATTCGAGATAAAATGATGGCTCTATACGGACGGTTGTGTGTTTTGTGTTGCAACCGGTACCGTGAGCAGGATTAAGTTAGTTCACCAACAAGTGGCAGAGTAGGTTATTTGGTGTGTGGTCGCTGCGGGGAACAGATCTTATTCCAGGAGCAGTAATAAGTAGAAGTGTCTTAGTGTAGTTGATAAGATAGTTGTGACAGTTAGCAGCACAAACCATTTAGTGACATTCAGTGAGATGGTCTCACAAGGTAGGCTTCGTCAGAAATAGGAAGTTAGAGTGTAGTTGTAGTTGTGCAAGTTAGCAGCAAGTTAGTGTCAATTCGTAGTTAGTCTCACCACGTTAAGCTTCATCAGAAGTGTGAAGATAGAATGTAGTTGTGCATATTAGCAACAATGAACAATTTAATGACAATTCGTGAGTTAGTCTCACCACGTTAAGCTCCATCAGAAGTGTGAAGATAGAATGTAGTTGTGCATATTAGCAACAATGAACAATTTAATGACTATTCGTAGTTAGTCTCACCACGTTAAGCGTCATCAGAAGTGTGACGATAGAATGTAGTGGTGCATATTAGCAACAATGAACAATTTAATGACAATTCGTGAGTTAGTCTCACCAAATTAGGCTTCATTAGGAGCAGAGAGTTAGAAGGAAATGGTGCAGTTTAGCAGCTACGACCATTCAAGTGACAGTAGGCGAGAGAAGTTCAAGATGTCATGCTTTGTGTAGGAGCATGACGTTAGAGTGGGGTGTGCAGGCAGCGACACCGAGTAATGTAAGTGGAGCTGAGCGAGACAGAGTCGCAGAGTTCCTATCAACCAAGGAAGAGCTCAATACGGAGTACGCAGCTCCAGGAGACAACGCTAGAAGTGAGGTTGAGCGAGACAGAGTCGCAGAGTTCCTATCAACCAAGGAAGAGCTCAATACGGAGTACGCAGCTCCAGGAGACAACGCTAGAGGTGAGGTTGAGCGAGACAGAGTCGCAGAGTTCCTATCAACCGAGCAAGACCTCAATACGGAGTACGCAGCTCCAGGAGACAACGCTAGAGGTGAGGTTGAGCGAGACAGAGTCGCAGAGTTCCTATCAACCGAGCAAGAGCTCAATACGGAGTACGCAGCTCCAGGAGACAACGCTAGAGGTGAGGTTGAGCGAGACAGAGTCGCAGAGTTCCTATCAACCAAGGAAGAGCTCAATACGGAGTACGACGCTCCAGGAGACAACGCTAGAGGTGAGGTTGAGCGAGACAGAGTCGCAGAGTTCCTATCAACCAAGGAAGAGCTCAATACGGAGTACGACGCTCCAGGAGACAACGCTAGAGGTGAGGTTGAGCGAGACAGAGTCGCAGAGTTCCTATCAACCAAGGAAGAGCTCAATACGGAGTACGACGCTCCAGGAGACAACGCTAGAGGTGAGGTTGAGCGAGACCGATATCGTCAGCTTCGTGACTAGCAATATGGCTGCTAGTGGGTGCTAGTGGGTGCTAGTGGCTGCTAGTGGCTGCTAGTGGAGGAATTCCTAAACAACTATTACTAAGAGGAAGGTAGGCGATGTCAGAGTGGCTTGAGAGAGTGCTGCAGTATAACTCTGCGGTGTCGTAGATAACACAGGGGAATGCCGTCAGGTTAGCAGGCAATGTGTGAGAGGCTGCTAATATACCATTGTGATTGTGAACGTGTTGTGTGAGGTGGACTTTTGAGAATAAAACCTCAGGTGTGTTATTTTTACCTGGTGTTCAGTGAGTGCCTTCTCGAGCGCTAGCTGTATTTATCTGTGCCTAGCTGGTCTGCAGATAACCAACGGTCGGAATAAAAAACAGTGCGGAGTACCAAGATAGGCGATCACCCGGCCAAGGGTGCCACACAAGGGCAGAGTCAAACGAGGCGACAGTCCCGAACAGTAACCATCGATCACAGATGTCGACTCGACTTATCAACCAACACAAGTCATCAAGACACAAGTCGTCACGACACGTGGGCCTCGATCCAGTAAAGGGATGTCCCCGTCAACTCATCAAGGCAGTTAGGGGAGTTCGGACACCAGCAAGGCCAGTACAAATGTGCTGGTACCAGGTGTGTTTCAGTCAAGTCCATTCAAGTGCGTTAAAGAGGTCACTGTGATTTAAGAGCTGGCTGACACACGACAACGCCATGTTATATTTTACAAACCCCTGTTATACCAACTTTCATAGACTGCAATCACTGGATGAAAAGATTACTCTCCACAGCTCAGGAAAAGAGAACTTTCCGTAGATCAGGAAAAGATAACTCTCCACAGATCAGGAAAAGATAACTCTCCACAGATCAGGAAAAGATAACTCTCCACAGATCAAGAAAAGATAACTCTCCACAGATCAGGAAAAGGTAACTCTCCACAGATCAGGAAAAGATAACTCTCCACAGATCAGGAAAAGATAACTCTCCACAGATCAGGAAAAGATAACTCTCCACAGTTTGTATTTGTACCTGAAGGATCTGGTTAGGAAGCGAATGGGCTGGATGAGCTAACATGGAAGTTCTACCACCTCCCAGCCCTGTCCCGTTCGTTGATCATTGAAATTGTGTTTCGGCAAGGCCGTATCTACAAGCCATGAAATCCATGCACTTTCCAAACTATGACATCACAGTTTGAGCAATCTCTCCCCCCCCCCCCCCCCCCAAAAAAAAAAAAAAAAAAAAAACCCAGTAAACTTCGTTATCAATTCACGGTAGCAAATGTTAGCCAACTAGTCTCCTGTAAACGAGAGGACCAACTCAATCTTCAACAAAATTCACTTAGTTTAACTGAGGTATCAAAGTTGTGTTTATTTTTATCAAGAATTACTGCCTGGCGAAGTTTTGACCAAATTACCCACAAACACATGTTGTGTTCAAGAAATATGGGCGCCAATTCGTAAACCACGCTTAAGACGTGACTGGGTCCTTTTATTATGTCCAGCCAATGTGAGATATGTCCGAACGGAATGGGCAAACCGCCCTATTTGTACATGCTCATCATAAAAGGGTTGTCTAGAGACTAAAAGTGCAGGAGTATCGTATCTGACAGCAACGATTTCCTATAAACTGCATTTACATTTAGATGCAACTGTGACGTCACATTTGGTATGATTGGCCGTGACCCTGGCTATTTTTTTCCAATGGTTCTCAACCTCTGACACTAGACCCCAGTCTGAGTTATCCAGGCTTTAGCCATCTGCAGATTTACAAAGTCCAGCGAGCTTAAAACAAAACAAGGAAACCCTCCAACTAACATGACGTTATCAGCTAGAGCAGCTATAAACAACCGACTTCACTCTACCCACAACCGCCCATGTTCGCAAAGTTGAAAATGTCACGCAAGTTAGCATTTTTGCCGATTTTATTTTCTGGCCGCGGGCCTTTGTAAATATATAGATGGTCATGTCCAGGCCCTAAAAGTGGAACAATAAACCACGTGAATAATAATGAGAACTGTTCAGAAATGTCTACCACAAATATTTAATAAATAATACTCTGATTATGTTCTTTTACTTTATCTTAGTTATAGAACACCTTACACGACGTCCAATGAGATTACAGCGTTCTTCACGTTATTTGGGGTCTTCCTAAGAAAAGGAGCAATTTTACAGCATTTGAATTACTTATATTTAATATTTTGGTAGGTCATTCATTTGTCTCATTACCTCAATAAACGAGTAACCGAGTGGGTAAAGCATGCCACCCCCCCCCCCCCACCCCCCAGGCAGAACGGTATTTTATTTTATTCTCAATCAAAGTTTCCATCCCCGGATGTGACTTGTTGTTTCCTCTCGGGCTTTAAAGGGTCACCCAAACTCTTAAAACAGCCACCGGAGATTTATTTGGGAGACAGTAGGGCGACCTGGTGTGGTAATGGCCAGGTCATTCCTAAAATGGACGTATAGACATATTTTTAAAAGTACGTGGATCCGAAAATCCTATTCCGCATATGCCATAAGGAATACCATATCCTACATACGCCATAAAACACTAACACCTTATCCCACATACGCCATAAGACACTAACACCTTATCCCACATACGTCACATGGAACACCATATTCCAGATATACGCCAGATGCCACTAACAGCATATCCCATATACTCCATAAGACATTGACATCATATCCCACATACAGCATAAGTCAGTACCATCATATCCCACACACATCATAAGACACAAACAACATTCCCAACACACATCATAAGACACTAACAACATATCCCACACACATCATAAGACACTAACACCATTCCCCACACACATCATAAGACACTAACACCATACCCCACACTCATCATAAGACACTAACAACATATCCCACACACATCACAAGACAGTAACATCATATACCACACACATCATAAGACACAAACAACATACCCAACACACATCATAAGACACTAACAACATACCCCACACACATCATAAGACACTAACACCATACCTCACACACATCATAAGACAGTAACACAATATTACACACACATCATAAGACACTAACACCATACCCCACACACATCATAAGACACTAACACCAAATCCCACACACATCATAAGACACTAACAACATACCCCACACACATCATAAGACACTAACAACATATCCCACATACGTCATAAGACACTAACACCATAGTAGTAGGTGTGGCTGTTTCCACAATCTAAAAGTGCACGTACATGCACCGAAACTGCACCAAAACCGCACGAGAAGTAGTATGTTCGGGTATGTACACCGCCACACCTACTACTAGCTTTTTGTTGTTTTTTTGATGGAATTTGATATGTAGGGGTGTCAAAAATTATGTGGGAGGTATGCCTTGAGGTTATATTTCAATTTTTTATCGATTTCAGGGGCGTAACCCTCAACAATTTTAAGGGGGGTAACAATTTCAAAAGTGATTTTTAAGTTAATTTTTGGTGTGGGGGTGTCTAAAATAAAGTTTTAGGTAAGCCTACGTGCTAAATTTACGATTTTTATCGATTCCATGGGCGTAACCCTCAAAAATGGTAAGGTGGGTTACAATTTCAAAAGTGATTTTTAAGTAAATTTTTGGTGTGGGGATGTCTAAAATAAAGTTTGGGGTATGCCTAGAGTGAAAATTTACGATTTTTACCGATTTCAGGGGCGTAACCCTCAAAAACGGTAAGGGGGGTAACAATTTCAAAAGTGATTTTTAAGTAAATTTTTGGTATGGGGATGTCTAAAATAAAGTTTTAAGTAAGCGTACGTGCTAAATTTACGATTTTTATCGATTTCAGGGGCGTAACCCTCAAAAAATGATAAGGGGGTAAAATCCTAAAAGTGGTTTTTAATGTAAATTTTTGCAATGGGGATGTCTAAAATAAAGTTTGGGGTATGCCTAGCGTGAAAATTTACGATTTTTACCGATTTCATGGGCGTAACCCTCAAAAATGCTAAGGGGGTAAAATCATAAAAGTTGTTTTTTATGTAAATTTTTGCAATGGGGATGTCTAAAATAACGTTTTTTGGACCTTGAATATAACTTTCTACTCGTTGTGTCTAACTATTATGACTATGTGAGTAGCTTTTTCTGGATTTTTAGGTCGACTTTTTTAGTATGAGCCTAAATTTTTGTGTTGTGGAGGTAAAATGTTAGTGATTTGGCCACTCTTTTTGGGACTTTGGATGTAACTATCTGTTCGATGTGTCTAACTAGTATGACTATGTGAGTATCTTTTTATGGTGTTGAGGTCGATTTTTTTAGTATGAGCCTACATTTTTGTGTTCTGTGGGTAAAATATTTTCGATTTGACCAAACTTTTTTTGGGACTATGGCTGTAACTATCTGTTCGATGTGTCTAACTAGTATGACTATGTGAGTAGATTTTTATGGTTTTGAGGTCGCTTTTTTTGAGTATGAGCCTACATTTTTGAGTTCTGGAGGTAAAATGTTAGTGATTTGACTACTCTTTTTGGACTTTGAATATAACTTTCTGCTCGTTGTGTCTAACTAGTATGACTATGTGAGTAGATTTTTAGGGTTTTGAGGTCGACTTTTTCGCTTATGAGTTAAAATTTTTTGTGTTCTGGTAGTAAAATGTTTGCGATTTGGCGTAATTTTTGGGCCTTATGCAACTCCTCTGATATTACATCAGGGGTCAAAGCGCGTTCAAGTAACCCGCCACATGAATTATTTCCCCCACCAATGACCCGACAGGTGGATTGTATCAGGACCGAATCGCTTTAAAGTAACCCATGCGTCAGACTCGACAGCACTTCAAGTGGAAAATGAGGTCAGTTATCACGATAACAGTAATCCTCTTCTCTGATTAGTTAATCCAGAGGTCAGTCATTTCGTTGGTGGGTGTCCGATAGAAATCCTCTTCTCTGATTGGTTAATCTAAAAGTTAGTCATTTCGTTGATGGGTGTCCGATAGAAATCCTCTTCTCTGATTGGTTAGTCTAGATGTTAGTCGAGAGTGAAATAGTGTCGTCCAACATTTATTTACCAGTTGCGTGTGAAACTTCGTGTTAAATAAGCGCGCTTGAATCACGGACGTTTATTTTCATAGTACTGTTCAGTCTAGCGGTCTGTGTTGTAGTGGTATATTTTACGGTGTAAGTTGAATTTTTTCTGTTTTTCTCTTATCTCATAACGATGTGGTATGTTATCATTACAGGAATTTCGGTTGTATTAATGGTGATGTGTATAAAGTACGAATGGTAGAAAAGAAGTCTAGTAGGGGTTAGAAGAGAGAGATACAGAGAAGTCTAGGAGAAGGAAGCGAGGTGCTAGACATAAAAGATGAGAATAATCAAGTGTTACAATAGGAGGGACGCTAAAAATATACGGGAGGGCGGAACGATGTAGGAGAGATAAAGGGAGAGGAGGGAGGGTGGCCTGATAGGTTAGACGTCTAAGAGAGGATAGATGAGAAAGATGGAGAGGGAGAGAGAACACGATAGAGAGGGAGAGATAGCAAGAGAGACAGAGATGGTGAGGGAGAGAGAGAGAGACAGCAGTGGAGAGGGAGATAGATACCGAGAGAGAGAGATAGCGAGAGGGAAAGAGACAGAGCTGGAGAGGGAGCGAGAGAGAGAGAGAGCGATGGAGCGGGGGATAGATAGCGAGAGACAGAGATGGAAAGAGAGAGAGAGATAGCGAGTCCGAAAGAGATAGAGCTGGAGCGAGAGAGAGCGATAGAGCTGGAGAGATAGCGAGAGATAGAGACAGCGAAGGAGAGAGATATCGAAAGAGACAGAGCTGGAGAGAGAGAGAGAGAGCGCGATGGAGCGGGAGAGAGATAGCGAGAGAGGGAGAGAGAGCGATGGAGAGGGAGAGAGAGAGATAGAGACGGAGAGGTTTCCTACTTTTTCAAATCATCACAACACACTATTTATTTACAAGCACACGCATATCGTGAGGCAGTGAGCATCACGAGATCACCTATGCTCACCGAGGTCTCGCTGTGTTGGTTGATCCGTCTTGCTGCGTGTATACTTTCTATATAGACAAAAACAGGGTATTTAACGCAGAAAAACGCAGAAATGGGGGGGGGGGCATTTCAGACATCGCTGTCTTGGTCGATCCGTCTTGCTGCGTGTATACTTTCTATATAGACAATAACACAGGGTATCGAGGTCTCGGTGTCTTGGTCGATCCGTCTTGCTGCGTGTATACATTCTATATAGACAAAAACACAGGGCATTTAACAAAACGCAGCTGCGTGTATACTTTCTATATAGGAAAATAACAGGGTATTTAACGCAGAAAAACGCAGAAATGGGGGACATTTCAGCCATCGCTGTCTTGGTCGATCCGTCTTGCTGCGTGTATACTTTCTATATAGACAATAACACAGGGTATCGAGGTCTCGGTGTCTTGGTCGATCCGTCTTGCTGCGTGTATACATTCTATATAGACAAAAACACAGGGCATTTAACAAAACGCAGCTGCGTGTATACTTTCTATATAGGAAAATAACAGGGCATTTAACGCAAAAAAACGCAGGAAAGTGGGGCATTAACCGCCATCCCTACTACTCACCATATCCCACACACATCATAAGACACTAACAACATATCCAACACACATCATGAGACACTAACAACATATCCCACATACGTCACAAGACACTAACAACATATCCCACACACGTCATAAGACACTAACACCATATCCCACACACGTCATAAGACACTAACAACATATCCGACACACATCATAAGACAGTAACACCATATTACACACACATCATAAGACACTAACACCATACCCCACACACATCATAAGACACTAACACCAAATCCCACACACATCATAAGACACTAACACCAAATCCCACACACATCATAAGACACTAACAACATACCCCACACACATCATAAGACACTAACAACATATCCCACATACGTCATAGGACACTAACACCATATCCCACACACATCATAAGACACTACCAACATATCCAACACACATCATGAGACACTAACAACATATCCCACATACGTCACAAGACACTAACAACATATCCCACACACGTCATAAGACACTAACACCATATCACACACACGTCATAAGACACTAACAACATATCCGACACACATCATAAGACACTAACAACATATCCGACACACATCATGAGACACTAACACCATATCCCACATACGTCATAAGACACTGACAACATATCCCACACACGTCATAAGACACTAACAACATATCCGACACACATCATGAGACACTAACAACATATCCCACATACGTCATAAGACACTAACAACATATCCCACACACGTCCTAAGACACTAACACCATATCCCACACACATCATAAGACACTAACAACATATCCGACACACATCATAAGACACTAACAACATATCCCACACACGTCATAAGAAATTAACAACATATCCGACACACATCAGAAGACACTAACACCATATCCCACACACATCAAACGACACTAACAACATACCACACACACTCACATCATAAGACACTAACAACATATCCCACACACATCAAAAGACACTAACAACATATCCCACATACGTAATAAGGCTTCCTTACTTACGCGTTGAAGTCCAAAATGTTTATCTCATTTGGGGCAATATAAAAAGTCAAAACAGCTCTTACCTGCAGACTCCGCGTGGACAGTCTTAATGTCCAGTCACTAGTGACAATCCTAGCCCCACCACAAAAATTCCGCCATTCTTTTAATGCGGAACTTGTCGGGGGAGCTTCGGTGGCTGAGTGGTTGCTGTGATCTCTTCTTGGTGGCTGAGTGGTTGCTGTGATCTCTTCCTGGTGGCTGAGTGGTTGCTGTGATCTCTTCCTGGTGGCTGAGTGGTTGCTGTGATCTCTTCCTGGTGGCTGAGTGGTTGCTGTGATCTCTTCCTGGTGGCTGAGTGATTGCTGTGATCTCTTCCTGGTGGCTGAGTGGTTGCTGTGATCTCTTCCTGGTGGCTGAGTGGTTGCTGTGATCTCTTCCTGGTAGCTGAGTGGTTGCTGTGATGTCTTCCTGGTGGCTGAGTGGTTGCTGTGATCTCTTCCTGGTGGCTGAGTGGTTGCTGTGATCTCTTCCTGGTGGCTGAGTGGTTGCTGTGATCTCTTCCTGATCAGAAGGGCCCGGGTTAAATTCTCCAAGGTGACTGATTTTTCTTCAGATCGGTCTTGCTCAGGGATTCACCCAGTCTCTACAAATAGGTACCAGATACTTTTCTGAGAAGTAAAGGCGACCTGTCGGTGATACACACCATATCACCCAAAATATGTAATGGCCTCTTTTCTTCTACTTCTTCTTCTTCTTTCTTTCAACGAGCTTCAACAAACACTTTCCAAGCCGTTCTGATTCTTGCCAATCTTTAACGATCATGCCATGTCTTCCCCATCATCATCATCTCCTCCCACCCGTTTTCTCCAAGAATGTTTTTGGTCTTCCTCTTTGTCTTTTCCCTTGCGGATTCAAAGAAAGAGCATATCAAGTAATACTACCTGTGCCGTGCTTATGGAAACACGTGGTCACTAACACCATATTCCCCACATGCCTGCAATGTGTGAAGGCTATCTTTACCCGTTAGAAAGAGAGGTTGTTCATCATTGGTTAACAAACTGGACATCCTAGGACACGAACCTTCTAGTTCCGTAGTCTTCCTTTCACCTTCTTGTGGAACATAGGTCTTTACCAAACACTTCCCAAGCTGTTCTGTTTCTTGCCATTCTTTTAAGATCGTGCCAAGTCTTCCCCACATTTTCATCTCTGTTTCTATCTGTCTTCTCTAAGTATATTTTGACCTTCCTCATTGTCACCTCACCTGGGGATTCCAAAAAAGGACCTGTCGTGTAAAATTCACAGTTGGTCTCATTCTTGTTTGTCTTATCCAGCACCATTGTCTTCATCATATCTCTTTGTCCACTGGTATAGAGATTCAGGTTCTAGGTATGATCCGCAACATAAGTTGGAAAGAATACATTTCAAGTGAACAAGGAAGAGACGAATGTAAACAAGAATGCGTGTTGAGGTTTATAAGAAGAAGGTTCGGAAATACATCGGTCATGTCCTGAAAGCGAATGAAGAAACACTTCCCCATCAGGCATTCATGTGTACACGTTCTGGTAAAAGAAAACAAGGCACAGCAAGAGAATCGCTATGCAGAACAATGACTAGGGAAGGCTCAACCGTGGGACTAAGAAGTAAGCAAGAACTACAAGAACTAGCAGCAAATCTTCAATCGTGGAGAACTATGACTTTAGGCCGATGTGCCATCTTCTGTCAGCGAGGACAATGAATAGTTCTAGCTTAGTTCACTCACCCTTAAATGGGTACGGGATTTGTCTGGTAAAGTATGGAGGTCTGGCGTAATACCGACCACATTACCCATAAATGTTCAGCTGGTGGTCTACAAATATATTCACTGTAACCCCTAGTGACCTTCAAACTCTTTACTCTTTACTCTTTGCTCTTTGCTCAAACGTTTTAATCAAACTCAGAATAAATAGAAGACTAGACTCGCCAAATTAGTTGATGAACAACAGGCCAGATCCTTTCTTTCATCTCTCTCTCTCTCACTCTTTCTGTCTCTCTGTCTGTCTGTCTCTCTATATATCTATCTATCTATCTATCTATCTATCTATCTATCTATCTATCTATCTATCTATCTATCTATCTATCTATCTATCTATCTATCTATCTATCTATCTATCTATCTATCTATCTATCTATCTATCTATCTATCTATCTATCTATCTATCTATCTATCTATCTATCTATCTATCTATCTATCTATCTATCTATCTATCTATCTATCTATCTATCTATCTATCTATCTATCTATCTATCTATCTATCTATCTATCTATCTATCTATCTATCTATATATATATATATATATATAATATTGCCCATATATAAATGAAAGAGCGGACAGTCTGGCTAGCTGTGCTATCGTTGAAGACGGTCAATCAATGGATCGGGTGGACGTCATGGATGCCCTCCGAGGTGTGAGAAGCGCACAGGATTACGACAACCATAAGGCTATGTCACTCCTTCGGATGAAAGAGATGGGAGTTAAGATGGGCACAGACAGGAACGAGAAACTTAGTGGCCGTGTAAGAAGACTTATCAACCAACACAGAACTGGAGTCCTCAGTCGCTGAACACTGCGGGACTTGCTGAGGAGGGGATCTAAGCACCTATGGACATGGTCGCAGTGCATTGATGATGACCTGCAAATAACTCAATAATTCAATATATATTTCAAACGACATCCTCTCATTTCTATTTCCTCTTTTGTCACGATATATTAAATCTCTCTTCTTCCCTTTACAAATCCAAATAATAATTCCTTGCTTATGTTAGTTATAATGTTGTGTTCACTCCTAATTCCAACTATCCATGAACTAAATAGCACACTTGTTTCATATCTCAGTATTCTTCGTCATGAAAAGTTCTCTCTCTCTCTCTCTCTCTCTCTCTCTCTCTCTCTCTCTCTCTGCGATCAGGACTCAATCAGAGTAGGATTCCAGACTCTCACATGAAGTCAGCTGTCAGTTTAAGTGTGTTGATCGCCCCCACAGACAAAACATCACAATTTGAGTCTGCCAGATCCACTCTGATTGAACACCCGTGAAAACGTTGCACTGTGTTCTGCGCCAGTGGCCCAGTGCATCCGATTTCAGCTAGCATTTTATTAAGGGTTCGCATTCCTTAGCCTTTGATTGTCCCCAGTCTTCCTGCAAGGCAGCAGATGATCTTTTCTGTAGGGGGATTCTGCCCTTAGATGGTCCGCCCTCCCAGGTTTACGAGCCCCATCTGCCCGAGTCACTAGAGGTGACTAACACAGACATGCACACACAAAGATAGGGGATGTGACCAACACAGACATGCACACACAAAGATATGAGATGTTACTAACACAGACATGCACACACAAAGATATGAGATGTGACCAACACAGACATGCACACACAAAGATATGAGATGTTACTAACACAGACATGCACACACAAAGATATGAGATGTGACCAACACAGACATGCACACACAAAGATATGAGATGTTACTAACACAGACATGCACACACAAAGATATGAGATGTGACCAACACAGACATGCACACACAAAGATATGAGATGTGACCAACACAGACATGCACACACAAAGACATGAGATGTTACTAACACAGACATGCACACACAAAGATATGAGATGTGACCAACACAGACATGCACACAGCGATACGAGGCATGACTAACACTGACACACATCAAGATATATGACACATGAATAACATAAACATGCACATAAAGATATGAGATATAACTGACATAGG
The DNA here is from genome assembly GCA_032433765.1 of Megaustenia siamemsis. Classification (NCBI taxonomy): domain Eukaryota; kingdom Metazoa; phylum Mollusca; class Gastropoda; order Stylommatophora; family Ariophantidae; genus Megaustenia; species Megaustenia siamemsis. The sequence goes on along the minus strand of JAVIAB010000117.1, from coordinate 1,659,608 downwards.
CATGCACACACAAAGATATGACACATGGTTAACATAGACATGCACACAAAGATATGAGATATGACTAACATAAACATGCACACAAAGATATGAGATATCACTAACCCATACATGCACACACAAAGATATGAAACATGACTAACACAGATACACACTAAAATATGAGATATGACTAAACACATACACATATAAAGATATGAGACATGATTAACACGGACACAGCAAGATATGAGATATGACTAATATGACACGCACCAAGAGATGAGCCATGGCCAGCACACACACACACACACACACACACACACACACACACGCACACACACACACACACACACACACACACACAAGCTAAGATATGAGCCATGGCTAGCACAGAAACACACCAAAATATGAGCCATGGCTAGCACAGAAACACATCAAGATATGAGCCATGGCTTCACGGAAAAACACCAAGAAATGAACCATTTCCAGCACAGAAACACATTATTTTTGGGTTTGTTGTAGTCGTCAGACTCTTCTTAACGTGGGAATCATCGACATACGAGACGCAAGCACCGATTAACTGATCACAGGTTTCGTTCAAACAGTTGTCCGGAGATTTGAGAGTGCAGTCTGACCCGTAGAACGCTCCCTTGCATGTACAGTTCCCGGTTTACTGTTCACAGGTGTCGTTGAAACAGTTGTCCGGACATTTGAGAGTGCAGTCTGATCCGTAGGACGTTTCTTTGCACGTACAGTCTGTACTTTCTGGGTCGCATATGATGTCACAGCCATCAGAACACGTCTGTTTGCACTGTAGCTAGAAAATTACCATCGGGACAAGTGTCATTACAGTTGTAGCCAGGATGTTTACATTGTAGGCATTTTCCGGATTTTTCCTCACATAAAGGACAGACACTGAGACAAGGCCTGGAGCAGTCGTGTCCATAGATCCCATGTGAACAGTTGCCGTGACACTTACCGATGATGACGTTGTAGCCTTTGCAGCACCCACTACACACTGCACAAAACGACCAAGAATGCCCGTCCAGACAATAGGTGTCTGTAAATGTTTGCACCTCACACACCGTCAGAGCACTGTCGTCCTGCGAAATGGTCGGTGAGAACTCAATCTTAATGTGTGCCATTGTCGCTTGTGTGATGACTACAATAGTGTTCACAGAAATATTTTGGTATGATATATCATTATACTGGAACACTACACCGCCACTGTCAGAGAAAGCCTTTAGAGTGGCATTCTTTACAAGAATCATAGTGTTAGCTCGATGATAAATTCGAATGGTGTGAGTCTATTGGGGCGTGGCAAAGTTCAGATACCAGTAAACAGAATTGGTTCCACTTCTCAATTGTGTGTGTGTGCAGTCATTGTCATAGAGATTGGTCTTTGCTTTGCCATTAACTGCGGCCTCTGGTCCACATCCGTCTCCTGTACAGCAAACATTAAATGTACCCCGCCAATGTAGAGTAGACGGTGCAGATATTTGCAACTATCGCCCCTTCAATCCGTAATTTGTTGATCAGACCAGCCCCAGAGCAAAAGACATCAATCTCGTGCGAACTAACTACAAATCGTTATTCATTGTTACATGAGGCAGAACCATTTAGTTTTACCGTGAAACTGTCCGGATATTTTAAGTCATTCACATAAATCCTAAACCAGGAGAACGGCAAAGATTGATTGTGAGTTGCCTCAACTGATGTAGAATCTGTGTCCGGATTACATATGGTGTCGTTGTTATCAAACAGGAAAGTAGGTTCAGATTTTGGGGCGTATTTGTAAACGAGATCCACGTACTGACACTGGGGTCCGAAATATTCGTGCTGACAACTGTCATTATTTGGGCATGTCCCTGTAGTTTTGTCACAAACTGAGTCATTATAGCAGTGACATTGTAACGTACAATTCGCCCCAAACCAACCGGTTGCACAAATTAGGTCATTAACTTCCAAGGTCGCGAACGAAGCCAGCAGAATAAAGACTTGATCTACAGCGGTGGGTAACAAACTGTGTACAAACATTTATTATCAAACCCGTGGTTACATTTCTAAAAATCCGCCAACTCGCTGTGATAACAGAGGCAGCAAAAGAGTCCACGACTCCTGTAATATTTTATCAGAATATATAACACAATCACATTTCAGCTCAATGAGTTCAATGTCAGTGTACAACCAGCCACCGTATTCCCCAATACAGCCGTGATATAGATCAAATAACTCAAGCCGTGATATTATAGATCAAATAACTCAAGCCGTGATATAGATCAAATAACTCAAGCCGTGATATAGATCAAATAACTCAAGCCGTGATGATAATAAATAGGCTTCAACGTCTGTGATGGTCAAATTCACTACAACCGTACAACAGCATCTATCGGCCTTGCAATGTGTAAAGAACTAGTCAAGCCATTTCATCAATTACCTCCCTGTTTCCATGGCAACAAAAACACGACTAATCAGTTGGCGTTATTTTTTAAATTAAAACATATAGCAGTAGTGTCGTTGGGGAGAAGATTTTATCAAGTGCCTACTGTGAGAATCAATGCACTGGGTCTTTATATATTAAAAAAAACTGAACAAAATTATAAGAGTTTTTAAATAAAAGGGAAACCATGTTTTTTTTATCATAACTTATAATGCAAATAACTAAGATATCATGATGCAATTATAATTATGTTAATTTTGGGCAATAATTGAAGGAACTATATTACATAGCACAAATTGCTGTAATGTTTATATCGAAAATTATAAGGTTAAAGGTCAACCTTAATGTTCGGTCTAATGTCCTGGCCTTATCAAGGATCAAACTCACCGTCCGACTTTTTGTTAGAGTTAAATGATCTCTACGCTGCACCCCTTACGTGATTCTGATTCCTTTGTCCAAGTTAGCCAAACTCACAACTCTGTTTCCTTCCATTCTCTTGCCTCTATTGGTTAGCTCTGGTTATTGGTTTTGAAGTGATGTGATCAGTAACTCAGTCAGTGCCCCATGTTGTCCCTGTAGTAGTTATATAAAAATCAGGTTGATGTGGACACTGAATTTAAGCTATATAAGAATTAATCTGGTGCAATACAAAGAAATACAGGAATTAACCTAGTTTCTGGAGCAGCCGTTGCCTGGTGCAAAGAGTTCGGGTGGTTGCGTGACCCCGGCCGGACCTGACACCGGCGTTTCGGGCGGCAGGAGCTGACCCCGGTGGTGATTTTAAAAATAAATGTGGTCTCACTTCCTCGGTGTTATTGGTACAGGTAAAGGTAAAGTACGAGACTTGAACCGGAGTCTTAGCACTCGAGTTTCCACCCATACGTGTACGGCCGCCTATCCAGAAATGTTCGGAGATTTCTGGATAGTGTCGCTTCAAGCATCGAAATTCACAATGCGAGGCGACATTCCTCACCTTCCCAGGGTAATACCCTGGTACCCATTTCTGCCAACGGTTGGGTCGACCGTGGGTGTATTTTTTTCCAACCACGAGTACAATTAACACTGCTGCAAGCGGGATCGAACACGGGTTGTCCGAACGTCGGTAGTTCAGTCGGGTGGTTTTTCCAACTAGGCTACCCAGGCCCCCTTTAGTGTTTATATAGGGTAATCTCGTTTTTGTAATGTAGTTTTTAAAATAGATGAGAGTTATAGAGGGAAACCTCGCGCGCTGACCTTCACCAACAAGTTTCCTTTGTTTCATCAATTGACTTTCAGCGTCGAGGGGGGAGGGGGGGGGATATTTTTTTGGCTTAGTGCTTCTATCCATATTTTTTTCGTGGTAGGGCGTATTCGTGCAAGGAGTGATATTGACCACTTTCTTAATACGAGCACAATGTTGTGTGTTGTTTATGTGTTAGTGAGCAATTAATTATTGTAACGTCGTGCCTAACCTTGAACTCGTCGTTGGCTTGTAAGGTTTATAGAGAAAAGACGACTCGGCAGTGTTGATGTTGTTGAAGGTATATTGTTTATAACGGTGGTAAGAGTTATATGGACCGCTTTATTAGCTGTAGAGATATCGGTAACAATGAAAAAATAATTGATTCTACCCTACCAAAGAGTCATTTGTGACGATGGATCCCTAGTGGAAACACCCATTCACAGTTCTGATAGCCGGTGCGACAGGATGTGAGAAAACAGTATTTGTGCAAAAGTTTCTACAGAATATACATGAAGAAGTTGTCCCCGTATCGGAGGAAGTTATATGGTGTAATGGGGAATGGCAAACAATGTTCGAGACTATGGGGTCAGTAAGATTTATCGAGGGTCTACCGTATATCGATAAATTCCAAGGCGGTAAGAAGAGAAGACCTATCGTCTTCGATGACTTGATGTCGGAGACGAACAAGAGAGTAACAAAATTATTCACCAAAGGCAGTCATCACAAAGATATGAGTGTGATGTACATTGTTCAAAACATATTTCGAAAAATAAGGAACATCGAACCATAAGCCTCAATACCCATACTATAGTAATTTTCAAGAACCCGAGAGGCGGAAGTTAAGTTACCAATTTGACTAAGCAAATGTACCCAGACCAAGGGGGCCGACCTACAAGATAGTTTTAAGGACGCGACAGTGTCTCCTCATTGTTATTTGTTGGTGGACCTTCGACAGAAACACCGGATCATCTGCGATTGAAAACAAAGAGATTCTCAGGGGAGAGACAAATCGTCTACATACCAAAGTAACAAAAAATGGCAGAATTACTTAAAAACCCCAAAGACAAGTAATGAAAACACTTCACAGGTAACCACGTATAAACTGAGACCATAAAAAAGAAAGAGTGGAATCCCAACACCAAAATGGGAAAGGTGGAGAAAATATTGAGACGTCATTACTTTAAACCTAGCCGACCAGGTCCGTATAGAGGTGCAACGACTTTGCAACGTAATACCAAACTTGGAATTAAAGAGATAAATCGGTGGTTGAGTCACCAGGATACATATACCCTTCAAAAACTAATTCGTCGCAGATTTGAACAGCGTCCCATTCTAACGAATGGACCCCAGCAACAATATCAAGCAGACTTTAGTGATTTGAGACAATTGAAAAAACACAACGATGGGTATTCCTATTTGGTTTCCTCTGTGGACATTTTCAGTAAATTCGCGTGCTCCGTATCGATACGAACCAAAACGGGCAAATCCTTATTGGAAGCCGTCGGTAAGATATTTCTTGATGGGAAACCTGCTAGTTTCAAACCGATAAAGGGTTAGAGTTTCTGAACATTTCAGAAATTCCTTGCTGACAACAACGTTCACTTTTTCACTACACAGAACGAAGATATTAAGGCTGCCGTTGTGGAACGCTAATAGGACTCTGAAACAACGGATGTGGCGATATTTCACAAAATCTAATCAACTGTATTTTATCCATGTCCTACCTGCCCTTCTTCGAAGCTATAACCATTCGTATCACAGAAGTATAAAAATGGCACCGGTCGACGTCAGCAGAGGCAATCAAGAACAGGTGCGGAACACGTCGCATAATAACAAACGCAACTTCAAATTTGAAAGATCCCTGTATAAGGCGGGTGCTCGAGTTAGACTGGTATTGGGCAGAGCCAATTTTAAAAAAGTTTATGCCCCGGCTTGGACAGAGGAACTGTTTACCATCATTCGAGGAAATGAAACAAAATCCGTTACATATGTGTTGAAAGACGATAAGGGCGATGAAATAGAGGGTTCATTCTGCGCGCCAGAAATTCAAAAAGTTGGAGACAAGCGCGAGTACAGAATCGAGACTATCATAACAGAGCGTTACACGTCATTGGGACGAAAAGAGACTTTAGTCAAGTGGTTTGGGTATGATTCCTCATTCAACAGTTGGATACCGACCAAGGACATTGTCAGATACAAAAACTAGAGATGGCAGAAGAAGGGGAAACTTTTGAAGAGCCTGTTTTGCAAACCCTAAACTCAGGAGGGGAGAGATTACCACGCTCTGGCCGGTATTTGGGTAACTATTCACCCAATTAGAGATTGTCATTATGTGTCAAATGGTGGTTATGTATGTCGTTGTCGCGCTCTCGCTCTTCAATCTAACCACCGGAAAGCCAGACGCGAAGGACGTAAAAACTGTGAATACTACTGAGCAATTGTTTGGATTACATGCTCCAGAATCTAAAGTTGGAGACGAGGCGATGAATCAAGGAACATGAACTTTGATGCCACGCTACTCAGTAACGCCTCTATGGAGATTTTTAAGGATAATAACCCCAGCCACTTTTTCATTAAACTCCCTTAGACCATTGAAATTTCGACGCAATATTAGATCGCTCTGATGAAGATACAATTTCCACTTAATTTTTTCAACGTAATAGAGGGTGATGTCTGGATTCATTACGAGCCTCTCAGTAGCAACAAAATTAACATCGTTAGATATCCCTTCACCGTAACCCTGGCACCGGGGTTATTCAAAATATCCTATGCTTTCAATGGTGCGTTGAACGCGTTAATAGTAAGAGGAGTTGAATGTGGGTGTAAAATCGGCCAAAATAAGATTCCTTTACGCGAAGGATGTGAATAAAGCCATCATTAAACTCTACGAAAAAGGAGTCAGCGTTGAGATAAGCGACGCTTTGAAAAACATCTTAGCCTACATCACCACACTGCATAGCAGACACCGCTCCCGATGTCCACAGCGAGGGTGAAGTGGACCTAGAAAGTGTTGCGAAAAATATCTTCGTCCACTGCGATCTCGTTTCACCCAGACCGGTCGGGGATGTGATGGTATCCCTCCTCAGGAGCGTGCCTGTTCTCAACAGAAATCACACCGTGGTGTTTCAGATCTACGACAAGCCTCACTACGTCCCCCTGAGCAGAATTTTCTTCAACACCGTGGAAATCCTTTTAGCAAACTAACACTGAAAAACCGTCCCATTCACAAGAGGCACGTCGGTGCTAACGGTACACTTTCGAGTGAAGAAACATCTTGATCTGCCAGAATGGTGAGACATACACCCCTTCATCGCGATGCCGGGTTATACGAAGACTTTTACTGCTGTCAGACGGGTGATGCAATGCCCATGTTTATAGGAGGTCGAATTCTGAGAGGTCGAGGCATCAGCAGTTTCTTTGGAGGAATCGGGAGGACTATTTTACCCTGGATAAAAACAGGTAGTAAAGCCTTACTCAGAGAAGGGTTGGGGACTGGTCTGCAGGTCGCACAGGACTTTTAAAGAACGAGCTAAGGAGGCCGGCCAGCGGTTGATATACGGGGCCGTAGACCACCTAACTGTCAATAACCAATCAGGATGTGGTTTACGACGACGAAGACAAAAGCGAGTCATGAAGGCGGCACAACCCGGAGAACCCGTTACGAAGAGGATAAAACCGGTAACTAGGTATTTCACCCTTCATTCTGCAGGCAACAAGAAGACGAAGGAGCCAGTAAAAAATGATATTTTCGATTAATAATGTCTCTCATTCACCCCAAGTCGTGTGAATGTCTTCACTCTGGTTTGGATTTATTTAGCGTTCTATCGACTCAGACATCTATAAATTCGGGCCAATTCAATGAAATTCGTCCCATCGCATTCTTAGATCATTGTGCACCCATCGAGTTTTTCATTTCTGGAAACGGCGACGTCTATCTAGATCTTTTCAACACGTGTTTGCATCTGCGAGCCAGGATCACTCTCCCCAACGGTGATATTTTACCATTGGATGCCGAGGTAGGCCCAGTGAACAATTATCTTCACAGTCTTTTTTCACAAGTCAAAGTTTCTCTGAACGACACGTTGATTACACCATCGAAGAATACCTATCCTTTTAAAGCAGTGTTCGAGGCTACGCTAAACTTTGGGGAGGATACGAAAACGGGGCACTTGACGGCCGCTCTGTTCTACAAAAACACAGGAGCCACCACGATAATATGCAGGATAATGAGGGATTTAAAACACGGTGAAATTTGACTTCGGGTGGTAAAGAGGTTGAAGTGATGGGTAGTTTGTACTCTGATGTCTTTGTGCAGGATCGTTACATGTTAAACAGAGTCGATGTAAAGATCAAACTCACACCCTCTCAGGAAGTATTCATATCATGGCTCACGATAGGTCTGTGGGTTATAAGAGTGTGATCACTTACGTCGCACTCGTGGTCAGAAAAGCTAAGCTAAACCCGGTGATTTCTCTGGCCCACGAAAATGCTCTTTTAAATGGGAGTGTTCGATATCTGATCAAGAGGGTCACCAACAAATCATTTTCCATTGCTAGTAGAACGTTCTCCTATAACCAAGAAAATTTTTTTTGTCTCAAACACCAACCAGTATATTGATAGGTCTGATTACCGCCGGTGCTTTTAATGGTGTTTATAACACTAATCCGTTCAATTTTCAACACGTTGGTTTGATTTAAATGAACATGACAGTCGACGGGAGGTGGTTTCCGGAAAGCCCCTAACTATGGACTTTGAACGAAATCACTATAGACGAGCCTCCTTTGGCACAAACTTGGCCATGGGTCTGATTAGTAAAGACGCTGGAAATAACGTTAATTATTGTGAGTTCAAGGACGGGTTTTCTCTATTTGGATTTGACCTCTTCCGCCAGCCTGCTCGATGGATCTCACTTTGAGCTAGCTACAAGCGGATAATAAACACTGACCCTGCTCACAAACCAGGTGAACGTTGGGTGGCCCTCTTTTACAGCGGTCTCGGACATATCGAGTTTTTCGATTCCTACTGTTTACATTCCGGACACACGTATATTTTAAACTTTATCAAGAGGAATTCACACGTTCCATTCGTCTACAACCCACTGGTGTTGCAAGATTTGTTTAGCAACACGTGTGATTTATATTGTGTTTATTATATAATTTGAAAGTGCCGTGGTGCGAGGATTAACATAACTCTCGTGCAATTTTGACGAGACAACATATTAACGACCGTATCATTTATCGCTTGCTGGCTCCATGGATATATTGACTTCGGGGGGCAAAGATAACCTGACTCATCCTAAATGGCGGTTCTTAACACATGTCTCAACACATTTAACAATGCATTGCGTTAGTTACTTTGAATAGACGGTCCGCGACCTCATTATAGTGAGTAATAAAGGACACTCGATCACTGTCCACACACAGAAAACCAGAGTCTGTTACCGAGTCGTGTGTTTTTGAAAATGGAATCGTGTAGCCTGAATATGCCAGCTTCCTTTGATATTGTGATCAACGGATTTTGCACTCTGATGTCTTTGATGTCCCGTGGCAATGAGAATATAATTCCAATGTTAAAGGACAATATTAAGGCAGTTTCAGCTTGTGCTTTTCGTAACAGACCATTGATCAACATAAGGACTTATCGCGTCGAAAGTCATCAAAAGTTTCCTACGAGAACTGGTATAACACTCGAGAGAAAGAAGTTTATCACGCTGGTTAAAATGCGAGATATTTTATCAGCTTGTGCTAATCTCAACTACACTACACCTTTTAGTAACCAACCGAAAGATACTAGAGTCATGGATGCCCTGGGTGATCCAAATTCAACAGACTCACCAATTACCTATTCCCTCTTTGATCAAGGTTTTGTCAAAATGGAGGGTGTTTGTGTTTTGAACGCTAATGAACCTTCATATGCACCTGTGTTTGCTAGACATTTAACACAAACAGACAGCTCCAGCAAGGCAAGGAAGCCCAGACGGCTAAAAATTAATAAATTCTGCAGTCGGACAGTAATATTTTTATTTTCAAATATCTGTTCTCAATTTTGATGATGTATTCATAAAATATTTATAGTGAACATAAAATTATATGTAAAGCAACATATTTGCTTGTTTCATTTAACTTGGTTTAATTTGATTGGGAGAGAGAGAAGAGAGAGAGAGAGAGAACCAATTACACTGAGAAAGCTGACGCCAGCAGATATTTTCATTAAAAAATTTCAGCCCGAGGAAGAACCGAGAGGAACACCAAATAAACCTTTCCTCAATTATAAAAACACATGACAACCATCATGACACGCTATTTAAAGTTACATTAACTGCTAGATTTGGAAAGTCACCACACCGATCATACTACCCCTGGCCTTACAACAAACTAGGTCAAAACACCAATAACACCGAGGAAGTGAGACAACATAAACAAAAATTCATCGCCGCGTCAGCTCCGCCGGGGTCAGCTCCTGCCGCCCGAAACGCCGGGGTCAGGTCCGCCTGGGGTCACGAAACCACTCGAACCGCCGCAGCTAACATTCTTTGCACCAAGCAACGGCTGCTCCAGAAACCAGATTAATTCCTATATTTCTTTGCATTGCACCAGATTAATTCTTATATAGCTCAACTGCAACTGCCGGATAATCAAACCTTATATAACTACTCCCTATCTCTTCTCAAAGGAAGGCTTGGATATGCATAGAGCACATATACTCTAGCACGGACTATGGACAGGAGTATACTTTATAACAATTTGTTTAAACACTTCAAGATTCATAAAAATGTGTCTCACTTTGTTTAATGTTATTTCAAGGTTTGTAGGGACGTGTCTCATTTTGGCCAATGTAATTTTAAGGTTTGTAGAAATGAGTCTCATTTTGGTCAATGTCATTTCAAGGTTTGTAGAAATGAGTCTCATTTTGGTCAATGTCATTTCAATGTTTGTAGAAATGAGTCTCATTTTGGTCAAGGTTTTTTCAAGGTTTGTAGAAATGAGACTCATTTTGGTCAATGTCATTTCAATGTTTGTAGAAATGAGTCTCATTTTGGTCAATGTCATTTCAATGTTTGTAGAAATGAGTCCTATTTTGGTCAATGTCATTTCAATGTTTGTAGAAATGAGTCCTATTTTGGTCAATGTCATTTCAATGTTTGTAGAAATTAGTCCTATTTTGGTCAATGCCATTTCAATGTTTGTATAAATATGTCTTAGCTTTAATAGAGTAAGTTTGCTCATCTTATAAATATATTTTTTCAACGACCCGAATGTTCTAATAAATGCTCAAACTCAAACTGTCTTTTTATCAATCCGCCATCGAAAGTATTAAGCATTTTTATAATTTAATCACAGATTACGAGTCTTCGAAGAATGGCAGATGGCACAGAATGTGTACGTTTATACAGAAAGTGAGCAAGTTAAAACACTGTTGCAGGAGCTGTCTATAGAAAACTGGTGTATCATTACGGATCTTGTCATGAAAGTGTGAAGCAAAGAAAAATAAAAATGTCATGAAGCTAGAAAACATAGAACAAATCAAATTGCCATGAAGGTAGTAATGATAGGAAAAATCAAAATATCATGGAAGTAGCAAAGATTGGAAAAACTAAAATATCAAGAAGGTAGCAATAAATGGAAAAATCAAAATGTCATGAAGGTAACAATGATTGGAAGCATGAAAATTTCATGAAGATTACAACGATAAGAAAAATCAAAATGTCATGTAAATGCACATTGATAAAGAAATTAAAATGTCCTGAAAGTGTTCAGGAAAGATATATCAACCTGTCCCGAAAGTGTTTATGGAAAGATAAATCAACATTTCACGAAAGTGTTTAGGAAAACATAAATCAACATTTCATGAAAGTGTTTAGGAAAAGATAAATCAACATGTCCTAAGAGTGTTAAGGAAAAGATAATCAACGTGTCGAGAAAATGTTCAGGGAAAGATAACTCAACATTCCTTGAAAGTGTTTAGAAAAAGTTAAATCAACATTTCGTGAAAGTGTTTAGGGAAAGCTAAATCAACATTTCCTGAATATATTTAGGGAAAGCTAAATCAACATTTCCTCAATATATTTAGGGAAAGATAAATCAACATTTCCTCAATATATTTAGGGAAAGATAAATCAACATTTCGTGAAAGTGTTTAGGAAAAGATGAAGCACCATATTATGAAAGTGTTTATGTAAAGCTATATCAATATTTTTTGTCAGGTCGGGTAATTTTACCTGCTACTGTATGCAGTAAACAGTACAACCTGTGGATGCCCTGCTGCCTTGCAGGTAAGCTCGGGGAGAGGAACAGGCTAAAGGAGGGTACCTGGAAGTAAAACAACCCCGCTGCCTTGTGGGTGAGACTTTTAGTCAAAGGCTAGCTGAGCCAACCGTAAACAAACCGACGGAAGGCAACAGAAAACCACCGTCGTAATTTCTTTGTATAATTATGAATCGCTTTTTTGGCCATGTAATGAGAAGAGAACAACTTGAATATATTGTAACAACTGGAAAAAATGAGGGACGAAGAGATAGAGGGAAGCAAAGAGAAAAAATAACAGACAGCTTAAGAGAATGGCTTGGCAGAAGGTCAACAACAGAAATGATAAATAGCTGCCGAGATCGAAAGTTGTGGAGAGACATGATCACCTACGCCACCAGACCCGGTAATTGATGATGATGATGATGATATCAATATTTCGTGAAAGTGTTTAGGGAAAGATAAATCAATATTTCGTGAAAGTGTTTAGGGAAAGATAAATCAATATTTCGTGAAAGTTTTTAGGGAAAGATAAATCAATATTTTGTGAAAGTGTTTACTGATAAATAAACCAACATCTCCTAAAAATACACATCGAAAGAGAAGCAAGTTCTGTATTACTGAAGAAGATTTTGATAAAAGATGTATTAATAATTAAAACAATCAGAAAGAAAAACGATGAGATTTTGTTAATAACATCTACAATTTTATATTATGTGTATGACAACTATCATGTGCATCAAATATTTATTGAAAGAATTCTGGGAGAGAACTGATTTGTATTTATCCTCTTCTTATTCTTCTAAGCTAGTCTTCATGTGCTGATGGATAATTAATTTTTTTTTTTTAATATCAGCTGAAGATAACGAGATGAGGTTTCCAAGAATAAAAAAAATATTCAAACTCTGATGGTATAAATGAGGATATTATGTGAAAACGTCAGTAGACGTCAAATATGTGATACTGTCATTATGGATAAGCTTCCATTTCCCTCACTATCTATCTATCTATCTATCTATCTATCTATCTATCTATCTATCTATCTATCTATCTATCTATCTATCTATCTATCTATCTATCTATCTATCTATCTATCTATCTATCTATCTATCTATCTATCTATCTATCTATCTATCTATCTATCTATCTATCTATCTATCTATCTATCTATCTATCTATCTATCTATCTATCTATCTATCTATCTATCTATCTATCTATCTATCTATCTATCTATCTATCTATCTATCTATCTATCTATCTATCTATCTATCTATCTATCTATCTATCTATCTATCTATCTATCTATCTATCTATCTATCTATCTATCTATCTATCTATCTATCTATCTATCTATCTATCTATCTATCTATCTATCTATCTATCTATCTATCTATCTATCTATCTTCGGCCTCATCAGGCAAATCTCAGGAAGGAGACAAATACTAATCAATGAATATTATTATAGAGGGAAACTCACGAGGCGATAGATTAGCGAATCATTTCAGAAAATACAGCTAGAGAGCCAGAGACGTATAGAGATCTAGAAACACTAAAGATTAATAAATAAGGAGATTTAGAAAGATTAAGAAATATAAAGAAAAATGAAGAAAGATAGAGAAATAACAAGATTAAGAAATCAAGAAAGGAGTACAAGTTCAATCCTGCTTCGGAATATAAATTGTTCTTTGTTGTTTTGTTTTTTTCTGTTGTTAATTGTTTGTGATATTTTTCCGAGTGTTGTAAATATACCTCTTTCTCTGAAATGATTCGTTCATTTTAGGAATGCGTCCTATTTTGGTTCAGATCTTGTTTCTCATAGAAGTCTTAGAAGGCCAGAATCCACCTTATAAGACAGAATGTGTGGACAATATTATCTGGATTCTAAAGGGACTGGCATGAAAGCATCATCACAATAATTGACAGTAATAAACTGATGTGTCTACTCTACGTTCTTGTATGGTGCAGAAACATGGACGTTAAATAAGACAACAGAAAACGATACGTTTTCTTTTTCTTCTTCTTTCCTTCTTCATTGGGGGGTCTGGTAGCCTAGTTTGGGGGCCTCGCTAGCCTAGTTGAGAAAACCACCCGACTGGACTACCGACGTTCGGACAACCCGTGTTCGATTCCCGCTGGGAGCAGTGTGAGTTGTACTCGTGGTTGGAAAATAAAAAAAAATACCCCTACGGTCGACCCAGCCGTTGGCAGAAATGGGTACCAGGATATTACCCTGGGAAGGTGAGGAATCTCGCCTCACATCTGAGTTTCGATGCTTGAGGCGACACTATACAGAAATCTCCGAACATTTCTGGATAGGTGGCCTAGCACATATGGGTGTAAGCTCGCGTGCTAAGGCGCCGGTTCAAGTCTCGTACTTGACCTTGACCTTTCCTTCTTCATTTGCCTTTCAGAGTCGAGAAAGATAAAATTGGCGGGTCTTTTGTTGACCTCTGCTGCTGTTATGTTTCCTAGTGTTTTAAATAGTCCATCAATCCATCTTTAGCTCTTCTGTTGACCTCTTCTGCTGTTATGTTTCCTAGTGTTTTAAATATTCCATCAATCCATATTTTGCTCTTCTGTTCGTCTCTGCTGCTGTTATGTTTCCTAGTGTTTTTAATATTCCGTCGATCCATCTTTTTCGTGGTCGCCCTTTGGTTTTGGTGTTCTCGCAACCTTTATTGGAGGCTTGTTGTGTTTTGATCTTTCTGCCTTGTCACGTGGTGACTGAAGCGCTCAAATTCTCGGATTTATAAAAGAATATGAATGATAAGCGGACAAAGAGCAAAATGAATGTTGAAATGTTTCAAACAGTTGTCAATTTAAAATGTTGAAATGTTTCAAACAGTTGTCAATTTAAAATATTGAAATGTTTCAAACAGTTGTCAATTTAAAATATTGAAATGTTTCAAAGAGTTGTCAATTTAAAATATTGAAATGTTTCAAACAGTTGTCAATTTAAAATATTGAAATTTTTCAAACAGTTGTCAATTTAAAACAAAACAAAGAATTGTTAAATATGATTGCAACAACACACATGAATTGTTGTGAACACATAAAGAAGCAGAGTAACTTAGAGTCGTATTGGAAGGGAAAATACAAGGTTAACCAAGCAGGAGAAAATAGAGACTAAAGTGGGATGATAACATGAAAGTGTGGACAGGAAGATACATATCAGAGTGTGTCATCAAGGCAAGAGACAGGATGTTCTCCAATGCAGAGAATGTTTGGAACACATTTTGACAACAGACGATATTTCTGTAGAGAGAGAGAGAGAGAGAGAGAGAGAGAGAGAGAGAGAGAGAGAGAGAGAGAGAGAGTGAGAGAGAGAGTGAGAGAGAGCGTGAGAGAGACAGTGAGAGAGACAGTGAGAGAGAAGGTTTCAAAAAAGAATTATCTTTTATTTCTATTTTAGACTTGAGCAGAGGAAGTTTGGAACACATTTTCACCTACTGTACAGTGACAATCTAACCTAATGAGATGAAAACTATAAATGGATGGGTACAGTGACAATCTAACCTAATGAGATGAAAACTATAAATGGATGGGTACAGTTACAATCTAACCTAATGAGATGAAAACTAATATATGAATATGTGCAGTGACATTCTAGCCTAATGAGATGAAAACTATAAATGGATGTGTACAGTGACAATCTAACCTAATGAGATGAAAACTATATATGGATGTGTACAGTGACAATCTAACCTAATGAGATGAAAACTAATATATGAATGTGTACAGTGACAATCTAACCTAATGAGATGAAAACTAATATATGAATGTGTACAATGACAATCTAAGCTAATGAGATGAAAACTAATATATGAATGTGTACAGTGACAATCTAACCTAATGAGATGAAAACTAATATATGAATATGTGCAGTGACATTCTAGCCTAATGAGATGAAAACTATAAATGGATGTGTACAGTGACAATCTAACCTAATGAGATGAAAACTAACAAATGGATGTGTACAGTGACAGTCTAAGCTAATGAGATGAAAACTAATAAATGGATGTGTACAGTGAGTCTAAACTAATGAGATGAAAACTAACAAATCGATGTGTACAATGACAGTCTAAGCTAATGAGATGAAAACTAATAAATGGATGTGTACAGTGACAGTCTAAGTTAATGAGATGAAAACTAACAAATGGATGTGTACAGTGACAGTCTAAGCTAATGAGATGAAAACTAATAAATGGATGTGTACAGTGACAGTCTAAGCTAATGAGATGAAAACTAATAAATGGATAAACAAACAAAACAAAAGGGAGATCTTCATCCCAACATTGTGTTACCAATATCGAACCTGAACCCTAGGGATGCAAGAACAAAACAACCTTCATCGACATAAAACTGTTGAGACGAATGGCAGGGAACAGAATGAGAGATAAGATCAGAAATAACGAACTGAGAAAAACAGCTAGGAATAGCCCCCGCCATAGGATACATAAAGAAACAACAGATTAACTGGTTTGGCCATGTAATAAAGCAGAAAGATCAAAACATAACGAGCTTTCAATAAACGTTCCGAGAACACTAGACGTAAGGGCCGACCACCAAAAAAAGATGGATTGATGGAATATTAGAAACACTAGGAAGCATAACAGCTTGGGAGGCCAACAGAAGAGCAAAAGACCGCAAAATCTCCCCTCGACGCTGAAAGGCAAATGATGAAGTAAAGAAGAGGATCCCGAGTATGTGCCGCAAATTTGAGTAAGAACCCATACATTCTTCTAAAAGTTCCTCTTTAACATGTCTAGGAAACGTTATTAATTTCACGTCCATTGGAAATGCATTATGCTTTTAATAGCCTTTAATAAACGTTGGAAGAACACCAGACCCAATGGCCGACAACGGAAATGATGGATTGATGGAATAGTAGAAACACTAGGAAACAACAGCAGGAGAGACCAAAAGATGAAGCCAATGAAAGAACAAAAGACAGCAAATTATATTTCCCCTCGTCGCTGAAAGGCAAATGAGGAAGAAAAGAAGAACTAAAGAAAGATATTTTTTTTAAATCCATGATCGCCACGGCCAGTCAACACAGAATTGAAAGGAAGAGCCACTGAGAAAGGGATAGAAAGACAATAATAAAAAGAGAAGGAAAAGTGGTTACGTGCGTGCAAAGAAACTCTCTTTACCTACAAATGTAAGTTAATTCATGACTGTTTGAAAAGGGGAAGTCATCAGGCAGTAGAATTTATGTAGATTAATTATGTAAATTAGTGGGTTATTGGACTTGGAAGTCAATTTAGTGGAGCACAACAGGGCAATAGTTGAAATAGTTGCTGGACTTGATCGGGGTTAAGTGGACCTCAGTTGACACAAACACCCTCTGTGAGTGCGAGAGCAATCTCTTTCCTTTTATCTCACTAAAGAGGTCAGACATCACAGCCCAGCTCTCAGTCTAATTTGTCATCTCTTCTCTTTATTCTTCTCTCTCTCTCTCACTCTATATTTCTCAAATGTATTAATCTCGTCATTTCTCTATCGTTGTTTATTTTTCTTTATATTTCTTAATTAATTCTTAAACCTCCTTATTTGTTAATTTTTT
Organism: Megaustenia siamemsis; assembly: GCA_032433765.1. NCBI lineage: Eukaryota > Metazoa > Mollusca > Gastropoda > Stylommatophora > Ariophantidae > Megaustenia > Megaustenia siamemsis. The sequence goes on along the minus strand of JAVIAB010000117.1, from coordinate 1,642,154 downwards.
ATGTTTCTACTTCTCTATATTTCTCTGTCTTTCCAGCTGTATTTTCAATTTCTTCATCTCTCTCATCCTCTATTTTTTTTTCTCTCTACGCAAAATCTGTCTCTATTTCTCCATCTTTCCACTTATATTTCTCCATCCCTCAAATTCTCTCTCTCTCTCACACACACACTCTCTCTCTACACTAAATCTCAAAATCTTCCTCTATTTCTTTCTTTCCAGTTATTTTTCTATTTCTCCATCGATCTCATTCTCTCTTGCTGTCTACTTTTTACTCCGTTTCTCCAAATCATTCACTATTTCTTCATCCTTACAATCATCTCTCTATTTTTCCGTCTCTCTAGCTCTCTCTCTATAAACATATATATATATCAACCCTCCTGACAATATATCTATATTTCTACATCTCTTATCTTTCTCCCATCTCTTCTTTTCTCTGTCCACATTTTTATTTCTCCATCTTGGCCTCCTATCTCAATCCCTTTCTGCTTGTCTTTCAATTTTTGTTTTCTCTTTCTCTAACTCTTTACTTTTCATTCATTTACTCATTCATATATATATATATATATATATATATATATATATATATATATCATTGAGTGCCGTTTCTGCATCGAAGGTTGGCTACCATGGAGCATCATTCTGCTCTGTTTCTTGCTTTGATGGTGCAGGTTGTCATGGGTTGACTAGTCCATCTTTTGATGTTACTCGTCCACGTTCTGTTACAGGATAAAGAAGGCCAAAACCTACCCATGAGCAGATATTAATTCAGATCACAATCCTGTAATGATTAAAATGAAAATCAAAGTAAAGAGAAACAAGCAAAAGTCTAATTCATCAACAAATCCACTAGATATAACAGCTTTAAATAAAAAAGCTATTAAAGATACCTATACAATACAAATAAAGAACACATACCAGAAGCTGCTAGAAGAAGGAATTGAACAATACAGAAGAGAAAATCCTGATGAAAAAGTAACAACCAACTGGCAATCCATAAAGAAAAGCATACAAGAAACCTGCGACAGCGAATCAATTCAGAGGAAGAGGTATGTTTACAGCACTCGGAAAAAATGACAAATAATCAACAACAGAAAAAAAATATGTGGACCAAAGCAGGATCGAACCCGTACTCAGTGGCACAGCGCTGCACACCTGCGACACCTTACCCAAAAGAGAGAAGAACAAAAAACAAAAATGGAAACTAACACCATCTTAGAAAAAATGGAAGAAAGGAGACAAGCGAAGAACACTGCCCAGTACAATAAAATAGATAATGAAATACGCAAAATGTGCAAAAAGGCAAAAGAAGACTGGCTCAGCCAAAAATGTATAGAAATAGAAACTATGGAAATCAAACAAGACTTAAGAGGAATGCACACATAAATAAAGAGAATGACTAATAAAAATAAAAAGGCCACAGAAGGTGGATGCATTGCAGACAAAAAAGGAAAAATGCTAACAGACAATAAAGATATTATAGATAGATGGCAGGAATATATAACAGAACTATTTCAGGATCAAAGGGACAAGAAACCAGTTATAAAATGTACATCAGGCTATAACATCTTAAAATCTGAGGTGGAAAAGCTATAAAAACAATGAAAAAGGGAAAAGCAGCAGGACCTGACTGCATACAGATAGAGATGATACAGGCACTAGAAGATTTTGGCATTGAAGTGGTTACATACATATACAACGACATATACCACACAGGATACATACCAAATGAACTAAAAACATCAACTTTCATTGCATTGTCTAAAAACAATGGTGCAGTTGAATGCAGTGACTTTAGAACAATAAGCCTAATGAGCCATGTTACAAAATTCTTGCTAAAAGTTATACAAGGAAGGATTCACAATAAAATAAATACTGAATTAGATGAGCAGCAATTTGGATTTTGGAAAAATAGCGGGACAAAAGAAGCCATATTCTGCATGAGAACATTAATCGAAAAGTACACAGAAGTAAACAAACCAATATATGCCTGCTTCATAGACTACACCAAAACTTTTGATAGAGTACACCACAAACAACCTATAGAATGCCTGTTGGAAATACATCTAGATGACATGGACATACGACTAATATGTAATCTATACTGGGAGCAAACAGCAATAATAAAATATAACAAAGAGAACTCTACACCCATTGATATAAAAATAGGAGTAAGACAGGGATGCATCCTATCACCAAGCTAGTTCAATTTATACACTGAGCAAATCTTTAAAAACATCATAGAGATGCCAGGCCTACAAATTAATGGAAAGATAATCAATAACCTAAGATATGCTGATGGTACTGTACTACTAGCAGAAAATCCTAAAGATATACAACAATTACTTAATGAAATAAACATGACAAGCAACAAATATGGACTAGATATGAATATCAAAAATACTAAAACTATGGTCATAAACAAAGAAAATACTCAAAACCCACAAGTGGATATCAACATTGAAGGAATAGACCTGGAGACAGTTCAGAACTACAACTACCGGGGACATACTATAACCAGTGATGGAAAATGTACAACTGAAATAAACAAAAGAATAGGAATGGCAAAAAGTAATTTTAATGTCATGAAGAACATACTAACATCAAAACAAATAACACCAGGGCTAAAATTAAGAATAGCAAAATGTTACATCTTCTCAATATTCCTATATGGTGTAGAAACATGGACATTAGACAAGAAAACAGAGCAGAGAATTGAAGCCTTTGAAATGTGGATATATAGAAGAATAGGTAGAATTGGATGGAAGGAAAAGAAAACAAACGATGAAGTCTTAAAACAACTAAAAACAAAAAGAGAACTACTAAGCACAATTCAAACAAGACAAATGCGATTTTTGGGTCATGTTAAAAGCCACAATAGAATACTAAAAATAATCCTGGAAGAGAAAATACAAGGTAAAAAAGGCAGAGGCAGACCAAGATTAACATGGACGAGTAACATCAAAAGATGGACAAATCAGCCTATGACAACCTGCACCATCGAAGCAAGAGATAGAGCAGAATGGCGCTCCATGGTAGCCAACCTTCGTTGCGGAGACGGCACTCGATGATGATGATGATGACGACCACGTTAGTCTTGGTCTGCCTCTGCCTCTTTTACCTTGTATTTTCCCCTCCAAGATTACTTTTAGTAGGCTGTTGTGTCTTTTAACATGGCCCAAATAACTGATTTGTCTTGTTTGAATTGTATTTAGTAGTTCTCTTTTCATTTTTAGTTGTTTTAAGACTTCATCGTATGTTTCTTTTCTTTCCATCCAATTCTTCCAATTCTTCTATATATCCTTATTTCAACGGCTTACATTTTCTGTTCTGTTTTCCTGTCTAATGTCCATGTTTCTGCACCATAAAGGAATATTGAAAAGATAAAATATTTTGCTATTCTTAGTTTTAGTCCTGGTGTTATTTGTTTTGATGTTAGTATGTTCTTCATGACATTAAAATTACTTTTTGCCATTCCTATTCTTTTGTTTATCTCAATTGTACATTTTCCATCACTGGTTATAGTATGTCCCAGGTAGTTGTAGCTGTGAACTGTCTCCAGGTCTATTCCTTCAATTTTGATATCCACTTGTAGGTTTTGAGTATTATCTTTGTTTATGATCCTAGTTTTAGTCTTTTGTATATTTATACCTAATCCATATTTTGTGCATGTGATGTTTATTTCATTAAATAATTGTTGTAGGTCTTTAGCGATGTAATACGGTAGTATTACGGTATCATCAGCATATCTTAGGTTATTGATTATCTCTCCATTAATGTTTAGGCCTGGCATCTCTGTGATGTTAAAGATTTGCTCACTGTGTGTATATATAAAGACAATTCTCATGCGTTATCTCTTTCAATCTTGGAATGGTGGATATAAAGTTCTGACCAGGGAAAACACCTGGAGCACGCTCACAACCAGGAACACAACCAGGAACACAACCAGGAACACAACCAAGAACACAACAGGGAGAAATAAAGAGAATGATCTACAACTCATCGCGTTGATACTGTCAAGGCTCTCAGGGGAATGTAGGAACAAGGCTGGCATGATTTGTCTCCCTTCTTCTCTTTCTTTCACTTTCTCTCTCACTCATTCTTCATCTACATATTACTTTGTTTCTATCGCACTCTCTACCTTCTTAGTTATTCTGTCCATCTCTATATTCCACTACTTCTTTCTAACACACCTCCCTTCTCTTCTTTCACTCTTATTATTCAAACTTTTTTTTCCCATTTCTTTTTTTTTCATCTCCCCACCTTTCTGTCTCTCGGATCCATCCTTAATGTTTCCTCTCTTTCGTTCTCTCTATTATCTTATCTCACGTTCTCTAATCCATCGTCTCCTCCTAACATTCCCTCCTCTCTCCACATTTCACAGGATCTTTTCACTGACATACTCTTCCCATTCTATATACACTTCTCTCTTTACTTCTCCCTATGCCTCCCTCTCTGTCCCTTCCTCTCCCTTCCTCTCTCTCCCTACGTTTCTTTCTCTGTCTTCCCTCTCTATCCCTCTTTTCTTCTCTCCACTTCTCTATCCCCTCTCAATCCCTTTCCCTCTTCCTCTCTCTCTTCCTATCTCTCCCTTTGTATATCCCCCTCTCTCTCTCCCCCTTTCGTCCTCTCGCTCCTTTTCATCATCTCTCTATCCCTCTCTCTCTTCCTCTCGCTATCCCTCTCACTTCTTCTCTTCCTATCTTCCCCTCTACCCTGCCCTCTTTCTCTTTCTTCCTCTCTTTCCTTCCCTCTCGCTCTTCCCCTCTCTCTCCTTCTTGCTATCTCTTTCTCCCTCTCTTCCTATATCTCCCTCTGCCCTGCCCTCTCTCTCTTTCTTCCTCTCTTTCTTCCTCTCTTTCCTTCCCTCTCTTTCCTTCCCTCTATCTCCTTCTCGCTTTCTCCCTCTCTTCCTATCTCTCCCTCTGCCTAGCCATCTCTCTCTTTCTTCCTCTCTTTCTTCCTCTCTTTCCTTCCCTCTCTCTCCTTCTCGCTATCTCTCTCCCTCTCTTCCTATCTCTCCCTCTGCCTAGCCATCTCTCTCTTTCTTCCTCTCTTTCTTCCTCTCTTTCCTTCCCTCTCTCTCCTTCTCGCTATCTCTCTCCCTCTCTTCCTATCTCTCCCTCTGCCTAGCCATCTCTCTCTTTCTTCCTCTCTTTCTTCCTCTCTTTCCTTCCCTCTCTCTCCTTCTCGCTATCTCTCTCCCTCTCTTCCTATCTCTCCCTCTGCCTAGCCATCTCTCTCTTTCTTCCTCTCTTTCTCTTTCCTTTCCTCTCTCTCTCTGTCCTCCCTCCCTCTCTCTCCCTCTCGACAAATGTTATCTAATCACAATACAAACCTATTAGTAAGTCAAGGCAAGTACCGACATGATTATTGAAGGCCAGCTACGACCACTCTGAAGCGAGCCCTCTCCTTGCGCTAATTGACTCTTATTTCTACTCTCTATCTTTTCATCTTTATCGACAACTCACTCTAAGCTTCAACTTGTTCCGTCATCTTGTTAGGTTCAATGTTAGGTTCAATGTTAGGTTCAATGTTAGGTTCAATCTTTGTTAGGTTCAATGTTAGGTTCAATGTTAGGTTCAATCTTTGTTAGGTTCAATGTTAGGTTCAATGTTAGGTTCAATGTTAGGTTCAATGTTAGGTTACATGTTAGGTTCAATGTTAGGTTCAATGTTAGGTTACATGTTAGGTTACATGTTAGGTTCAATGTTAGGTTCAATCTTTGTTAGGTTCAATGTTAGGTTCAATGTTAGGTTCAATGTTAGGTTCAATCTTTGTTAGGTTCAATGTTAGGTTCAATGTTAGGTTACATGTTAGGTTCAATGTTAGGTTCAATGTTAGGTTCAATGTTAGGTTCAATGTTAGGTTCAATCTTTGTTAGGTTCAATGTTAGGTTACATGTTAGGTTCAATGTTAGGTTCAATGTTAGGTTACATGTTAGGTTCAATGTTAGGTTCAATGTTAGGTTCAATGTTAGGTTCAATGTTAGGTTACATGTTAGGTTACATGTTAGGTTCAATGTTAGGTTCAATGTTAGGTTACATGTTAGGTTCAATGTTAGGTTAAATCTTTGTTAGGTTCAATGTTAGGTTCAATGTAAGGTTTCATGTTAGGTTCAATGTTAGGTTCAATGTTAGGTTCAATCTTTGTTAGGTTCAATGTTAGGTTCAATGTTAGGTTCAATCTTTGTTAGGTTCCATGTTAGGTTCAATGTTAGGTTCAATGTTAGGTTACATGTTAGGTTCAATGTTAGGTTCAATGTTAGGTTAAATGTTAGGTTACATGTTAGGTTAAATCTTTGTTAGGTTCAATGTTAGGTTCAATGTTAGGTTCAATGTAAGGTTCCATGTTAGGTTCAATGTTAGGTTCAATGTTAGGTTCAATGTTAGGTTCAATCTGTGTTAGGTTCCATGTTAGGTTCAATGTTAGGTTCAATGTTAGGTTCAATGTTAGGGTCAATGTTAGGTTCAATGTTAGGTTCAATGTTAGGTTCAATGTTAGGTTCAATGTTAGGTTCAATCTTTGTTAGGTTCAATGTTAGGTTCAATGTTAGGTTCAATGTTATGTTCAATGTTAGGTTCAATGTTATGTTCAATGTTAGGTTCAATGTTAGGTTCAATGTTAGGTTCAATGTTAGGTTACATGTTAGGTTCAATGTTAGGTTCAATCTTTGTTAGGTTCAATGTTAGGTTCAATGTTAGGTTCAATGTTAGGTTCAATGTTAGGTTCAATGTTAGGTTCAATGTTAGGTTCCATGCTCGTCTATTTCTTGTATTATGTTTGATTCCAAATTCCTCCTTTTTCACCTTCTTTTTTCCGTCCTCGTTTGCCTTTCACCGTCGAGGGGAGATATAGTTTGCAGTCTTCTTCTCTTTCGTTGGCTTCTAATATTCCATCGGGGCATAAGCTAGCGACAAGCTGAGTGCGGTCAGCGACCCATAGCTGACTGCATTTGCCAGGATCAAAGAGAGAAAGCAAATCTGAACTCACAAACGTCTTGTTGAAATCGGATATGTTGGACCGAAAGGCGCAAATTTTACAGGCTAGCTTCAAACCACAACACGCCACATCTGCGCCCACTGAACATACTCTAATGGACGGATGATTAAGAGACCTATTCATTTCTTTAGTAGCCATGGCGTGAGTACCAGAAAAAAAGAAATAAAGAATTTTCCATCAATCCGCGTTTTTTTGTGATTGACCCTTGGGTCTGGTCTTTTTTATTAGCTTCGTTTTATCATTTTTTTTCCTATTTATTCTCATGAAGTGCATTCCTATCTGCGGACTCACATCTCTAAAGAGTTCATTGACTCAATCTTTAAGTTTTTTAAAATCGTTTTTTGTTTGTAATAGAAAGCTTTCCTTAATGTTTTGTACGAATGTATTTTTGTTTCGCATTTTTTTGGCGTGTGTGCCAATTTTCAACCTTAAAACGAGGCAATAAGACGTCACGTGGGAGTCATGACGCTGGTGAGATCACCCCTCCCTCAACTACTCCTTTCCTTAGATTATTCTTTATTCTCATTTTCCTCCTATCCTATGGGACCACCCATTTCCTCCCACCCTATGGGACCACCCATTTCCTCCCATCCCATGGGACCACCCATTTCCTCCCATCCTATGGGACCACCCATTTCCTCCCATCCTATGGTACCACCCATTTCCTCCCATCCCATGGGACCACCCATTTCCTCCCACCTTATAAGACTACCCATTTCCTCCTACCCTATGGGACCACTCATTTCCTCCTACTCTATGGGGCCACCCATTTCTCTTACCCTATGGGACCACTCATTTCCTCCTACTCTATGGGACCACCCATTTCCTCTTACCGTATGGGACCACCCATTTCCTCCTACTCTATGGGACCACCCATTTCCTCTTACCGTATGGGACCACCCATTTCCTCCTACTCTATGGGACCACTCATTTCCTCCTTCCCTATGGGACCACTCATTTCCTCCTTCCCTTTGGGACCACTCATTTTCTTCATCCTCATGGGGCACTTACTTTGTGTGGCTCTTTTTGGGCCCTCGAAATCCTATCTGACCTATTGACCTCTTGTCATCTAACCAACTGGCACTTTGGTCCTGTTGCAGACATCCTGACCTACACAAGTCAAGCGCCACACATGGCGACAAATAATCATCAAAGAATATTATTGTAGAGGGAAATTCCGAGGCTATAATCAGTGAATCATTTCAGAGGAAGAGTTATGTTTACAACAACGGAAAAAAATGACAAATAATCAACAACAACAAAAAAACAAGGAATAATTTTTGGTCCGATTCAGGATCAAACCCGTACTCCTTGGCACAGCGCCTTGCCACGAAAAGCCAAACGCTAGGGAACACTGCCAACTCGGCTAACTAAACAGTTAGCCATCATTTGCGATGTCTTTCACGCAGGTGTTCTCATGACTATTCTGTATATATACTATATACAGCACTGGTAACATTGTGAATTCGTCCGCAGTATCCATTTATTTTCAATGAAATTATCTCATTCACTGTTGCCATGCAGTGCTTATAGTGTGCTTGTCTTATTCATTCTGCGTTACACTCTAAGAGATACCATTGCTACCGACTGAATAAAGCAGTTATTTGAATATCAAAGACAATAGTAAACAAGGTGGAGGGGAATGGATGGAGTGGTTTAGTAGACCTAGAACATACAATACATCCCGTAGACCATCATCATTTGTATCAAGTAGCGTTCCTGATGACGCAGATGAGCTTGTCTCCCCACAACTTTATATCTCTACAGGTGTAGGTGATCATGTCTCTCCACAACTTTATATCTCTACAGGTGTAGGTGATCATGTCTCCCCACAACTTTATATCTCTACAGGTGTAGGTGATCATGTCTCCCCACAACTTTATATCTCTACAGGTGTAGGTGATCATGTCTCCCCACAACTTTATATCTCTACAGGTATAGGTGATCATGTCTCCCCACAACTTTATATCTCTACAGGTGTAGGTGATCATGTCTCCCCACAACTTTATATCTCTACAGGTGTAGGTGATCATGTCTCCCCACAACTTTCTATCTCTACAGGTGTAGGTGATCATGTCTCTCCACAACTTTATATCTCTACAGGTGTAGGTGATCATGTCTCCCCACAACTTTATATCTCTACAGGTGTAGGTGATCATGTCTCCCCACAACTTTATATCTCTACAGGTGTAGGTGATCATGTCTCCCCACAACTTTATATCTCTACAGGTGTAGGTGATCATGTCTCTCCACAACTTTCTATCTCTACAGGTGTAGGTGATCATGTCTCCCCACAACTTTATATCTCTACAGGTGTAGGTGATCATGTCTCTCCACAACTTTCTATCTCTACAGGTGTAGGTGATCATGTCTCTCCACAACTTTCTATCTCTACAGGTGTAGGTGATCATGTCTCTCCACAACTTTCTATCTCTACAGGTGTAGGTGATCATGTCTCTCCACAACTTTATATCTCTACAGTTGTAGGTGATCATGTCTCTCCACAACTTTATATCTCTACAGGTGTAGGTGATCATGTCTCTCCACAACTTTATATCTCTACAGGTGTAGGTGATCATGTCTCTCCACAACTTTCTATCTCTACAGGTGTAGGTGATCATGTCTCTCCACAACTTTATATCTCTACAGGTATAGGTGATCATGTCTCCCCACAACTTTATATCTCTACAGGTGTAGGTGATCATGTCTCTCCACAACTTTCTATCTCTACAGGTGTAGGTGATCATGTCTCTCCACAACTTTCTATCTCTACAGGTGTAGGTGATCATGTCTCTCCACAACTTTCTATCTCTACAGGTGTAGGTGATCATGTCTCTCCACAACTTTATATCTCTACAGGTGTAGGTGATCATGTCTCTCCACAACTTTCTATCTCTACAGGTGTAGGTGATCATGTCTCTCCACAACTTTATATCTCTACAGGTGTAGGTGATCATGTCTCTCCACAACTTTATATCTCTACAGGTGTAGGTGATCATGTCTCTCCACAACTTTCTATCTCTACAGGTGTAGGTGATCATGTCTCTCCACAACTTTCTATCTCTACAGGTGTAGGTGATCATGTCTCTCCACAACTTTCTATCTCTACAGGTGTAGGTGATCATGTCTCTCCACAACTTTCTAACTCTACTGGTATAGGTGAACATGTCTCCCCACAACTTTATATCTCTACAGGTATAGGTGATCATGTCTCCCCACAACTTTATATCTCTACAGGTATAGGTGATCATGTCTCTCCACAACTTTATATCTCTACAGGTATAGGTGATCATGTCTCTCCACAACTGTATATCTCTACAGGTGTAGGTGATCATGTCTCTCCACAACTTTTTATCTCTACAGGTGTAGGTGATCATGTCTCTCCACAACTTTCTATCTCTACAGGTGTAAGTGATCATGTCTCTCCACAACTTTATATCTCTACAGGTGTAAGTGATCATGTCTCTCCACAACTTTATATCTCTACAGGTGTAAGTGATCATGTCTCTCCACAACTGTATATCTCTACAGGTGTAGGTGATCATGTCTCTCCACAACTTTCTATCTCTACAGGTGTAGGTGATCATGTCTCTCCACAACTTTCTATCTCTACAGGTGTAGGTGATCATATCCTTCCACAACTTTCTATCTCTACAGATGTAGGTGATCATGTCTCTCCACAACTTTATATCTCTATAGGTGTAGGTGATCATGTCTCTCCACAACTTTATATCTCTACAGGTGTAGGTGATCATGTCTCTCCACAACTTTATATCTCTACAGGTGTAGGTGATCATATCCTTCCACAACTTTCTATCTCTACAGGTGTAGGTGATCATGTCTCTCCACAACTTTATATCTCGATAGGTGTAGGTGATCATGTCTCTCCACAACTTTCTATCTCTACAGGTGTAGGTGATCATGTCTCTCCACAACTTTCTAACTCTACAGGTGTAGGTGATCATGCCTCTCCACAACTTTCTATCTCTACAGGTGTAGGTGATCATGTCTCTCCACAACTTTCTATCTCTACAGGTGTAGGTGATCATGTCTCTCCACAACTTTATATCTCTACAGGTGTAGGTGATCATGTCTCTCCACAACTTTCTATCTCTACAGGTGTAGGTGATCATGTCTCTCCACAACTTTCTAACTCTACAGGTGTAGGTGATCATATCCTTCCACAACTTTCTATCTCTACAGGTGTAGGTGATCATGTCTCTCCACAACTTTCTATCTCTACAGGTGTAGGTGATCATGTCTCTCCACAACTTTATATCTCTACAGGTGTAGGTGATCATGTCTCTCCACAACTTTCTATCTCTACAGGTGTAGGTGATCATGTCTCTCCACAACTTTCTATCTCTACAGGTGTAGGTGATCATGTCTCTCCACAACTTTCTAACTCTACAGGTGTAGGTGATCATGTCTCTCCACAACTTTCTAACTCTACAGGTGTAGGTGATCATGTCTCTCCACAACTTTCTATCTCTACAGGTGTAGGTGATCATATCCTTCCACAACTTTCTATCTCTACAGGTATAGGTGATCATGTCTCTCCACAACTTTCTATCTCTACAGGTATAGGTGATCATGTCTCTCCACAACTTTCTAACTCTACAGGTGTAGGTGATCATGTCTCTCCACAACTTTCTAACTCTACAGGTGTAGGTGATCATATCCTTCCACAACTTTCTAACTCTACTGGTGTAGGTGATCATGTCTCTCCACAACTTTCTAACTCTACAGGTGTAGGTGATCATATCCTTCCACAACTTTCTATCTCTACAGATGTAGGTGATCATGTCTCTCCACAACTTTCTATCTCTACAGGTGTAGGTGATCATATCCTTCCACAACTTTCTATCTCTACAGGTATAGGTGATCATGTCTCTCCAAAACTTTCTATCTCTACAGGTGTAGGTGATCATATCCTTCCACAACTTTCTATCTCTACAGATGTAGGTGATCATGTCTCTCCACAACTTTCTATCTCTACAGGTGTAGGTGATCATGTCTCTCCACAACTTTCTATCTCTACAGGTGTAGGTGATCATGTCTCTCCACAACTTTCTATCTCTACAGGTGTAGGTGATCATGTCTCTCCACAACTTTCTATCTCTACATGTATAGATAACAATGTCTCTTCACAACTTTTTATCTTTACAAAAGTTTTCAATTCTGTTGTTGACCTTTTAGCTACCGTGGATATTCAGAGAAGGCAACGAAGAGCACGACTCCTCTAATAGTTGATCAGAATACACAACACAATCACATTCCAGCTCAAAGAGTTCAATGTCTACAGCCAGTCGCCGTAGTCGGCCTATAACTCAAGTAACTCGAGCCCGTACTAATCGATCAACTTGAATGTCAATAAAGATCAAACCTATTACAACCGTACAACGAAATCTATGGAGTTCCCAATATGATTTGTGAAGTAGGCTGAAGAAAGAAAGCGTTGGAAATGGCTAGGCCACGTTCAACGAATGAAACGAACCAGGCATCAAAGCATTAACATGGACACCACCTGGCAAACGAAGAAGAGGAAGACCATTGGGAACATGGCGCGAACTAGACTTGATGAAATGACAGAAGCTGACTAGTCCTGACGAGAGTAGTCCATGCTTGCCTCAGATGTGATTGGGTGGAAATCTCTTGTGGGTGGCCTATGATTGGGTGGAAATCTCTTGTGGGTGGCCTATGATTGGGTGGAAATCTCTTGTGGGTGCCCTATGGTTGGGTGGAGATCTCTTGTGGGTGACTTATGATTGAGTAGAAATCTCTTTTGGGTGCCCTGTAATTGGGTGGAAATCTCTTGTGGGTGCCCTATGATTGGGTGGAGATCTCTTGTGGGTGCCCTATGATTGGGTGCAGATCTCTTGTGGGTGCCCTATGCTCCGCTCAGAGGATGAAGAGGAAGAATCACGAGAGACATTACATGTACAATTTGTTACACCTGACACATTGATCACGTAAACACTACCAAGGAGAGCAACAACAAAAATCACAAAGAGAAAATAGCAACGTTGAATGTGGTGAACACAACGTTTAAATATACAAGCAAAAAAAAATGTTAACAAATTATTACTTAAGTGTTTCAATTTTCGGTGAAAAAAAAATCAAAACACTACGAGCCTTCAATAAACGTTGTGAGAACACCAGTCTCAAAGGTCAAATACGAAATATATTAATTGATGGAATATTAGAAAAACTAGGGAACATAACAGCAGCTGGGTCAACAGAAGAATGCAGTTTACATCACCCTTCCAGTTGATAAAGAAATTAGAAAGGAAAGAAAAAAGAACAGAAAAACTTAGTTTGACAAGGGATAGTATATTTTTAAAGTAATGAATATGTTCGAATGTAGCTACGTAGTCTTGGAAAGTAGTAAATAAAGCATGTAGCAAAATAGGGGAAAAAACTTGGTTAGTAGTGGTTGCAAAATGGTGGTGGGTTGGGGGTGGGGTGGAGTAATACTAATATTAAACGGTCTGGTAATAAAAAGTGATATAATATTAGTGGTTAATAGAAAGAGATATAATATTAGTGGTTAATAGAAAGTGATATAATATTAGTGGTTAATAGAAAGTGATATAATATTAGTGGTTAATAGAAAGTGATATAATATTAGTGGTTAATAGAAAGAGATATAATATTAGTGGTTAATAGAAAGTGATATAATATTAGTGGTTAATAGACAGTGATATAATATTAGTGGTTAATAGAAAGTGATATAATATTAGTGGTTAATAGAAAGTGATATAATATTAGTGGTTAATAGAAAGAGATAAAATATTAGTGGTTAATAGAAAGTGATATAATATTAGTGGTTAATAGAAAGTGATATAATATTAGTGGTTAATAGAAAGTGATATAATATTAGTGGTTAATAGAAAGTGATATAATATTAGTGGTTAATAGAAAGTGATATAATATTAGCGGTTAATAGACAGTGATATAATATTAGTGGTTAATAGAAAGTGATATAATATTAGTGGTTAATAGAAAGTGATATAATATTAGTGGTTAATAGACAGTGATATAATATTAGTGGTTAATAGAAAGAGATATAATATTAGCGGTTAATAGAAAGAGATATAATATTAGTGGTTAATCGGAAGAGATATAATATTAGTGGTTAATAGAAAGTGATATAATATTAGTGGTTAATAGAAAGTGATATAACATTAGTGGTTAATAGAAAGTGATATAATATTAGTGGTTAATAGAAAGTGATATAATATTAGTGGTAAATAGAAAGTGATATAATATTAGTTGTTAATAGAAAGTGATATAATATTAGTGGTTAATAGAAAGTGATATAATATTAGTGGTTAATAGAAAGAGATATAATATTAGCGGTTAATAGAAAGTGATATAATATTAGTGGTTAATAGAAAGTGATATAATATTAGTGGTTAATAGAAAGTATCAGGAAAAATCACGACTATCGTACATCAATGTAGAACAAGATTGACTGCTTCCACAGACTGCAGGGAGTGAGCCAAAGAGAGATCAGTGGATTGGTTAAAGATATATATGTCAAGGACGCCAAGCACTTCATTTCAGGTCACGCTTTTTGTACATAAATTGTTTCTTCTTGTGCATCGATTCAAAAGTGTCATTCCTATTATGTGTGTATGTATATATGTATGTGTGTATATATGTATATATGTTTGTGTGTGTAAATGTAGGTGTGCGTGTATGTATGTGTGTATGTATGTGTGTATACACAAATATACATACATACATACACAAACATACATATACACACACATACACATACAAATACATACATACATACATGCACGCGCACACACACACACACGCACGCACGCACGCGCACACACACGCGCACACACACATATAAACATCATCATCATCATCAAGTACCGGGTCTGCTGGCGTAGGTGATCATGTCTCTCCAAAACTTTCAATCTCGGCAGCTATTTATCATTTCTGTTGTTGCCCATGCCATTCTCTTAAGCTGTCTGTTATTTTTTCTCTTTGCTTCCCTCTATTTCTTCGTCCCTCAATTTTTCCAGTTGTTACAATATATTCAAGTTGTTCTCTTCTCATTACATGGCCCAAAAATTATGTTTGTCTCTTCCTAACATTGGAAATTAGCTCTCTTTTTGCATTGACCTCTCTCAGAACATCTTTATTACTCTTCTTAGCTGTCCTTGGTACTCTCAACATTCTTCTGTAAAACCACATTTCTACAGACTCCAGTGATTTTCTTGTCTGTTGTCCTATTGTCCATGATTTGCATCCATATGTTAAGACTGGCTTTACGTAACATTTAAGAACTCGTTTTCTTGTTTCTGTTGACAAAAATGGATTGCATAGTATTTTCCTCAATTTTTGGAAAGCTGCTTTTGTCTGAGCCATTCTGCATCTCACCTCTTTTGTACATCTTCCGTCTGAGGTTAACAAAGTTCCCAAATATTTAAATTCATTTACCTGTTTTAATATTGTTCCACTTGTCTTTATTTTGCACTGAGGTGATGTCTTTTTCTTTGTTGTTACCATTACCTCTGTCTTTTTGCTATTAAGGCTGAGTCCTTTATTTTTGCTTTCTTTCACTATAATGTCTAACATTTCTTGCAACTCATTTTCACTCTTAGCGATTAAGACTGTATCATCAGCATACCTTAGATTATTTATATTATGACCTCCAATTGTCCATACATACATACATACATACATACATACATACATACATACATACATACATACATACATACATACATACATACATACATACATACATACATACATACATACATACATACATAATTACATAATTACATACATACCTAAATACATACATACATACATACATACATACATACATACATACATACATACATACATACATGGATGAATAGAATACCTGCAGGAACACTTAAATAGACTCAATAACAGACGCACACAAAACAAGATGAAAATCTACATCAACAAAGCAAAAATCATGACCTTCGCAAAACAGAAACAGAACATCCACAACATAACTATAGAAGGCAAACAACTAAAACAAGTAGAGGAATTTAAATACCTAGGAAGTCTAGTGACAAACGACAATTTACAAACAGCAGAAATAGACTTAAGATAAAAACAAAGCTTGTCAAATCATTGGACAGCTATCACCACTATTGTCCAACAAGGACGTAACTGTAGAGACAAAACGGGCACTATACAATACAATCTTCATCCTAACGTTGTGCTACCAATGCCAGACCTGGATCCTAGATGCAAGAACAATAATAAAAATAACATCTTCAGAGATGAAATGTGTTAGACGAATGATAGGAAACAGTCTGAAAGATAAGATCAGAAATATAGAACTGTGAAAAAAAGCTAGGAATAGCCCCCCGCCATAGAATACATAAAGAAACAACAGATTAAATGGTTTGGCCATGTGATAAGGCAGAAAGACCAAAACATAACGAGCTTTCAATAAACGTTGCGAGAACACCAGACGTAAGGGCCGACCACCAAAAAAAGATGGATTGATGGAATATTAGAAACACTATGAAGCATAACAGCTTGGGAGGCCAACAGAAGAGCAAAGACCACAAAAAGTATCTCCCCTCGACGCTGAAAGGCAAATTATAAAGTAAAGAAGAGGATCCCGAGTATGTGCCGCAAATTTGAGTAAGAACCCAAATATTCTTCTAAAAGTTTCCCTTTAACATGTCTAGGAAACGTTATTAATTTCACGTCCATTGGAAATGCATTATGCTTCTCGTTTACAGGTTAGCCAGATCTCAAATGATCGAGCTAAGCACGAGATCAATACCGGGGAAAAAAACAGAGAGCGGGGGGAAAAAACAGAGAGCAGGGGGAAAAAATCCACCTTGGCATTTCCAACAAATTACGTTGAAATTTATGTCGTTTGACGTCGTGAATTGCTTTAAAATTTATGCATTAACGTTTTATATGTTTTTAATTGGACGAAAAACTGTACAGCGTTTTAATGGAAGAAGCCGGTGGGACAGGACTCTATAAATTGTAATGTACAGGCTCAATAAGAAGTAAATAAATGTATGTGGTTACATTAGGATTAGATATGCATGAGTCGATGGGAGAAGTAGACTGACGTGGTGTGTGTGAGTGGAATGGTAAATTTGTTAGAATTGGCATGACATCTTGTACTACTGCAGAGGCTGGGGTTGATATAATAATGTAGTAGAATTAGGAGGAAAGTTGTCGTAGACACAATAATGTAGTAGAATTAGGAGGAAAGTTGTCGTAGACACAATAATGTAGCAGAAATAGAAGCAAAGTTGTCGTAGATACAATAATGTAGTAGAATTAGGAGGAAAGTTGTCGTAGACGCAATAATGTAGTAGAATTAGGAGGAAAGTTGTCGTAGACACAATAATGTAGCAGAAATAGGAGGAAAGTTGTCGTAGACACAATAATGTAGTAGAATTAGGAGGAAAGTTGTCGTAGACACAATAATGTAGTAGAAATAGGAGGAAAGTTGTCGTAGACACAATAATGTAGCAGAAATAGAAGCAAAGTTGTCGTAGATACAATAATGTAGTAGAATTAGGAGGAAAGTTGTCGTAGATACAATAATGTAACAGAATTAGGAGGAAAGTTGTCGTAGATACAATAATGTAGTAGAATTAGGAGGAAAGTTATCGTAGATGCAATAATGTAACAGAAATAGGAGGAAAGTTGTCGTAGATACAATAATGTAGTAGAATTAGGAGGAAAGTTGTCGTAGATACAATAATGTAACAGAATTAAGAGGAAAGTTGTCGTAGATACAATAATGTAACAGAAATAGGAGGAAAGTTGTCGTAGATACAATAATGTAGTAGAATTAGGAGGAAAGTTGTCGTAGATACAATAATGTAGTAGAATTAGGAGGAAAGTTGTCGTAGATACAATAATGTAGCAGAATTAAGAGGAAAGTTGTCGTAGATACAATAATGTAACAGAAATAGGAGGAAAGTTGTCGTAGATACAATAATGTAGCAGAATTAGGAGGAAAGTTGTCGTAGATACAATAATGTAGCAGAATTTGGAGGAAAGTTGTCGTAGATACAATAATGTAGTAGAATTAGGAGGAAAGTTGTCGTAGATACAATAATGTAACAGAAATAGGAGGAAAGTTGTCGTAGATACAATAATGTAACAGAAATAGGAACAAAGTTGTCGTAGATACAATAATGTAACAGAAATAGGAGGAAAGTTGTCGTGGATACAATAATGTAGCAGAATTAGGAGGAAAGTTGTCGTAGATACAATAATGTAGTAGAATTAGGAGGAAAGTTGTCGTAGATACAATAATGTAACAGAAATAGGAGGAAAGTTGTCGTAGATACAATAATGTAGCAGAAATAGGAACAAAGTTGTCGTAGATACAATAATGTAACAGAAATAGGAGGAAAGTTTTTTTGTAAATATAATATAAGTTGTCGCGGATAAGGTCAAACATTTTTGGAGACTTGACAGTACCGATGCCTGTCTATTATCTGATGTTTTCTTCCCATCTATTGCTGTAAACCTTTCACAATTTCTTGTAGAGTGACCTTTGCTTGGTTATGTCTGTGATTACCTTCTACTTTTTCTTTCCTTCCTTATTTGCCTTTCAGCGTCGAGGGCAGATATAATTTGCGGTCTTTTGCTCTTTTGTTCACCTCTGCTGATGTTATGTTTCTAAGTGTTTCTAATATTCAGTCAATCCACCTTTTTGTGGTCGACCCTTGGGTCTGGTGTTCCCGCGTTGTTTATTGAACGATCGTTGTGTTGTGTTTTGATATTTCTGCCTTGTCACATGGTCAAGCCAAGTTTATCTGTTGTTTCTTTATATATTCTATTCCATCTAGGGTCCAGGACTGGCATAGGTAGCGTAACGTTGGGATGAAGATTGTATTGTAGAGTGCCCGTTTTGCTTCTACAGTTATTTTCTTGTTGGACAATAGTGGTGATGGCTGTCCAATGATTTGACAAGCTTTATCGCATCTTGAGTCTATTTCTGTTGCTTGTGAATTGTAGTGTTACTAGACTTCCTAGGTATTTAAATTCCTCTAATTGTTTTAGTTGTCTGCCGTCTATAGTTATGTTCATGTTCTGTTTCTCTTTTGCAATATTCATGACTTCGCTTTTGTTGATGTTGATTTTCATGTTGTATATTGTGACTGTGCTGTTGAGCCTATTTAAGTGTTCTCGGAGGTCTTCTATTTTCCCATGCAAGTCCATGATGTTTTAATATTCTTCTGTAAAACCAGTCTTCTGAACCTATGTAGCAATTTCTGGTGCAGTTAATGTGCCAGGCCAACAAAAGTCAAAGTTATGAGCTAAACTGATATTATGAAAACAATAGGGATCACAATATTGTGGACATACATAATCACCTTCACGAAAAGTCATAGTATTTGTGGTGATACATAATCACCTTCACGAGAAGTTATAGTATTTGTGGAGATACATAATCACCTTCACGAGAAGTTATAGTATTTGTGGAGATACATAATCTCCATCACGAGAAGTTATAGTATTTGTGGAGATACATAATCACCTTCACGAGAAGTCATAGTATTTGTGGAGTTACATAATCACCTCCACGAGAAGTCATAGTATTTGTAGAGATACATAATCACCTTCACGAGAAGTCATAGCATTTGTGGAGATACATAATCACCTTCACGAGAAGTCATAGTATTTGTGGAGATACATAATCACCTTCACGAGAAGTCATAGTATTTGTGGAGATACATAATCACCTTCACGAGAATTATAAGAATTTGAAGAGTCTGAACAATAATTGCCAACAAGCAATATCATCAGATTACTTTTAACAAAAATGTTTAATTTAACAAAGTCCACGAATCTGTGATTCATTCTTTTTTATTGGTCTAGAGTGTGTGCACTGTATTTCTCATGTTACCGTTGAGTACATGTGTCTCAACAGTGAAGGGCGATAGGAAGTGGGGAAGGAAGGAAGGAAGGAAGGAAGGAAGGAAGAAAGGAAGTGGAGAAGGAAGGAAGGAAGTGGAGAAGGAAGGAAGGAAGTGGGGAAGGAAGGAAGTGGGGAAGGAAAGAAGGAAGTGGGGAAGGAAAGAAGGAAGTGGGGAAGGAAGGAGAAAGTGGGGAAGGAAGGAAGGAAGGAAGGAAGGAAGGAAGGAAGGAAGGAAGGAAGGAAGGAAGGAAGGAAGGAAGGAAGGAAGGAAGGAAGGAAGGAAGGAAGGAAGGAAGGAAGGAAGGAAGGAAGGAAGGAAGGAAGGAAGGAAGGAAGGAAGGAAGGAAGGAAGGAAGGAAGGAAGGAAGGAAGGAAGGAAGGAAGGAAGGAAGCTGCGTGTCAACGGTCATGTTATTTATCATTTCCTGATAATGTGGCTAGTAGTACACCATTGCCGCATTTTATTTATTTTTGTTGTTGATAAAACAGAAAACATGTGGCACCCATTTGATAGGTGGTTGAACCTAGAAGCCGACCACGTGGTCACTAACCACCGCTCTAGCAAACATCCCTAGGACTACGATCACAAGCGCCAAGTGCTCAATAATTAATGAACTAAAAGTTGAATCCAGACCAACATTTATACTTCCAGCTAAACATGCAATCTTTTGACATTTGTGAACCGCCATTATGAATAACACCATTATTCCTGTCAACTTCCTGCAGCCATATTTGTTTACATTTATCTGTCATTGTTGGCCTGGAAGAGACGGGGAAATGTAATTTTTGAAATGTAATAAAGCACTGTCAACACAAGCTTGGATGAAATAATGTAATCATTGATACTTTGTGCAATTGTGAGGAGATTTGAACATTCCAGCAAATAAAGAACAAGCGGAAAAGAAGATTGTTTAGCGTTGTTCTTGTTCAGCATAGCTCTATAGAACAAAAGAGTTGAGCATTTATTGAGCACAAGGAGAATTAAATTGTCCGCCTTGAAATATTGTTGCTTTACAATTGACCAGTGATTCTCGAAATATGCACCGTGGTGCTCGGTTGGGGGGGGGGGGTGTTCAAACCTTGACATGGGGGCCACGTCCAGGGTATTGTCTTGTCCCTATTCATGATGTTAGAAGTCATACAATGACAGCATCCACTCAAGTTTAACATGTTTTAGTACATCAACGAGCCTCTACATGCTAGTGTTAATTCTGTCATTTATTATCTTCCGAAAAAGAAACGTACCTTTTTCAATCAATTATTGCCGGTCCCTCTGATGTGAGAATGTTTTTATAATAAAGGTAATGTCATATCTCAAGGTTGTTTCCTTGTTTTGTCCTATGTTACAAAGATTCAGTATGGGTGCCCTTCGTGATACGGTAGAATTTTTACTTTTTATTTATTTTTTTTTTTTTTGCGTTCACCAGCTTTTAGTCCCTAGAGACTAGGAACTGAATTTCGCGTGTTAATCCGTTTTTCCCTGCCAACCGTGTGCACAAGGGTCCCTCGCCGTACAGGCAGATAACTCCGTCTTCGGAGGTACTCATATTTTTTCTGTCCATGAGTATTTGACGTTTCGTGCCGGGCCTCGTTGCTGAGACCAGGGGGTGGTTGCCGCAGAGAAAATCGTGAATAAAAATCCCAACTGGTGCAGCCGGTATTTGAACCCACAACCTCTCTGTCTCGAGGCAAGACGTCTGCCTCGACGGCAGACCAAACAGTCCCCCCCCCCAACCCACCTTACGGAAGATATCTAGACGATAGTCCATTTTCTCCTCCACTCGACGCGTATTCTACAGCATAAAATGATGTCTGTTGTTGTGTGGGCACTATCTTGGTAAGTAAGAAAACAGAAGTAATGGTCATATCAAAGAAACAATCATCACCATCATGCAACATACAAATAAACAGGACAAATCTGAAACAAGTGCAACGTTTCAAATACTTGGGCACAAAATAACATCAGATGGAAGATGCACCACAGAAATAAAAAGCAGAATAGCTCAGGCGAAAATAGCATTTCAGAAAATGAAAAATATCTTATGCAATAAATCTATGTCAATAGAAGTGAGAAAGAGAGTTCATCGGTGCTATATAGAACCAATTCTGACCTATGGAAGCGAATCATGGACAGTAGATAAACAAATGAAAAGACGATTAGAGGCCACAGAGATGGGATTTCTCAGAAGAATGTTGAAAGTTCCCTGGACAGCTAAAAAGACCAACGAGGAAATTCTCAAAGAGGCCAACACAAAACGGGAGCTCCTAAAAAACATCAGAAAAAAACAATCAACATTTTTCGGGCATATCATGAGAAGAGAAAAGTTGGAATACTTGGTTACAACATGCAAAATACAAGGAAAAAGAGATCGCGGACGACAAAGAGAGAAAATACTGGATAGCTTGGTGTCATGGCATGGAAAACAGTCAACAACAGAACTGATACGAGGCACTGTAGATAGAATATTGCGGAAGGACATGATCACCTACGCCAACCGGTATGGCACATGATGATGATGATCTTGGTAAATGTGTGTGTATGTGTACGGCTGGTGTTTCAACTTTAACTTGTATGCTTCAGTTACAACCAGTGTTTCTTACAAGCCTTTACATACACTGGTTATCTGGATAAAGAACAAAAAAGAAAGAAAAGGGTACATTCTGTTTGGGACCCTCTGTTGTATATCCTAATAGGGAATAAAATGTTACCCGTCTTATCTGACCGGAACTGTAATGGGGGCGCCGCAGGTATGTGATCAGTAGAAAAAGGGAGCCGCGGGTGTCAACAGTCTGGGAACCACTTCAGTAGACGATTTGATATCTTTGATAGAAGAAACAAAACAGAACTAAACTGTTTTAGCAAAATTAAGATGGGAAATAAATGTAATTAAACTACTAACATGAAACATGTAAAGTTGCAGTAGCGAAGTGGTTAAGGTGTCTGTACAGGAGGTTGGGGTTCAATTCTCAATATATGGCGATAAACATTTTTCGTTAATTTCGGACCGACAGCTTCGGGCTCATCAATTCATATATAATATGGTAGCAGAGAAAAGTAGGGAGTCTGTCCTAACAAAGACCACATTGTCCTCACATATACTTGTGGTTGTTTACAGTAAAGTGTATAAGTACTAACAATATATCTCCCATACGTTATTCATTCATTGAGATGTCGTCTTCACATCGAGGTATGGGGCTTGTGTCGTCTTCACATCGAGGTATGGGGCTTGTGTCGTCTTCACATCGAGGTATGGGGCTTGTGTCGTCTTCACATCGAGGTATGGGGCTTGTGTCGTCTTCACATCGAGGTATGGGGCTTGTGTCGTCTTCACATCGAGGTATGGGGCTTGTGTCGTCTTCACATCGAGGTATGGAGCTTGTGTCGTCTTCACATCGAGGTATGGAGCTTGTGTAGTCTTCACATCGAGGTATGGGGCTTGTGTCGTCTTCACATCGAGGTATGGGGCTTGTGTCGTCTTCACATCGAGGTATGGGGCTTGTGTCGTCTTCACATCGAGGTATGGGGCTTGTGTCGTCTTCACATCGAGGTATGGGGCTTGTGTCGTCTTCACATCGAGGTATGGGGCTTGTGTCGTCTTCACATCGAGGTATGGGGCTTGTGTCGTCTTCACATCGAGGTATGGGGCTTGTGTCGTCTTCACATCGAGGTATGGGGCTTGTGTCGTCTTCACATCGAGGTATGGGGCTTGTGTCGTCTTCACATCGAGGTATGGGGCTTGTGTCGTCTTCACATCGAGGTATGGGGCTTGTGTCGTCTTCACATCGAGGTATGGGGCTTGTGTCGTCTTCACATCGAGGTATGGGGCTTGTGTCGTCTTCACATCGAGGTATGGGGCTTGTGTCGTCTTCACATCGAGGTATGGGGCTTGTGTCGTCTTCACATCGAGGTATGGGGCTTGTGTCGTCTTCACATCGAGGTATGGGGCTTGTGTCGTCTTCACATCGAGGTATGGGGCTTGTGTCGTCTTCACATCGAGGTATGGGGCTTGTGTCGTCTTCACATCGAGGTATGGGGCTTGTGTCGTCTTCACATCGAGGTATGGGGCGCCATTTTACTCTCTCTCTCTTGTCATGATGGAGCATGTTGTCATAGGTTCATCTGTCAACCTGTTGATATTATCAGTCCATTTTAGTCTTGGTCTGCCTCAACTACCTTGTACCTTCCCTTCCAAGATGACCTTTAGAAAGGTGTTATATCTCTTCACATGTCAACACATTTTTCAGTTGTCTTTTTCGAATTGTGTTAAGTAGTTCGATTTGTCTTTATCGCCGATTCAGAACGCTCTTGTTTGTCTTACACATATTATCACTATTTTGCATTTAATAAAAGATTATTGCGATGTTTCTTTCGGTTTTCTTCCTACGGTTTTCCGCCGGCCCTTGAACTTCTTGCACTTCTTCTTTTTCTTTTCTCTTTTCACTGATACCTAAAAGGTGTCGTGGTTTATATCATTTGTCGTTCTTGAGCTGCTCGAACTGTCTGAACTAGTGATTTTTCTTTGTTGTTACATGTCTTTGTCACTGCATCTATCCATCTTCTTCTAGGTCTTCCTCTTGGTCTTTTTCCATGCATTCTCAAAAAGAACGCCCTTGATGATGATTGGTAAGTGTTCATTCTGACCAGGTGGCCAAACCATTGAAACTATTAAAATAAAACTATTATATTTAAAGTATTATCATACATCTTGCACTACGATGAAGTAATCCCGCGAGACAACACCAGACACCGAACGGATGTTAAATGGATAACTTTGGGAGCGCAGTGATGATGTTATTGATAAATACTTCCAGATTCTTCGACCTGAAATGCGATCATCAAGTGATGATAAGCGATGTAGCCATTCCCACTGGCGTAGGTGATCTTCTGGTCACAACTCACTGTCTCTACAGGCAGGTATCAGTTTAGCTATTAATTTCCTAATAATTTCCATGCCAATTTTTATTCTTTTATCATACTTTCTTTGTCATCAACTATTTCTGTCTCCCTCGACCTCTTCAGTCACAAGCCAATTTTCAGATGTCCACGTGTTCCCGCATAATGAAATGATCAAAAGCGTTGATTATTTTCTTCTTGCTTTAGTGATCAACTTTCGGGACATCCTCGTGACTGATCTTAACCTTCCCAAAAGTATTTTCAACGCGCATTGCTGTGGGGTTATCTTTACTTTTTTATTTGTAGATTGTTGTGTATTCTACTGTTGTCACTGATCCACTTCCATAAGCCAGGATTAACTTTATATTATACTGACCATCCCCCACCCATTTTTTCCTCCACTTTCATTGACAAAGATATTCTTTTTAATTCTTAAATATGTCCGTTGTCTTATTGTTCACTCTTAAATATGTCCTTTGTCTTATTGTTCACTCTTACTGAAGGTAGGTCAAAAAGTAATGCACACCAATTTTTTTCTCGGCTAATAATAAAGATAGGAATATGCAATTTTGCACACTTGGAATATGACATGTTCCAATTATGTGCACCAATTTGCACAGCATTCTGATAAATAGTACGCAATCTATGAACCGTTAAAATGGAGCTTGTCAACAATGTCCGTTACAAACAAGGAATTGTCATAGAATTTCTGGTTGCGGAAAAAGAAACTGTGGCAAACATTCATAAACGACTGTGTGCAGTGTACAAATGTTCTGCAGTCGATAGGAGCACAGTTAGTCGCTGGGTTCAGAGAATTAAAGCTGCAGAAAGTGTACGCGTGGAGCTGCATGATTTACCGCGTTCTGGACGTGTTGCCTCGGCTACCAGCACAGACATGTTAAACCGGGCTGATGCCATTATTCGTAAGGATAGGCGTATCACTAGTCAGCAATTGGCATTGCAGCTTACAGTCAGCAAGGGAAGTGCAATCGCAATTTTTAAAACTCTCGGATATTCAAAGATTTGCGCTCGATGGGTTCCTCGGTGCCTAACAAATGATCACAGAGTTCAAAGGAAAACATTCTGTTCTGAATTGTTGGAGCGTTTCGGTGTTGAAGGAGAAATGTTTTTGTCAAAAATTGTTACATGACGAAACGTGGGCACATTATTATGAGCCTGAAACAAAAATGCAGTCAATGGAATGGCATCATCCGCAGTCACCAAAAAGAAAAACATTCAAAACATCTCCATCAGCCAGAAAGGTGATGATCACTGTCTTCTGGGACATTGATTGTTGTGATTCTTGTTGATGTAATGACAAGAGGTGAGACAATCAACTCGACAGCTTACATCAATACACTGACAAAACTCAAAAATCGGTTCCACAGAGTTCGGCCTAATAAGCCATCTGCAGATTTGTTGCTTCAACATGACAATGCACGCCCTCACACAAGTCTGGTAACACGGGAAGCGATCAACAAATTTGGTTGGACTGTACTGCCCCATCTCCTTACAGCCCTGATCTGGCTCCCTCAGATTTCCATCTGTTTGGACCACTCAAAAAATTCCTGCGTGGGACACACTTTGACAATGATGAGGATGTGATCCGTGCAGTTAAAAAATGGCTACGCGAGCAGGACAAAACTTAGTACAAACGAGGCATTCATGACCTAGTTTCGCATTGGCGTAAGGCAATACGCTTGGACGGAGATTATGTTGACAAATAGGTAGTGTAAAGGGGATGTTCAGCTACAATCTGTGAAAATTTCACACATTTTGCCCGAATAGTTTCCGAGAAAAAAATTGGTGTGCATTACTTTTTGACCTCCCTACGTAAATATGTCCTTTGTCTTATTGTTCACTCTTAAATATGTCCTTTGTCTTATTTGTTCACTCTTAAAAATGTCCTTTGTCTTATTGTTCACTCTTAAATATGTCCTTTGTCTTATTGTTCACTCTTAAATATATCCTTTGTCTTATTGTTCACTCTTAAATATGTCCTTTGTCTTATTGTTCACTCTTAAATATGTCCTTTGTCTAATTGTTCACTCTTAAATATGTCCTTTGTCTTATTTGTTCACTCTTAAATATGTCCTTTGTCTTATTGTTCACTCTTAAATATGTCCTTTGTCTTGTTGTTCACTCTTAAATATGTCATTTGTCTTATTGTTCACTCTTAAATATGTCCTTTGTCTAATTGTTCACTCTTAAATATGTCCTTTGTCTAATTGTTCACTATTAAATATGTCCTTTGTCTTATTTGTTCACTTTTAAATATGTCCTTTGTCTTATTGTTCACTCTTAAATATGTCCTTTGTCTTATTGTTCACTCTTAAATATGTCCTTTGTCTAATTGTTCACTCTTAAATATGTCCTTTGTCTTATTTGTTCACTCTTAAATATGTCCTTTGTCTTATTGTTCACTCTTAAATATGTCCTTTGTCTTATTTGTTCACTCTTAAATATGTCCTTTGTCTTATTGTTCACTCTTAAATATATCCTTTGTCTTATTGTTCACTTTTAAATATGTCCTTTGTCTAATTGTTCACTCTTAAATATGTCCTTTGTCTTATTTGTTCACTCTTAAATATGTCCTTTGTCTTATTGTTCACTCTTAAATATGTCCTTTGTCTAATTGTTCACTCTTAAATATGTCCTTTGTCTTATGTGTTCACTCTTAAATATGTCCTTTGTCTTATTGTTCACTCTTAAATATGTCCTTTGTCTTATTGTTCACTCTTAAATATGTCCTTTGTCTTATTGTTCACTCTTAAATATGTCCTTTGTCTTATTGTTCACTCTTAAATATGTCCTTTGTCTTATTGTTCACTCTTAAATATGTCCTTGTCTTATTGTTCACTCTTAAATATAACGATCTTTGGCTTATTGTTCACTCTTAAATATGTCCTTTGTCTTATTTGTTCACTCTTAAATATGTACTTTGTCTTATTGTTCACTCTTAAATATGTCCTTTGTCTTATTTGTTCACTCTTAAATATGTCCTTTGTCTTATTGTTCACTCTTAAATATGTCCTTTGTCTTATTGTTCACTCTTAAATATGTCCTTTGTCTTATTGTTCACTCTTAAATATGTCCTTTGTCTTATTGTTCACTCTTAAATATGTCCTTTGTCTAATTGTTCACTCTTAAATATGTCCTTTGTCTTATTTGTTCACTCTTAAATGCCATTTGTCTTATTTGTTCACTCTTAAATATGTCCTTTGTCTTATTGTTCACTCTTAAATATGTCCTTTGTCTTATTGTTCACTCTTAAATATAACGATCTGTGTCTTATTGTTCACTCTTAAATATAACGATCTTTGTCTTATTGTTCACTCTTAAATATGTCCTTGTCTTATTGTTCACTCTTAAATATAACGATCTTTGGCTTATTGTTCACTCTTAAATATGTCCTTTGTCTTATTTGTTCACTCTTAAATATGTACTTTGTCTTATTGTTCACTCTTAAATATGTCCTTTGTCTTATTTGTTCACTCTTAAATATGTCCTTTGTCTTATTGTTCACTCTTAAATATGTCCTTTGTCTTATTGTTCACTCTTAAATATGTCCTTTGTCTTATTGTTCACTCTTAAATATGTCCTTTGTCTTATTGTTCACTCTTAAATATGTCCTTTGTCTAATTGTTCACTCTTAAATATGTCCTTTGTCTTATTTGTTCACTCTTAAATGCCATTTGTCTTATTTGTTCACTCTTAAATATGTCCTTTGTCTTATTGTTCACTCTTAAATATGTCCTTTGTCTTATTGTTCACTCTTAAATATAACGATCTGTGTCTTATTGTTCACTCTTAAATATAACGATCTTTGTCTTATTGTTCACTCTTAAATATGTCCTTTGTCTTATTTGTTCACTCTTAAATATGTCCTTTGTCTTATTGTTCACTCTTAAATGTGTCCTTTGTCTTATTGTTCACTCTTAAATATGTCCTTTGTCTTATTTGTTCACTCTTAAATATGTCCTTTGTCTTATTGTTCACTCTTAAATATAACGATCTGTGTCTTATTGTTCACTCTTAAATATAACGATCTTTGTCTTATTGTTCACTCTTAAATATGTCCTTTGTCTTATTGTTCACTCTTAAATATGTCCTTTGTCTTATTGTTCACTCTTAAATGTGTCCTTTGTCTTATTGTTCACTCTTAAATATGTCCTTTGTCTTATTTGTTCACTCTTAAATATGTCCTTTGCCTTATTGTTCACTCTTAAATATGTCCTTTGTCTTATTGTTCACTCTTAAATATGTCCTTTGTCTTATTGTTCACTCTTAAATATGTCCTTTGTCTTATTGTTCACTCTTAAATATGTCCTTTGTCTTATTGTTCACTCTTAAATATGTCCTTTGTCTTATTGTTCACACTTTTCAATATGTCCTTTGTCTAATTGTTCACTCTTAAATATGTCCTTTGTCTTATTTGTTCACTCTTAAATGCCATTTGTCTTATTTGTTCACTCTTAAATATGTCCTTTGTCTTATTGTTCACTCTTAAATATGTCCTTTGTCTTATTTGTTCACTCTTAAATATGTCCTTTGTCTTATTGTTCACTCTTAAATATAACGATCTTTGTCTTATTGTTCAAACTTAAATATGTCCTTTGTCTTATTGTTCACTCTTAAATATGTCCTTTGTCTTATTTGTTCACTCTTAAATATGTCCTTTGTCTTATTGTTCACTGTTAAATATAACGATCTTTGTCTTATTGTTCACTCTTAAATATAACGATCTTTGGCTTATTGTTCACTCTTAAATATGTCCTTTGTCTTATTTGTTCACTCTTAAATATGTCCTTTGTCTTATTTGTTTACTCTTAAATATGTTCTTTTGAAACAGTGGGTATTTAGGGGGTGATAGAAGACGGAGAGGGGATAGGAGAAGGTCAGATGAGACGAGATCGGGAGACAATTTTTTGATCCACGAGAAATAGGTAGAGTGCGTGTTCGAGACAAAGGTTTTTCGAAATCGAGACTAAAGTCAGAGGAGAAGAGGTTGTACGAGTGAACGGTCATTCGACAAACAGCGGGCGCTAGTGCGGACGCATTGTCATGTCGACAATACGGTACCGTTAGCGGGAAGGTTAGCTTCTATGTTAAGTTGTGGAAATGTTTTCTAAAAGGACAGTAAGTGATAAGGCTGTGAGATTAAGTTTAGTAAGGTCTCAGGAAATAATTGCTTGTGTTCAACAAGGTGATAATGATATTAAAATGTGATACTAAGTGATTACATGAACTAGCTAGAGTCCAGTGTCGTGGACATAACTAGGTATGATTGACAGAAAGAGTTGTGATACTCCAGTCAATTAGCAATGTAGTGTAGCTACAATTTGTAGTACATGAGTTTTGTCAGTCTAGGCTAGAGTGGCCGTTAAGAGACGATAATGTGAATCTATCATGTACCACGATGTGCAAGAGATTTAGGGCACAGACAGTTCCTGCCATGTATAGACGGTTGTTAACTGCATAGAGATATTAAGTAGAACCATTTGTGTACAAGATATGTACAAGAGACAGTAGAGAATGTATATATATCTATATTATAGCTTCGACCATGTGTAGACGATGGTAGCAGCAGAGAGACAATAATGACAACCATTTATGTACAAGTTTTGTGCAAGAGACATTAGGGAATAAACTGTTCTTGCCATATATAGACGGTTGTTAGTAGCCTAGTGACATTAATCAGAACCATGTGTGTACACGAGTTGTGCAAGAGATCTTAAGGTCAGCATGGCGTCGACCGTGTGTAGAGGGTTGACAGCTTTATAAGATACAGTGTGTCATATATCATGCCTTGATGTTACAGATGTCTTGTTGAGGCCACGCATGTGGTCCGGTTGTAAATAAATTCAATTGTGTTTCTGTTCAAGAGAGTTGATTTCATCATTCGTCTTGGCACTATATTACCTTCGCGAAGAACGGGCCAACGGGGTTGCAGGTAACAGCAGCACAACGTGAAGTACAGGTTATGCGATCAAGGAGCCATATGGGAGGGAGTTACCTCCTACCGGAGAACACCAGGGCGAGCTCAGAATAATCTGATTGGTCCTGGGCTGTCGGTCATCATCATCATCATATTGCAGCAGCTCCGGGTGGTTTCAGAAAGACCACCGGGGGCCAACCAAGAAGGTGCTGGGGGTTTCAATGTGACCGCCAGTACCAGTTGTAATCATCATCATCTTGCAGCCGTGCCGGGTGGGTTCAGAGTGCCCACCTGGTGCAAACCAGTACATAGCTGGGTGGTGTCAGTGTTACCGCCCAGCAGCGAGGAGATTATCGACGAGGTGGAGGTGACCTTAAGCGAGGTCACATCAGTTCAACGGTCATCAGCGATAAACAAAAGACATTGTTTCACTTTGTCTTATTTGTTCACTCTTAAATATGTCCTTTGCCTTATTTGTTCACTCTTAAATATAACGATCTTTGTCTATTGTTCACTCTTAAATATAACGATCTTTGTCTTATTGTTCACTCTTAAATATGTCCTTTGTCTTATTTGTTCACTCTTAAATATGTCCTTTGCCTTATTTGTTCACTATTAATTATGTCCTTTGTCTTATTGTTCACTCTTAAATATAACGATCTTTGTCTATTGTTCACTCTTAAAATGACGATTTTTGTCTTATTTGTTCACTCTTAAATATTTCATTGGCCTTATTTGTTCCCATTCAAATATGTCCTTTGTCTTATTTGTTAATTGTTGAATAATTCTTTGTTTAGATAGGTAACTCGTTTCTACAACTCCAAGATCCGGGACTCGAGTCCCGCTCGGTTTTTAAAGAAATCGTGGGATGACCTTCCTCAGTACCGCGCCTACCGTCAGAAGGCAATGACAAACCACTGACCAATAATGCCTAGACAATTACACAGCCAAACATTGCTGCGATAATAGCATCGTTCTTTAATGAACATGCTACTTACTTTTTTACTTATTAATACATTTTAAAAAATATATACTTTGTCTTATTTGTAATTTTTTTATCATAGCGTTTGTCCATTTCTTTTATAGCCTTTGTCTTATTTGTTAATTTCTTGCATACCCTTTGTCTTATTTGTTAATTTCTTGCATACCCTTTGTCTTATTTGTTAATTTCTTGCATACCCTTTGTCTTATTTGTTAATTTCTTTTATAACCTTTGTCTTATTTGTTAATTTCTTTTATAGCCTTTGTCTTATTTGTTAATTTCTTTTATAGCCTTTGTCTTATTTGTTAATTTTTTTTAAAAATTATATCCTGTGTCTTGTTAATTTTTTTATTATAGCCTTTGTCTTATTTATTCACTCTTCAATATGCTCTTTGTCTTATTGTTAATTCTTGAATATAGGCGTTGTCTTATTTGTTCTATACTTGCCCTTACCTGCAGTACCTATATGCAAAGAGACAACACTAACATATTGATATTTATTTTATATATTTATTTATATTATATTTGATGTTTATTTCAAAGTAAAAAGAATACTGCTCACACATATATACAGACCTAGAAAAATATGAGAAATATAATACATCAGATTTGAGGAAACCAGACTTGTGAATATTCTTAATGGAGTTCAACAAGGGTCACAACTACCGGCGTTAAGATGGGGTCAAGGGAGACAAACGTACAAGCGCAAATGCGCGAAATTGGCTTTTTGCTTATTAGAGGGCGTGTGTCTGGGCCAATTACGGGCAGGCGTCACTACGAATGTCAGAGAGTTTTGGCAATGATTTCCGGGGCTAGCTCGAACATTTCGATTGGTTGCTTTAAGAATACGGAAATCAGGGGCTCTGTGTGGAGGGGCGAAATAGGTTGTATCGTTGGACGCCTGAAACCCTATGGGTTTTTTTTTTCCTTTCTTGATTCACTTCCTCTTGTACCCGTTCGGTACAACGAACAATGAGGGAGATACAAAGTTCTGGTGTTGAGGGAGATACACAGTTCTGGTGTTGAGGGAGATACACAGTTCTGGTGTTGAGGGAGATACACAGTTCTGGTGTTGAGGGAGATACACAGTTCTGGTGTTGAGGGAGATACACAGTTCTGGTGTTGAGGGAGATACAAAGTTGTGGTGTTGAGGGAGATACAAAGTTCTGGTGTTGAGGGAGATACAAAGTTGTGGTGTTGAGGGAGATACAAAGTTCTGGTGTTGAGGGAGATACAAAGTTCTGGTGTTGAGGGAGATACACAGTTCTGGTGTTGAGGGAGATACACAGTTCTGGTGTTGAGGGAGATACAAAGTTCGGGTGTTGAGGGAGATACAAAGTTCGGGTGTTGAGGGAGATACAAAGTTCGGGTGTTGAGGGAGATACAAAGTTCGGGTGTTGAGGGAGATACAAAGTTCGGGTGTTGAGGGAGATACAAAGTTCGGGTGTTGAGGGAGATACAAAGTTCTGGTGTTGAGGGAGATACAAAGTTCGGGTGTTGAGGGAGATACAAAGTTCGGGTGTTGAGGGAGATACAAAGTTCGGGTGTTGAGGGAGATACAAAGTTCTGGTGTTGAGGGAGATACAAAGTTCGGGTGTTGAGGGAGATACAAAGTTCGGGTGTTGAGGGAGATACAAAGTTCTGGTGTTGAGGGAGATACAAAGTTCGGGTGTTGAGGGAGATACAAAGTTCGGGTGTTGAGGGAGATACAAAGTTCGGGTGTTGAGGGAGATACAAAGTTCTGGTGTTGAGGGAGATACAAAGTTCGGGTGTTGAGGGAGATACAAAGTTCGGGTGTTGAGGGAGATACAAAGTTCTGGTGTTGAGGGAGATACAAAGTTCGGGTGTTGAGGGAGATACAAAGTTCGGGTGTTGAGGGAGATACAAAGTTCGGGTGTTGAGGGAGATACAAAGTTCGGGTGTTGAGGGAGATACAAAGTTCTGGTGTTGAGGGAGATACAAAGTTCGGGTGTTGAGGGAGATACAAAGTTCTGGTGTTGAGGGAGATACAAAGTTCTGGTGTTGAGGGAGATACAAAGTTCTGGTGTTGAGGGAGATACAAAGTTCTGGTTCTTCTGGCGGCTTCACTCATTGTCAATTAATGTTGTTGTAGCGTTTGTTTGATGTTATATGTCCATCTTACTCTGGGTCTGCCTCTTGCCCTTATCCCTTCTCCTCTTTTAACATATGCTTTGTATGGTAAGTAATCAAACGGCAAACCAGTGTATTTGTTGTTTCTGTATGTAGCTTATGATTGGTTCAATGATGGACAAACCAGTTTATTTGTTGTTTCTGTATGTAGCTTATGATTGGTTCAATGATGGACAAACCAGTTTATTTGTTGTTTCTGTATGTAGCTTATGATTGGTTCAATGCCTACTCTTTCTCTGATAATATCATTTCTGTTTTCCGTCTTTTCTTGTTACGCCAAGCGCTTTTCTCAGACATCGCATCTCTGTGGTGCCCATCCGTTGTATAAAGTTGTTGATTCATCAGTTACGTTAACGAAAGCAGCAAATGGTGGGCTGTAACGTACACTCCTGCAAGTTATAGTGACAGATGTACAAATGGTGGGCTGTTACGTACACTCCTGCAAGTTATAGTGACAGATGTACAAATGGTGGGCTGTTACGTACACTCCTGCAAGGTATGGTGACCGCTTTATAACAAGGGAACACAACAAAATACTGACGTTTCGGCCTAAATGCGGCCTTCTTCAGAAAATAAGAACACAAACGGACAACGGAATAAAGATCAACTACTACATCTAGTGATCGAAAAAATGGTTGCCATAGTTATTTGTATTCAAGTTTATTTGTGAACTCTTGACATCAATATAGACTTTGAGCTCTTGCAACTGATCTTGGGGGATTTACGCCAAAATTGATTCATGAATTATTGAAAGCAAACTTGATTTTCTTGTTGCAAGATGTTTGATACTTGAGATGTGCAAATTAAAATTGATTCTTGGCAAATTACACAAAAGTTGAATCTTGATTTATTTCAATAAAAATGGTTTCTTCAACTGTTCAAATTAAATTTGATTCTTGAGTTTGTTAAAGCCAAAGTTGATTCTTGATGTATTGAACTCGTAATTTGTACTTCGAAATATTAAAATAAAATTTGGTTACTCAAATGTGGTTCTTGCGTTTTTTAAAGTAAAATGTGTTTTCGTTCGTTAGTTACTCAAACCAGATTTCTGAAGGTTTTGTCAATCATGTTTGGCACTTTCTCTGTAGTGTTCGAGGCTACTGATATAGAAGACCGAACATTGTACTCGCAGGTAGGGTGAACAAACTCCAAGCTTTCCAACAGGACTCGAGAAATCAAGGAAACTATTGCAGCTCGTCACATCAACCGGGTCAAAGAGCTAACTACTAAGCCTCTTGATGTTAAGTCAAGAGAAATGATCACAAATCAGACGAAAATAGGATAATCAAATTTGAATCAGAGCAGTTTACATCAAAGTCGAATAACCAAATTTGAATCAAAGTTGTTTACACCAAAGATGGATAATCAAATTTGTTTAAAGGCAGTTTAAACCAAAGTTGGATCATCAAAGTCGAATAACCAAATTAGAATCAAAGATGTTTACACCAAAGATGGATAATCAAATTTGTTTAAAAGCAGTTTAAACCAAAGTTGGATCATCAAAGTCGATTCAATGCAGCTAAAATCAAAGTTCTATAACCAATATTGTTTGCAGGCGAAGTAAGCGAACGTTGGTCCATCAAAGTTGATTCAAGGAAATTTGAACAGAATTTGGATAATGGAATTTGGATAATGGAATTTGACTAAAACCAATTTAACTCTTTCAGTACGGAAGGTTTTTCATCAATACAGCGGTTGAGATTTCAGAGACAATATGTCTCATGGTTTTAAATATCAATCTACATGTTTATATTTATCTAACACTTAATTCATTGTATATGAATGTTTAGATAATTAAACAATGAACTATATCTCACCAATACCAAGATAAAACAAGACATGTCAATAGAATATGGTTTGATGACAATTTACACTAATCAAATTGAGAGTGACGCACTGTGCGGCGCAACGTACTCGACCGAAGTTGGCATGGCGCGTCGAACCGTACAGAAAGGGTTAAACTAAAATTTGACAATCAAAGCTGATGCAAATAGAAGAAATTGATGAAGAAATTGAAACTAAAGTGTAACATCCATTATTTTTTTTTAATGAGTTTTATTTTCTATTCCACTCAGCCGACTTGTCAACTGTTTACTGAGCCGAACAAATTGTGAAATCAAAGAAGGCTGATAAGCAATTCCAATCAAAGTTGGCTTGCTAGCTAAATAATCGAATTTAGTTCAGCAATTGTTTAAATGTTTACATTCGGGATTGTAGGCTATTTTAAACCAAATTTGGATATCAACTACAGAAACAAAGGTGGTTGATTAATGCGTAAAAATACTTGACTCATCAACCTCGAAACTAAAAGTGTACAATCAACTTCAAATCTAAAATTGGACCATCAACTTGGAATATAAGATTGGACCATCAAACCTTGAAAATAAAATTGGACCATCTGTAAAAGAGCGTTGTTTGAGCCGAGATATTGGGCGGCGTGACTTGTAAATGTACAAGTCAATGTACAAGTCAATGTACAAGTCAATGTACAAGTCAATGTAACGACCGCTTGTCCACGTATACACCGTAAACGTAGCAAATATAACTTTCACCTGGATACACTTTTCAACGTTCCTGTTCTGATCTTATCTTGATCTTTTACTATGATGTACTTCGCGTTGGTGTCTGATTTTTCCTGGACTGCAGATTCTGATTACAATGACACTTTGGCTGCAACACTCCCACTTCGTTCTTCACCACAGCATCAGACCAGGACAAAGAGATAGTTGTTGATTCACAACACACAGAATTCTCTCGTGGAAGTATCAGTAAGTTTATTTACAAGTAACATGTTCAATGAAACCAATTATATACAAGCCAGCGGTGCATAATTCGCTCGGCTGTTCACACATTAATGTCCTGAATGCACATCTCTCTACTGCTGCCGTGCCTCAGTTCGTCTCTAACACACAATCGGTCCAACACTGACTCACTCTAGCCTGGATCCTAACTTTTACTCACTAGACTAACACACTGAACTGTCTCGTCAAGAAATTCAAGACCTACTTCTTCACTAGTCTAACTCTCTGTTACTACTTGGGCTCCACGAGCCAATGGCTTACGGCTACCTACTTGGGGTCTACATCGCCATGTCTGTAACACTATTTCTGGACAGCCCCCCTCCCCCTTGTATATCTTCCTGTCTGAATATTCTCTTCCAGCCTCGTACATGGGATTATATACTTGGTCTCTAAACCAATCAAATTACTCTACGTCATCTCATGCTCTGCCTCCCCCCCCCCCAACCAATCACAACTCCCCTACGTCATCTCATCTCCAAGTTTAAATTCTTAATCAGTCACGAAAATTTCAGCTATCTTGTCTGAACTAACCTCTTCACACTTTCCCGGGACCTCTCCTCGTGCTATATTCACTCACTCACCTCAACCATACCCTACCCTGCTTCACAATCTCACATTCACTGTTACACATTAACTTAAAACATTTTTAAAAATTGGACCATAAACATAGACAAAAATTGGTTCGTTAACTTAAAAAAAAAATGGGATCATTAGAAAGTAAAATTGGATCATTAGAAAGTAAAATTGAACCATCAACTTAGGAAAAAAAATTGGATCAACTGTTTTAAAAAATGTTGACAAATCAATTATAAAAAAAAAAAGATTTATATTGATAATGATATTGGCATAGTAACAATTTTGAATGACATACAAAAGCAACTAATAAAATGGTTTGCCCACCTGGAGAGAGCGGCTAGTGATGCCATGGCATACAAGGTGTGTAAACAAGGAGAAACATGGCATACAAGGTGTGTAAACAAAAGGAGACGTGGCATACAAGGTGTGTAAACAAGGAGAAACATGGCATACAAGGTGTGTAAACAAGGGGAAATATGGCATACAAGGTGTGTAAACAAGGGGAAACGTGGCATACAAGGTGTGTAAACAAGGGGAAACATGGCATACAAGGTGTGTAAACAAGGGGAAATATGGCATACAAGGTGTGTAAACAAGGGGAAACGTGGCATACAAGGTGTGTAAACAAGGGGAAACATGGCATACAAGGTGTGTAAACAAGGGGAAATATGGCATACAAGGTGTGTAAACAAGGGGAAACATGGCATACAAGGTGTGTAAACAAGGGGAAATATGGCATACAAGGTGTGAAAACAAGGGGAAATATGGCATACAAGGTGTGAAAACAAGGGGAAATATGGCATACAAGGTGTGAAAACAAGGGGAAACATGGCATACAAGGTGTGTAAACAAGGGGAAATATGGCATACAAGGTGTGAAAACAAGGGGAAATATGGCATACAAGGTGTGAAAACAAGGGGAAACATGGCATACAAGGTGTGAAAACAAGGGGAAATATGGCATACAAGGTGTGAAAACAAGGGGAAATATGGCATACAAGGTGTGTAAACAAGGGGAAACATGGCATACAAGGTGTGTAAACAAGGGGAAACATGGCATACAAGGTGTGAAAACAAGGGGAAACATGGCATACAAGGTGTGAAAACAAGGGGAAATATGGCATACAAGGTGTGTAAACAAGGGGAAATATGGCATACAAGGTGTGTAAACAAGGGGAGACGTGGCATACAAGGTGTGCAAACAAGGGGAAACATGGCATACAAGGTGTGTAAACAAGGGGAAACATGGCATACAAGGTGTGTAAACAAGGGGAAATATGGCATACAAGGTGTGTAAACAAGGGGAAATATGGCATACAAGGTGTGTAAACAAGGGGAGACGTGGCATACAAGGTGTGTAAACAAAGGGAAACATGGCATACAAGGTGTGCATACAAGGTGTGTAAACAAGGGAAGACGTGGCATACAAGGTGTGAAAACAAGGGGAAACATGACATACAAGGTGTGTAAACAATGGGAGACGTGGCATACAAGGTGTGCAAACAAGGGGAAACGGGCCTAGAGCTGTCGGCAGACACAAACTACGCTGCATACACAACTTCGGAGAAACTCGACAACAGTATTAAGTGTTAAAGACTGAGACTACCAGAAGAGCATCAACCAGAATAGTATATCTCCCTCGGCAGCCGAAACACTAAATAGAAGAAGATGGGAAAAAGAGAGTGTGAGAGAGAAGGAGAGAGAGAGAGAGAGATGGCGTTCATTGAGAGTCTATGCAAATCTAAATTGACTCATTACTTATTTTAAATAAAATTGACCCACCATGTATTTCCAATAAACTGACTCATCAACTATTTAAAATAAAAACTGGCTCATCAACTATTTATACTAAAACTGACTCATCAACTATCTATAATAAAACTGACTCATCAGATATTTAAAATAAAAACTGACTCATCAACATTTCTTTCTCTCTCTCTGCGATCGGGGCTCAATCAGAGTAGGATTCCAGACTCTCACATGAAGTCAGCTGTCAGGTTAAGTGTGTTGATCGACCCCACAGACAGAACATCACAATTAGAGTCTGCCAGATCCACTCTGACCAAACACACGTTAAAACGTTGCACTGTGTTCTGCGCCAGTGGCCCAGTGCATCCGATTTCAGCCAGCATTTTATTCAGGTTTGCTTTTCTTAGCCTTTGATTGTCCCCAATCTTCCTGCAAGGCAGCAGATGATCTTTTCTGTAGGGGGAATCTGCCCTTAGATGGTCGGCCCTCCCAGGTTTACGAGCACCATCTGCCCGAGTCACTAGAGGTGACTAACACAGACATGCACACAGCGATACGAGGCATGGCTAACACTGACACACATCAAGATATATGACACATGACTAACATAAACATGCACATAAAGACATGAGATATGACTGACATAGACATGCACACACAAAGATATGACACATGCCTAACATAGACATGCACACACAAAGATATGACACATGACTAACATAAACATGCACATAAAGATATGAGATATGACTGACATAGACATGCACACACAAAGATATGACACATGCCTAACATAGATGAAAAAATGGTTTGAGCAAAAGTGAAAAAAACATTTTGCTACCATTGTAAAAAAAAAAAATCACACAGTACATAATAAACAGATACAGGGACAATGGTGTATGAACTGACAGAACCTCATAGTTCCACAAGTTAATTCACTACTTTAGTTAGTGAACAAACAGATGGAAATGGCATTGCATGCATGAGCTGTAAAAGATTAAAATACAAACTCTGCTTGTCTGATTTCATTATTTCCTCTCTCTTCCCATCTCCAAATTTCAATGACAAATAGCATAAAGTTGGACAAGAGAAAGCTGAATAAATAATTGTACAAAATATCAATAAAAGAATTGTTAAAGCTGATAAAAGCTCTACCATATTTGATGCACAAACAGGTATAAAACACAAAGGTTGACTATTGATTTTGGTAAACACATCAGTTGTAGTCTCTGATCAACTCTATTCATGTTCTCTTTTCCTGCTCTACATCACGTGAAGTACCACTGCTGATCCATCCCATCATGTACATCCAGATGATATACAATATCTTGTGATAATTTACTCATACACAAATGTTTGACCCTGAAGTTCAAAGGTCAGACAAGGCAGCCCCCAACATCTTATATGGCTAACTTGAACAAAGAAATCTCTGACCTCTCATATTTGTGCTTCTTCAAGGACTATCTTGTCATGTTCTAGAATATCATTTATGAATGTCCCTGAGTATTTACACCACTGCTGATCTGTTCAAATTCTGCAGACAAGACTTTACCCATTCAGTCTAGACCCAGGTTCAAGACAATGCATCTAACTTTTACTTTTCAGAGGCTTCCTCAGATCCCCATACCCAACATGAAACTGGCTTCATTGTTACACAAACACCTACACACATTCACTGGCAACGAATCATTAATGGCTTATCACACACACACAAAAGAAAATATTCACTGGTTGTATCATTTGACAAATGTACAGTGAAGTGCTCCACATACTAACTGTAAACAATGGTATACCATTTAGGTAACATCATACATTGCAGGCAAACACATGGGTAATTAATACATTCAATACATTATAAGGAGACTTCCAAAACTAACAAATGTGGACTTTTCCCTAGAAAATAAGATCTGGCTGATCAATACAAATACAAAATGCAAGTCCTGCTCACAATAAAGATATGGCCAGTGACAAAAATGATGAGACCATCAGATTGTAGACTTTATGCAAGACATGTCACACAATATGGAATGACCAGAGGTAGCAATAGATGTTGTGAGAAGAAAACCAGAACAAAACTAATATCCAACAGTTTAAGAAAGAAGGAAGTGACGAGAGAGCAAGAGCAAGAACAAACTAGAGTAAAAAGTAATTGGAGAAAAGTAGTAGTGGAGGAAACAGCATAACATACGGACAAAGTCCAGGAGTAACTAATTACTCCAGTAACATACATATTCTGAATAATGTTTCAGTTAACTCACAAGCTGAATTGGCTGCAATTGCACACACACACACACACACACACACACACACACACACACACACACACACAAACAAGCAAGCACACACATGTACACAGCAAATGGTCATATGCTACCACTCTGAGTCTCCTGTAGCTTTCTGGAAAACAAAGTCTCTGCCATTAAGGTTCATGCACCCGTCTTTCAAGTGGAATTTCCACTTATTCTTGTTTCTGTTTATCTTGTCATACTGACGTGACACAACCACATTCTCATCTTGTCATACTGACGTGACACAACCACATTCTCATCTTGTCATACTGACGTGACACAACCACATTCTCATCTTGTCATACTGACGTGACACAACCACATTCTCATCTTGTCATACTGACGTGACACAACCACATTCTCATCTTGTCATACTGACGTGACACAACCACATTCTCATCTTGTCATACTGACGTGACACAACCACATTCTCATCTTGTCATACTGACGTGACACAACCACATTCTCATCTTGTCATACTGACGTGACACAACCACATTCTCATCTTGTCATACTGACGTGACACAACCACATTCTCATCTTGTCATACTGACGTGACACAACCACATTCTCATCTTGTCATACTGACGTGACACAACCACATTCTCAGTGTCAAAGAGTTCAATCGGGTCTTCTTCACTAACATCATCACTAGAGTTCAAAGGATCCTCCTCTACTCCCTGCTCTTCTTCCTCAACATTATCTGCCTTGTCATCATCATCTTTGTCATCATCATCAGATTAGCTTGTGTCATCAATGCCATCAGTCTGAATCAAACCTGGATGAACAGCTCCTGGTCTAACTTGGACTGCAAGTGTTGCTGCAAGTGTTGCTGCAAGTGTTGCTGCAAGTGTTGCTGCAAGTGTTGCTGCATTTTGCTGCAACAATTGGCCAGCCTGAATGATCTTTGGCTGCGGTTGTTGTGCAACCTAATCTGCTGTTTTGCAGAATGCATTTGTTGATGCAACAATTGTGGTGCTATGTGTTGAGCCAGTTGTGGCTGTTGACTATGTTGAAGCTGGGGCAACTGTTGAGATTGGATTCCCGCAAGTGCTATAAATTGACCATTGCCTGTTTGTTGGACTGTGATGTTCTGGATTTGACCTCCAGCTCCAAGGGCTGCCAACTGTTGTTGAAAGAAACCTGCAGGTAAAGCTATGGTTGCCGTGCCTGTAGGTTGAGTCAGCTGGTATTGTGTTGTAGACTGGATATGACTTTGGTGTCCCTGAACACCTTGTTCCTTTGTTGCGTGGATAGGTTGAGGCAGCATTACTGCCACATTTTGTGGTACGATGACTTCCTGTGTAGTGGAGGCAGGTGGCTCTAGAGCTCTTGATCCAGCTAACTTGCCCTCCCACAGCTGCTTCAACTCTTGTAACACTTGTTCCTGTGTAGTGGAGGCAGGTGGCTCTAGAGCTCTTGATCCAGCTAACTTGCCCTCCCACAGCTGCTTCAACTCTTGTAACACTTGTTCCTGTGTAGTGGAGGCAGGTGGCTCTAGAGCTCTTGATCCAGCTAACTTGCCCTCCCACAGCTGCTTCAACTCTTGTAACACTTGTTCCTGTGTAGTGGAGGCAGGTGGCTCTAGAGCTCTTGATCCAGCTAACTTGCCCTCCCACAGCTGCTTCAACTCTTGTAACACTTGTTCCTGTGTAGTGGAGGCAGGTGGCTCTAGAGCTCTTGATCCAGCTAACTTGCCCTCCCACAGCTGCTTCAACTCTTGTAACACTTGTTCCTGTGTAGTGGAGGCAGGTGGCTCTAGAGCTCTTGATGCAGCTAACTTGCCCTCCCACAGCTGCTTCAACTCTTGTAACACTTGTTCCTGTGTAGTGGAGGCAGGTGGCTCTAGAGCTCTTGATGCAGCTAACTTGCCCTCCCACAGCTGCTTCAACTCTTGTAACACTTGTTCCTGTGTAGTGGAGGCAGGTGGCTCTAGAGCTTTTGATGCAGCTAACTTGCCCTCCCACAGCTGCTTCAACTCTTGTAACACTTGTTCCTGTGTAGTGGAGGCAGGTGGCTCTAGAGCTCTTGATGCAGCTAACTTGCCCTCCCACAGCTGCTTCAACTCTTGTAACACTTGTTCCTGTGTAGTGGAGGCAGGTGGCTCTAGAGCTCTTGATCCAGCTAACTTGCCCTCCCACAGCTGCTTCAACTCTTGTAACACTTGTTCCTGTGTAGTGGAGGCAGGTGGCTCTAGAGCTCTTGATCCAGCTAACTTGCCCTCCCACAGCTGCTTCAACTCTTGTAACACTTGTTCCTGTGTAGTGGAGGCAGGTGGCTCTAGAGCTCTTGATGCAGCTAACTTGCCCTCCCACAGCTGCTTCAACTCTTGTAACACTTGTTCCTGTGTAGTGGAGGCAGGTGGCTCTAGAGCTTTTGATGCAGCTAACTTGCCCTCCCACAGCTGCTTCAACTCTTGTAACACTTGTTCCTGTGTAGTGGAGGCAGGTGGCTCTAGAGCTCTTGATGCAGCTAACTTGCCCTCCCACAGCTGCTTCAACTCTTGTAACACTTGTTCCTGTGTAGTGGAGGCAGGTGGCTCTAGAGCTCTTGATGCAGCTAACTTGCCCTCCCACAGCTGCTTCA
Organism: Megaustenia siamemsis; assembly: GCA_032433765.1. Taxonomy (NCBI): domain Eukaryota; kingdom Metazoa; phylum Mollusca; class Gastropoda; order Stylommatophora; family Ariophantidae; genus Megaustenia; species Megaustenia siamemsis. Next base: position 1,598,272 of record JAVIAB010000117.1, on the reverse strand, counting down.
ACTCTTGTAACACTTGTTCCTGTGTAGTGGAGGCAGGTGGCTCTAGAGCTCTTGATGCAGCTAACTTGCCCTCCCACAGCTGCTTCAACTCTTGTAACACTTGTTCCTGTGTAGTGGAGGCAGGTGGCTCTAGAGCTCTTGATGCAGCTAACTTGCCCTCCCACAGCTGCTTCAACTCTTGTAACACTTGTTCCTGTGTAGTGGAGGCAGGTGGCTCTAGAGCTCTTGATGCAGCTAACTTGCCCTCCCACAGCTGCTTCAACTCTTGTAACACTTGTTCCTGTGTAGTGGAGGCAGGTGGCTCTAGAGCTTTTGATGCAGCTAACTTGCCCTCCCACAGCTGCTTCAACTCTTGTAACACTTGTTCCTGTGTAGTGGAGGCAGGTGGCTCTAGAGCTCTTGATGCAGCTAACTTGCCCTCCCACAGCTGCTTCAACTCTTGTAACACTTGTTCCTGTGTAGTGGAGGCAGGTGGCTCTAGAGCTCTTGATCCAGCTAACTTGCCCTCCCACAGCTGCTTCAACTCTTGTAACACTTGTTCCTGTGTAGTGGAGGCAGGTGGCTCTAGAGCTCTTGATCCAGCTAACTTGCCCTCCCACAGCTGCTTCAACTCTTGTAACACTTGTTCCTGTGTAGTGGAGGCAGGTGGCTCTAGAGCTCTTGATGCAGCTAACTTGCCCTCCCACAGCTGCTTCAACTCTTGTAACACTTGTTCCTGTGTAGTGGAGGCAGGTGGCTCTAGAGCTCTTGATGCAGCTAACTTGCCCTCCCACAGCTGCTTCAACTCTTGTAACACTTGTTCCTGTGTAGTGGAGGCAGGTGGCTCTAGAGCTCTTGATGCAGCTAACTTGCCCTCCCACAGCTGCTTCAACTCTTGTAACACTTGTTCCTGTGTAGTGGAGGCAGGTGGCTCTAGAGCTCTTGATGCAGCTAACTTGCCCTCCCACAGCTGCTTCAACTCTTGTAACACTTGTTCCTGTGTAGTGGAGGCAGGTGGCTCTAGAGCTCTTGATGCAGCTAACTTGCCCTCCCACAGCTGCTTCAACTCTTGTAACACTTGTTCCTGTGTAGTGGAGGCAGGTGGCTCTAGAGCTCTTGATCCAGCTAACTTGCCCTCCCACAGCTGCTTCAACTCTTGTAACACTTGTTCCTGTGTAGTGGAGGCAGGTGGCTCTAGAGCTCTTGATGCAGCTAACTTGCCCTCCCACAGCTGCTTCAACTCTTGTAACACTTGTTCCTGTGTAGTGGAGGCAGGTGGCTCTAGAGCTCTTGATGCAGCTAACTTGCCCTCCCACAGCTGCTTCAACTCTTGTAACACTTGTTCCTGTGTAGTGGAGGCAGGTGGCTCTAGAGCTCTTGATGCAGCTAACTTGCCCTCCCACAGCTGCTTCAACTCTTGTAACACTTGTTCCTGTGTAGTGGAGGCAGGTGGCTCTAGAGCTCTTGATGCAGCTAACTTGCCCTCCCACAGCTGCTTCAACTCTTGTAACACTTGTTCCTGTGTAGTGGAGGCAGGTGGCTCTAGAGCTCTTGATGCAGCTAACTTGCCCTCCCACAGCTGCTTCAACTCTTGTAACACTTGTTCCTGTGTAGTGGAGGCAGGTGGCTCTAGAGCTCTTGATGCAGCTAACTTGCCCTCCCACAGCTGCTTCAACTCTTGTAACACTTGTTCCTGTGTAGTGGAGGCAGGTGGCTCTAGAGCTTTTGATGCAGCTAACTTGCCCTCCCACAGCTGCTTCAACTCTTGTAACACTTGTTCCTGTGTAGTGGAGGCAGGTGGCTCTAGAGCTATTGATGCAGCTAACTTGCCCTCCCACAGCTGCTTCAACTCTTGTAACACTTGTTCCTGTGTAGTGGAGGCAGGTGGCTCTAGAGCTCTTGATCCAGCTAACTTGCCCTCCCACAGCTGCTTCAACTCTTGTAACACTTGTTCCTGTGTAGTGGAGGCAGGTGGCTCTAGAGCTCTTGATCCAGCTAACTTGCCCTCCCACAGCTGCTTCAACTCTTGTAACACTTGTTCCTGTGTAGTGGAGGCAGGTGGCTCTAGAGCTCTTGATGCAGCTAACTTGCCCTCCCACAGCTGCTTCAACTCTTGTAACACTTGTTCCTGTGTAGTGGAGGCAGGTGGCTCTAGAGCTTTTGATGCAGCTAACTTGCCCTCCCACAGCTGCTTCAACTCTTGTAACACTTGTTCCTGTGTAGTGGAGGCAGGTGGCTCTAGAGCTCTTGATGCAGCTAACTTGCCCTCCCACAGCTGCTTCAACTCTTGTAACACTTGTTCCTGTGTAGTGGAGGCAGGTGGCTCTAGAGCTCTTGATGCAGCTAACTTGCCCTCCCACAGCTGCTTCAACTCTTGTAACACTTGTTCCTGTGTAGTGGAGGCAGGTGGCTCTAGAGCTCTTGATGCAGCTAACTTGCCCTCCCACAGCTGCTTCAACTCTTGTAACACTTGTTCCTGTGTAGTGGAGGCAGGTGGCTCTAGAGCTCTTGATGCAGCTAACTTGCCCTCCCACAGCTGCTTCAACTCTTGTAACACTTGTTCCTGTGTAGTGGAGGCAGGTGGCTCTAGAGCTCTTGATGCAGCTAACTTGCCCTCCCACAGCTGCTTCAACTCTTGTAACACTTGTTCCTGTGTAGTGGAGGCAGGTGGCTCTAGAGCTCTTGATCCAGCTAACTTGCCCTCCCACAGCTGCTTCAACTCTTGTAACACTTGTTCCTGTGTAGTGGAGGCAGGTGGCTCTAGAGCTCTTGATGCAGCTAACTTGCCCTCCCACAGCTGCTTCAACTCTTGTAACACTTGTTCCTGTGTAGTGGAGGCAGGTGGCTCTAGAGCTCTTGATGCAGCTAACTTGCCCTCCCACAGCTGCTTCAACTCTTGTAACACTTGTTCCTGTGTAGTGGAGGCAGGTGGCTCTAGTGCTCTTGATGCAGCTAACTTGCCCTCCCACAGCTGCTTCAACTCTTGTAACACTTGTTCCTGTGTAGTGGAGGCAGGTGGCTCTAGAGCTCTTGATGCAGCTAACTTGCCCTCCCACAGCTGCTTCAACTCTTGTAACACTTGTTCCTGTGTAGTGGAGGCAGGTGGCTCTAGAGCTCTTGATGCAGCTAACTTGCCCTCCCACAGCTGCTTCAACTCTTGTAACACTTGTTCCTGTGTAGTGGAGGCAGGTGGCTCTAGAGCTCTTGATGCAGCTAACTTGCCCTCCCACAGCTGCTTCAACTCTTGTAACACTTGTTCCTGTGTAGTGGAGGCAGGTGGCTCTAGAGCTCTTGATGCAGCTAACTTGCCCTCCCACAGCTGCTTCAACTCTTGTAACACTTGTTCCTGTGTAGTGGAGGCAGGTGGCTCTAGAGCTCTTGATGCAGCTAACTTGCCCTCCCACAGCTGCTTCAACTCTTGTAACACTTGTTCCTGTGTAGTGGAGGCAGGTGGCTCTGGAGCTCTTGATGCAGCTAACTTGCCCTCTCACAGCTGCTTCAACTCTTGTAACACTTGTTCCTGTGTAGTGGAGGCAGGTGGCTCTAGAGCTCTTGATGCAGCTAACTTGCCCTCCCACAGCTGCTTCAACTCTTGTAACACTTGTTCCTGTGTAGTGGAGGCAGGTGGCTCTAGAGCTCTTGATGCAGCTAACTTGCCCTCCCACAGCTGCTTCAACTCTTGTAACACTTGTTCCTGTGTAGTGGAGGCAGGTGGCTCTAGAGCTCTTGATGCAGCTAACTTGCCCTCCCACAGCTGCTTCAACTCTTGTAACACTTGTTCCTGTGTAGTGGAGGCAGGTGGCTCTAGAGCTCTAGATGCAGCTAACTTGCTCTCCCACAGCTGCTTCAACTCTTGTAACACTTGTTCCTGTGTAGTGGAGGCAGGTGGCTCTAGAGCTCTTGATGCAGCTAACTTGCCCTCCCACAGCTGCTTCAACTCTTGTAACACTTGTTCCTGTGTAGTGGAGGCAGGTGGCTCTAGAGCTCTTGATGCAGCTAACTTGCCCTCCCACAGCTGCTTCAACTCTTGTAACACTTGTTCCTGTGTAGTGGAGGCAGGTGGCTCTAGAGCTCTTGATGCAGCTAACTTGCCCTCCCACAGCTGCTTCAACTCTTGTAACACTTGTTCCTGTGTAGTGGAGGCAGGTGGCTCTAGAGCTCTTGATGCAGCTAACTTGCCCTCCCACAGCTGCTTCAACTCTTGTAACACTTGTTCCTGTGTAGTGGAGGCAGGTGGCTCTAGAGCTCTTGATGCAGCTAACTTGCCCTCCCACAGCTGCTTCAACTCTTGTAACACTTGTTCCTGTGTAGTGGAGGCAGGTGGCTCTAGAGCTCTTGATGCAGCTAACTTGCCCTCCCACAGCTGCTTCAACTCTTGTAACACTTGTTCCTGTGTAGTGGAGGCAGGTGGCTCTAGAGCTCTTGATGCAGCTAACTTGCCCTCCCACAGCTGCTTCAACTCTTGTAACACTTGTTCCTGTGTAGTGGAGGCAGGTGTCTCTAGAGCTCTTGATGCAGCTAACTTGCCCTCCCACAGCTGCTTCAACTCTTGTAACACTTGTTCCTGTGTAGTGGAGGCAGGTGGCTCTAGAGCTCTTGATGCAGCTAACTTGCCCTCCCACAGCTGCTTCAACTCTTGTAACACTTGTTCCTGTGTAGTGGAGGCAGGTGGCTCTAGAGCTCTTGATGCAGCTAACTTGCCCTCCCACAGCTGCTTCAACTCTTGTAACACTTGTTCCTGTGTAGTGGAGGCAGGTGGCTCTAGAGCTCTTGATGCAGCTAACTTGCCCTCCCACAGCTGCTTCAACTCTTGTAACACTTGTTCCTGTGTAGTGGAGGCAGGTGGCTCTAGAGCTCTTGATGCAGCTAACTTGCCCTCCCACAGCTGCTTCAACTCTTGTAACACTTGTTCCTGTGTAGTGGAGGCAGGTGGCTCTAGAGCTCTTGATGCAGCTAACTTGCCCTCCCACAGCTGCTTCAACTCTTGTAACACTTGTTCCTGTGTAGTGGAGGCAGGTGGCTCTAGAGCTCTTGATGCAGCTAACTTGCCCTCCCACAGCTGCTTCAACTCTTGTAACACTTGTTCCTGTGTAGTGGAGGCAGGTGGCTCTAGAGCTCTTGATGCAGCTAACTTGCCCTCCCACAGCTGCTTCAACTCTTGTAACACTTGTTCCTGTGTAGTGGAGGCAGGTGGCTCTAGAGCTCTTGATGCAGCTAACTTGCCCTCCCACAGCTGCTTCAACTCTTGTAACACTTGTTCCTGTGTAGTGGAGGCAGGTGGCTCTAGAGCTCTTGATGCAGCTAACTTGCCCTCCCACAGCTGCTTCAACTCTTGTAACACTTGTTCCTGTGTAGTGGAGGCAGGTGGCTCTAGAGCTCTTGATGCAGCTAACTTGCCCTCCCACAGCTGCTTCAACTCTTGTAACACTTGTTCCTGTGTAGTGGAGGCAGGTGGCTCTAGAGCTCTTGATGCAGCTAACTTGCCCTCCCACAGCTGCTTCAACTCTTGTAACACTTGTTCCTGTGTAGTGGAGGCAGGTGGCTCTAGAGCTCTTGATGCAGCTAACTTGCCCTCCCACAGCTGCTTCAACTCTTGTAACACTTGTTCCTGTGTAGTGGAGGCAGGTGGCTCTAGAGCTCTTGATCCAGCTAACTTGCCCTCCCACAGCTGCTTCAACTCTTGTAACACTTGTTCCTGTGTAGTGGAGGCAGGTGGCTCTAGAGCTCTTGATGCAGCTAACTTGCCCTCCCACAGCTGCTTCAACTCTTGTAACACTTGTTCCTGTGTAGTGGAGGCAGGTGGCTCTAGAGCTCTTGATGCAGCTAACTTGCCCTCCCACAGCTGCTTCAACTCTTGTAACACTTGTTCCTGTGTAGTGGAGGCAGGTGGCTCTAGAGCTCTTGATGCAGCTAACTTGCCCTCCCACAGCTGCTTCAACTCTTGTAACACTTGTTCCTGTGTAGTGGAGGCAGGTGGCTCTAGAGCTCTTGATGCAGCTAACTTGCCCTCCCACAGCTGCTTCAACTCTTGTAACACTTGTTCCTGTGTAGTGGAGGCAGGTGGCTCTAGAGCTCTTGATGCAGCTAACTTGCCCTCCCACAGCTGCTTCAACTCTTGTAACACTTGTTCCTGTGTAGTGGAGGCAGGTGGCTCTAGAGCTCTTGATCCAGCTAACTTGCCCTCCCACAGCTGCTTCAACTCTTGTAACACTTGTTCCTGTGTAGTGGAGGCAGGTGGCTCTAGAGCTCTTGATGCAGCTAACTTGCCCTCCCACAGCTGCTTCAACTCTTGTAACACTTGTTCCTGTGTAGTGGAGGCAGGTGGCTCTAGAGCTCTTGATGCAGCTAACTTGCCCTCCCACAGCTGCTTCAACTCTTGTAACACTTGTTCCTGTGTAGTGGAGGCAGGTGGCTCTAGAGCTCTTGATCCAGCTAACTTGCCCTCCCACAGCTGCTTCAACTCTTGTAACACTTGTTCCTGTGTAGTGGAGGCAGGTGGCTCTAGAGCTCTTGATGCAGCTAACTTGCCCTCCCACAGCTGCTTCAACTCTTGTAACACTTGTTCCTGTGTAGTGGAGGCAGGTGGCTCTAGAGCTCTTGATGCAGCTAACTTGCCCTCCCACAGCTGCTTCAACTCTTGTAACACTTGTTCCTGTGTAGTGGAGGCAGGTGGCTCTAGAGCTCTTGATGCAGCTAACTTGCCCTCCCACAGCTGCTTCAACTCTTGTAACACTTGTTCCTGTGTAGTGGAGGCAGGTGGCTCTAGAGCTCTTGATGCAGCTAACTTGCCCTCCCACAGCTGTTTCAACTCTTGTAACACTTGTTCCTGTGTAGTGGAGGCAGGTGGCTCTAGAGCTCTTGATGCAGCTAACTTGCCCTCCCACAGCTGCTTCAACTCTTGTAACACTTGTTCCTGTGTAGTGGAGGCAGGTGGCTCTAGAGCTCTTGATGCAGCTAACTTGCCCTCCCACAGCTGCTTCAACTCTTGTAACACTTGTTCCTGTGTAGTGGAGGCTGGTGGCTCTAGAGCTCTTGATGCAGCTAACTTGCCCTCCCACAGCTGCTTCAACTCTTGTAACACTTGTTCCTGTGTAGTGGAGGCAGGTGGCTCTAGAGCTCTTGATGCAGCTAACTTGCCCTCCCACAGCTGCTTCAACTCTTGTAACACTTGTTCATCAACACCTCCATCCAGGAAGAATTCCTTCCCATTATTAATGACGTCATCTACCACAGTGTGATACAACTTGGACACTTGACTTGCAGTGCTCATTCCTGATATCATTCACGCCGTATTATCCTAAAGCAAGTTGGGTATTGCGGGTTTTGGAACCCGCAGAAACGATCGTCGAGACTTCTCGCAGGATCTCCACAGATCTCCACAGATCTCCACAGATCTCCACAGATCTCCACAGATCTCCACAGATCTCCACAGATCTCCACAGATCTCCACAGATCTCCACAGATCTCACATCGACATTTAAATTTAAATGAAATGACTCGCGGTTTCGTTGTAATTAAAGAAATGGACTCCTCGATGAAAGCGAAACAAAAGCGTTTCCCCGAATGTTAATTTGTCAGTGAAACACGTCAAGTTTTGAAGGGGTGAATGTAAAACATGAAAACAATGTTGATGTGGTAAAACGATAACTAGATAACAAACAAATACGTTGGAGTTATGTTGTTGCTCAAGAATGAAACAAACTGAGACTTAATCCAGCGACCAACGTAATCCAGCGACCAACGTAATCCAGCGACCAACGTAATCCAGCGACCAACGTAATCCAGCGACCAACGTAATTCAACGACCAACGTAATTCAGCGACCAACATAATTCAGCGACCAACGTAATTCAGCGACAAACGTAATCCAGCGACCAACGTATTTCAGCGACCAACGTAATTCAACGACCAACGTAATTCAGCGACCAACGTAATTCAACGACCAACGTAATTCAGCGACCAACGTAATTCAGCGAATTTTGTACCCCTCCTAACAATTTCTTTCCTTTCTTCAAACGATGTTAAATAGACAAAATGTTAAAATACTAGTTAACTCTTGTTTCTTAATTTTATGTTAACATGCTGCTTGTATCATTTCTGCTTTGTGCATGATATTTTCAGCAATTTCTATTCAAATGTCGTCAGTTTTTTTTTTTTTTTCACTCCATTAACCGCCTGTTATTAAACTCAAAAAGATGTCCACGAAATTACTGATTTAATTAACCCGTTGCTAGGATATTATTAGCAACAAAAACTGAAAGTCTAAGAAGGTTGAGAAAAAATGTTGCTGCTCATTTGAAATTAAATAATCAGACCACGATCCAATTCTAAACGGAATCAAATTACAAGGACAGATTTAGAGATAAATGTTACAGGACAGGGGGGGCTGGGGGCGCTGTGTAAAGGGGACAGCAGCAAGGGAACTTGTGCCTCACAAAAAGGTCTTTTAAAAATAAAATCGATAAAATGTGAAAATAGTACCGGAAGTTGAAATTAAGCAATCAAGAGTAACGCTATCATTATCGTGTGCCGTGTCAACAGAGGTAGAGGATGATGTCCCTTCACTTAATGTAGTAGACGTGAAAATTGCGAACCAAAAATGTGAGGAGACGGAATTGTTGCGCGCCAAAATAGGTAGAGACAGAATTGGTGCAGTGCAGTGCGTAGGGAGAATAAAGTGACGTAAAAATATGATGACGTAGCTTTTGGCAGTTAGAAATTTGAGAAGTTGCGGGGGCGTCGGTTAGAGAGGCCAGAGTGAAGGTGGAGCCGTGCAGTGGAAGGGAATGGTTGCTGAGTGATGCAGCCAACACAGATGCACAGAAAACCAATAGCTGATGTCGCCTGATTGAAGTCTAACTGTGACGACTCTCACTGCCTGTGGTACTGATGGTTTGCATGGGCAAACAGTACTGATGAGCAGTTGCCTTCACCGCTGGGATGGTTTAACAATGTCTCAACGACGTCTCAACTAAGATCGTGGTCAAGGAGTGTCCTTCGTCGCAAGGCGAGACTGACCAGAGTGGGCCTGTGTGGCCTGGTCTTGACCTCTGGGCATCTGACACAACCTTATCTTCGCAACGGGTGCAAGGGATTGTGGTCGGTTAGATTTCTCTGAGAAATTAACAGAGAGTGAACAGGGACAAGTGATGATATTTCGAAGCAGGTTTTTGTTTATAAAATCATCATGGTTGTTAAGTTTATATTGTTGAACTTTTGTTGAATTGATCACGTAGTGAGAACTGTTTTTGTTTAAATTTTAATTTATGTTCATTGAAGCGTTGACAATTGATTCATAATTCGTCATAAGTAATAAACAAATTGTTCTAGAAATAAAGATGAAAGGTTCACTACAGTTGTATTAGAGACATTGCTTCATTAGTAATAAAACCAGTCAGGTTTTAAAGTACGGTTTACAAGAACCAAGTTATGATCATCAGATCATACGATCATTATTACAGTTCCAGATCCACCAGCTGCGATATCACGAGCAACAGTTTACATGACAAAGTGTTCAAGGTTAAGATCATCACAGGCGTCATACGTCTTACGTCATACATCAGTACCAAGGTTGGGTTATCAGGTTCAGATTAACCGTCATTCAGTATTCAGTAAACAAGCATTCAAGTATTCAGTAAACAAGCATTCAGTATTCAGTAAACAAGCATTTAAGTATTCAGTAAACAAGCATTCAAGTATCATTCAAGTATTCAGTAAACAAGCATTCAAGTATTCAGTTAACAAGCATTCAAGTATTCAGTAAACAAGCATTCAAGTATTCAGTAAACAAGCATTCAAGTATTCAGTAAACAAGCATTCAAGTATTCAGTAAACAAGCATTCAAGTATTCAGTATGCTGTACTCAGATACACTATCAGTAAAACAATAAGATTGTTCTCTAATACACACACAAACTATCATCAATAAAAAATGTGTTCCCCTGGAACACCTTCACTTATTCTAATGGAGGGCACGGTTCCTTACAACATCAGAGCTGGAAACTATCAGCGACTCATAGCTGATGGCTTGCGACAGGATCGGTAAACCAGAACCATCCAGACTCTACTCCACCTCTTCGCGGTGCCTCTAGAAGCAGACTAAACAGTCTAGTCTGGCCAAGTTAGGGAAGACAACCCGGTCCTCATAGACGCCATGCTAAAGTCGGATTGTTAGACCGAAATGCGTAAATATTGTTTTACGGCAAAACACAACACAACGTACAGACACGCCCACTTAACGTTTTTATAAGGGCGGATGACCAAGTGTGTATTCCTTGAGTCTTCGGGTGAATGCAAGCAAGAAATCTTATCACCGATGTTCTGTATTGAGTTGACTGTTGGGATAAGCATCATGGTGATGTCATCAGCCTTGAGGTGACGAACGCTTGCTTCGACATTAATAATATTGACATCTAGAGCTGTTCGCACAAGACAAAATGTAATGTTGATTTCTTTCCATGCCCAGTTTTGTTGTCGCTGTTTTCCTCTCCTTCCTTCTCCGTCTATTTCCATGCCCAGTTTTGTTGTCGCTGTTTTCCTCTCCTTCCTTCTCCGTCTATTTCCATGCCCAGTTTTGTTGTCGCTGTTTTCCTCTCCTTCCTTCTCCATCTATTTCCATCGTGTTGTAGTATTTGAAGTTTACATCTACTTGTGAGAAGTCGAAAGTAGGTAGACCATTTTTAATCGCGTCCACTTGTGATTTCTTTCCATATCAGACAGTGTTTGAGACCTGTTGCAGGGTAATTTTTTGTCTTTGTCTTTCTCTACCTCTCTTCCCTTTTATTTCTCCTAGTGTCACAATATTTTCAAGTATTCCTCTTCTCGTGAATGGCCAGCGAAGGTAAACCTGGTTTGATATTCCTCAAAATTTTGATCAAATGTTCTCATTGGTCACTGGACACGAGACCTATGATGGTCATATCGTATAACTCGAACGCTCTAAACAAAAAAACAAAAAAGAGGACGAAATAAATGTTTTGATGACGCCCGTGAATACGTAGTCCTCGGATGACTAGCAGATCTTCATTTCAGTCAAGGGGGATGTTGCCTAAGAGCGCTACAATGAGAACGGGGGAAGTCTTGAGAATCGAACATAATCTTATTTCTCAGTTTCACGCTGCTGGATTGGCTAGGAGATCTAGCAGTTATAGGCGGTCGCTCCATGTGCGATGATGAAGATGATCCGTCGACTAACGACTACCCAACGACTAACGACTAAGACTGGTGTAGCGTCCTGGACATTGATAGTTGTGCAGTTTCACCTGTCATCTGAAATTCAAATAGTGACTTCCATTGTCTTTGCTCGTCTTGACGCCGTGCAGCATGACATGTTCATGTAGTGTGCGCGTGATTCAAGCTAGTTGCTTGTCATTCTGATCACATGTTCATGTAGTGTGCGCGTGATTCAAGCTAGTTGCTTGTCATTCTGATCACATGTTCATGTAGTGTGCGCGTGATTCAAGCTAGTTGCTTGTCATTCTGGTCACATGTTCATGTAGTGTGCGCGTAATTCAAGCTAGTTGCTTGTCATTCTGGTCACATGTTCATGTAGTGTGCGCGTAATTCAAGCTAGTTGCTTGTCATTCTCGTCACATGTTCAAACATGTTCTATGGCGTTCAGTATAACCACATTTCGGAATTGTCCACGAGTTCTCTGAGTTCTCTAACCTTTTTTGTTTGCTTACAGGATTTCTGATGGCATCTCGATTCGCTTGATGTGATTCTACATGTTGGTCTTTTACTGATTGCTCAAAGCTTTTGTATAAAGGTAAAGGTAAAGTACGAGACTTGAACCGGCGTCTTAGCACGCGAGTTTCCACCCATATGTGCTCGGCCGCCTATCCAGAAATGTTCGGAGATTTCTGTATAGTGTCGCTTCAAGCATCGAAACTCAGATGCGAGGCGACATTCCTCACCTTCCCAGGGTAATACCCTGGCACCCATTTCTGCCAACGGCTGGGTCGACCATGAGGGTATTTTTTTTTCCAACCACGAGTACAAATCACACTGCTCCCAGCGGGAATCGAACATGGGTTGTCCGAATGTCGGTAGTCCAGTCGGGTAGCCCAACTAGGCTACCGTTCATTATAAACTTCATTTTCCCCATAAATCTGATTGCTATTTAATTTTTTTTTTTTTTAGAGCGGACAATCAACGAAAAATTCCTCTCTGAGAATGTTATTTTTAGTAACAGAAAGTACTTCTTTGACTAGACAAACATAACAATAGGTAAATTTTATAGTCTAGCCTCCCTGACCAATGGAAAGGTCAGGAATAATGAAATACCAGAAGATCCGGTTGGGCAAAGTAGGGCACTTTCGTGCCAGGACCTAGTTCTGCGTGTTGACCGACCGTAGAATAATCGATAGGAGAAGATTCACTTAATAGTAACATCAATTGATCTCGAGAGAGAGAGCACTCGACGGAGAATATCGTCAAGGATTTCGGATAAGCACGTGATTTCACGAAACTAATCTGTTTTGTAGAAGACCATTAATAGATTGAGAATATAGATATTTGTGTGTGGGCGTGTTAATCATGTTAGTCATGTTAATCGTTCTCGTTGTATTCTACTTTCGATGCCGTTGTTCAGTTATTTGTGGATAATCATAACTGACATTGAGAAATACTAGACATACAATCTTAAATATATCTGGGCAGTAATATAGATGAAGAGGGAGGAACAGAAAATGATACCAAAATATGGATATTAAAAGCAAGAGGAGCTTTTGTTGCACTGGGAAACATGGAAATCCAAAGAAATTAGGTTAAAAATAAAAATTTTCAACTCAAATGTTAAGTCGGTCCTATTATACGGATGTGAAACATGGAGAACAACAAAATTGACAATCACGAAGATACAGACTTTCATTAATGGATGCTTATGCAGAATAAAAGGATGGAAATGGCAGGACAAAATCACTAACATAGAATTATGGAAATGTACCAGTCAAATACCAGTAGATAAAGAGATAGAGCGAAGACGGTGGCGCTGGATAGGACACACACTACGGAAGCCAACTGAGAGTATTACACAATAGGCCATTTTTTGGAAACGCCAGGGGAAAAGACAATGCGGAAGACCAATGAATTCTTGGAGAAGACAGATAGAAGCAGGGATGAAGGTGATGGGGAAGACATGGAATGATCTTAAAAGAATGGCAAGAAACAGAACGACTTGGAAAGTTTTTGTTGAAGACCTATGCTCCATTGGGGGGCTAAAAAAGGTAGAAGATAACTGACACTCCGAACATAGCCATAGCTCCTCTCCTCAGCATGCCCCGTCCAGTGACTGACGACTCCAGTTCTGTGTTGGTTGATAAAGCTTCCTACACCCCCACTAAGCTTCTTGTTTTTGGCTGTACCCATCTTAACCCGCATCGCTTTCATCCTCAGGAGTGATGTGGGCTCCTAGTTAGTCGAAGTCCTTCGTCCTTCCCGCATCTCGGAGGGCATTAATACGACCGCCTGACCCACAGGATGACTGTCTTTGACAGCAGCACAGCTAGCTAGCCTGCCCGCTCTTCCATGCTGACACCGTGTCGATTGTCAGAGACGAGTATGTCTTCCCAGAACCTCAAACACACCTGTTGTGTACCAACTTAACTGCTGACTGTCTGTTATGCTACAGCGCCTACCTGTCCAGTTTCTTCTCGCTCTGTCGTTCACTGCCTCTCTATCCATGTATGTCACTCGTTGTCACCATGCACTTCAATTCGCGTCATGAACTTCTTTAGACCGTCTGGGATCTATTTGTGGTAGCTTTCAAACAATGTTGCCATGGAAGCAGCCGTTTGACCAATTTTCACTTTTGAGTTCTAATTGCCAGAGTTCTTTAACGTATGGAGAGTGAACACGAAACCTTTTTGTAAATTATTCAAGAAGACAAGACGTCGAATCTTTTCACTCGAAACCGAGACAGAATAGAGCTGAGAGGAAACCGAGACAGAATAGAGCTGCGAGGAAACCGAGACAGAATAGAGCTGCGAGGAAACAGAGACAGAATAGAGCTGCGAGGAAACAGAGACAGAATAGAACCGCGAGGAAACAGAGACAGAATAGAACTGCGAGGAAACAGAGACAGAATAGAACCGCGAGGAAACCGAGACAGAATAGAGCTGCGAGGAAACAGAGACAGAATAGAACTGCGAGGAAACCGAGACAGAATAGAGCTGCGAGGAAACAGAGACAGAATAGAGCTGCGAGGAAACAGAGACAGAATAGAACCGCGAGGAAACCGAGACAGAATAGAGCTGCGAGGAAACAGAGACAGAATAGAACCGCGAGGAAACCGAGACAGAATAGAGCTGCGAGGAAACAGAGACAGAATAGAACTGCGAGGAAACCGAGACAGAATAGAGCTGCGAGGAAACAGAGACAGAATAGAACCGCGAGGAAACCGAGACAGAATAGAGCTGCGAGGAAACCGAGACAGAATAGAACCGCGAGGAAAACGAGACAGAATAGAACTGCGAGGAAAGAGAGACAGAATAGAACTGCGAGGAAACCGAGACAGAATAGAACTGCGAGGAAACAGAGACAGAATAGAGCTGCGAGGAAACAGAGACAGAATAGAACTGCGAGGAAACCGAGACAGAATAGAACTGCGAGGAAACAGAGACAGAATAGAGCTGCGAGGAAACAGAGACAGAAAAGAGCTGAGAGGAAACAGAGACAGAATAGAGCTGCGAGGAAACCGAGACAGAATAGAGCTGCGAGGAAACCGAGACAGAATAGAGCTGCGAGGAAACAGAGACAAAATAGAGCTGCGAGGAAACCGAGACAGAATAGAGCTGCGAGGAAACCGAGACAGAATAGAGCTGCGAGGAAACCGAGACAGAATAGAGCTGCGAGGAAACAGAGACAGAATAGAGCTGCGAGGAAACAGAGACAGAATAGAGCTGCGAGGAAACCGAGACAGAATAGAGCTGCGAGGAAACAGAGACAGAATAGAGCTGCGAGGAAACAGAGACAAAATAGAGTGCGATGAAACAGAGACAGAATAGAGCTGCGAGGAAACAGAGACAGAATAGAGCTGCGAGGAAGCAGAGACAGAATAGAACTGCGAGGAAACCGAGACAGAATAGAGCTGCGAGGAAACAGAGACAGAATAGAGCTGCGAGGAAACAGAGACAAAATAGAGTGCGAGGAAACAGAGACAGAATAGAACTGCGAGGAAACCGAGACAGAATAGAGCTGCGAGGAAACAGAGACAGAATAGAGCTGCGAGGAAACAGAGACAAAATAGAGCTGTGAGGAAACCGAGACAGAATAGAGCTGCGAGGAAACCGAGACAGAATAGAGCTGCGAGGAAACAGAGACAGAATAGAGCTGCGAGGAAACAGAGACAGAATAGAGCTGCGAGGAAACCGAGACAATAGAGCTGCGAGGAAACAGAGACAGAATAGAGCTGCGAGGAAACCGAGACAATAGAGCTGCGAGGAAACAGAGACAGAATAGAGCTGCGAGGAAACAGAGACAGAATAGAACTGCGAGGAAACCGAGACAGAATAGAGCTGCGAGGAAACAGAGACAGAATAGAGCTGCGAGGAAACAGAGACAGAATAGAGCTGCGAGGAAACAGAGACAGAATAGAGCTGCGAGGAAACAGAGACAGAATAGAACTGCGAGGAAACCGAGACAATAGAGCTGCGAGGAAACAGAGACAGAATAGAGCTGCGAGGAAACAGAGACAAAAAAGAGTGCGAGGAAACAGAGACAGTATAGAGCTGCGAGGAAACAGAGACAGAATAGAACTGCGAGGAAACAGAGACAGAATAGAGCTGCGAGGAAACAGAGACAGAATAGAGCTGCGAGGAAACCGAGACAAAATAGAGTGCGAGGAAACAGAGACAGAATAGAGCTGCGAGGAAACCGAGACAGAATAGAACAGCGAGGAAACAGAGACAGAATAGAGCTGCGAGGAAACAGAGACAGAATAGAGCTGCGAGGAAACAGAGGCAGAATAGAGTGCGAGGAAACAGAGACAGAATAGAGCTTCGAGGAAACAGAGACAAAATAGAGTGCGAGGAAACAGAGACAGAATAGAGCTGCGAGGAAACAGAGACAGAATAGAGCTGCGAGGAAACCGAGACAGAATAGAACAGCGAGGAAACAGAGACAGAATAGAGCTGCGAGGAAACAGAGACAAAATAGAGTGCGAGGAAACAGAGATATAATAGAACAGCGAGGAAACAGAGACAGAATAGAACAGCGAGGAAACAGAGACAGAATAGAGCTGCGAGGAAACCGAGACAAAATAGAGTGCGAGGAAACAGAGACAGAATAGAGCTGCGAGGAAACAGAGACAGAATAGAACAGCGAGGAAACAGAGACAGAATAGAGCTGCGAGGAAACAGAGACAGAATAGAGCTGCGAGGAAACAGAGACAGAATAGAGCTGCGAGATAACAGCGACAGAATAGAGTGCGAGGAAACAGAGACAGAATAGAACTGCGAGGAAACAGAGACAAAATAGAGTGCGAGGAAACAGAGACAGAATAGAGCTGCGAGATAACAGCGACAAATTAGAGTGCGAGGAAACAGAGACAGAATAGAACTGCGAGGAAACAGAGACAAAATAGAGTGCGAGGAAACAGAGACAGAATAGAGCTGCGAGGAAACAGAGACAAAATAGAGTGCGAGGAAACAGAGACAGAATAGAACAGCGAGGAAACAGAGACAAAATAGAGTGCGAGGAAACAGAGACAGAATAGAGCTGCGAGGAAACAGAGACAGAATAGAACAGCGAGGAAATAGAGACAGAATAGAGCTGCGAGGAAACAGACATAATAGAACAGAGAGGAAACCGAGACAGAATAGAACAGCGAGGAAACCACGGATTCGAAGAAAACAATGATGACAGTATGTTGCGGAAACAAACCCGAGACCTACATATCAAGAGGCCAACGTTTTACTTCTAGATCATCCAGACTGAAGGCGCTGATTTATTTTCCTTAAATGTGCTAGCCAGATGACACGACAATGTTAAACAGTTAAATGTGCTAGCCAGATGACACGACAATGTTAAACAGTTAAATGTGTTAGCCAGATGACACGACAATGTTAAACAGTTAAATGTGTTAGCCAGATGACACGACAATGTTAAACAGTTAAATGTGTTAGCCACATGACACGACAATGTTAAACAGTTGAATGTGTTAGCCAGATGACACGACAGTGTTAAACAGTTAAATGTGTTAGCCAGATGACACGACAGTGTTAAACAGTTAAATGTGTTAGCCAGATGACACGACAATGTTAAACAGTTAAATGTGTTAGCCAGATGACACGACAATGTTAAACAGTTAAATGTGCTAGCCAGATGACACGACAATGTTAAACAGTTAAATGTGCTAGCCAGATGACACGACAATGTTAAACAGTTAAATGTGTTAGCCAGATGACACGACAATGTTAAACAGTTAAATGTGTTAGCCAGATGACACGACAATGTTAAACAGTTAAATGTGCTAGCCAGATGACACGACAATGTTAAACAGTTAAATGTGTTAGTCAGATGACACGACAATGTTAAACAGTTAAATGTGCTAGCCAGATGACACGACAATGTTAAACAGTTAAATGTGTTAGCCAGATGACACGACAATGTTAAACAGTTAAATGTGTTAGTCAGATGACACGACAATGTTAAACAGTTAAATGTGCTAGCCAGATGACACGACAATGTTAAACAGTTAAATGTGCTAGCCAGATGACACGACAATATTAAACAGTTAAATGTGTTAGCCAGATGACACGACAATGTTAAACAGTTAAATGTGCTAGCCAGATGACACGACAATGTTAAACAGTTAAATGTGCTAGCCAGATGACACGACAATATTAAACAGTTAAATGTGTTAGCCAGATGACACGACAATGTTAAACAATTAAATGTGTTAGCCAGATGACACGACAATGTTAAACAGTTAAATGTGTTAGCCAGATGACACGACAATGTTAAACAGTTAAATGTGTTAGCCAGATGACACGACAATGTTAATCAGTTAAATGTGTTAGCCAGATGACACGACAATGTTAAACAGTTAAATGTGTTAGCCAGATGACACGACAATGTTAAACAGTTAAATGTGTTAGCCAGATGACACGACAATGTTAATCAGTTAAATGTGTTAGCCAGATGACACGACAATGTTAAACAGTTAAATGTGTTAGCCAGATGACACGACAATGTTAAACAGTTAAATGTGTTAGCCAGATGACACGACAATGTTAAACAATTAAATGTGCTATCCAGATGACACGACAATGTTAAACAGTTAAATGTGCTAGACAGATGACACGACAATGTTAAACAATTAAATGTGCTAGCCAGATGACACGACAATGTTAAACAGTTAAATGTGCTAGCCAGATGACACGACAATGTTAAACAGTTAAATGTGTTAGCCACATGACACGAATATGTTAAACAGTTGAATGTGTTAGCCAGATGACACGACAATGTTAAACAGTTAAATGTGTTAGCCAGATGACACGACAATGTTAAACAATTAAATGTGTTAGCCAGATGACACGACAATGTTAAACAGTTAAATGTGCTAGCCAGATGACACGACAATGTTAAACAGTTAAATGTGTTAGCCAGATGACACGACAATGTTAAACAGTTAAATGTGTTAGCCAGATGACACGACAATGTTAAACAGTTAAATGTGCTAGCCAGATGACACGACAATGTTAAACAGTTAAATGTGCTAGCCAGATGACATGACAATGTTAAACAGTTAAATGTGCTAGCCAGATGACACGACAATGTTAAACAGTTAAATGTGCTAGCCAGATGACACGACAATGTTAAACAGTTAAATGTGCTAGCCAGATAACACAACAATGTTAAACCGACTGTGGGCGGGATATGTGTGCACTCACTGACCAGGGAGAGCTGCATATCTTACAGTGCTCTTTTGACTTCATGGGGCGCTGTTATAAGTGCTAACTTTGAATGTTTCAGTCTCATTCTTCTTCTTATTCCTCTTCCTCTTTCTTTCAGCTTCCTGTGGAGCATAAGTCTTCAACCAACACTTTCAGCTTCCTGTGGAGCATAAGTCTTCAACCAACACTTTCAGCTTCCTGTGGAGCATAAGTCTTCAACCAACACTTTCAGCTTCCTGTGGAGCATAAGTCTTCAACCAACACTTTCAGCTTCCTGTGGAGCATAAGTCTTCAACCAACACTTTCAGCTTCCTGTGGAGCATAAGTCTTCAACCAACACTTTCAGCTTCCTGTGGAGCATAAGTCTTCAACCAACACTTTCAGCTTCCTGTGGAGCATAAGTCTTCAACCAACACTTTCAGCTTCCTGTGGAGCATAAGTCTTCAACCAACACTTTCAGCTTCCTGTGGAGCATAAGTCTTCAACCAACACTTTCAACTTCCTGTGGAGCATAAGTCTTCAACCAACACTTTCAGCTTCCTGTGGAGCATAAGTCTTCAACCAACACTTTCAGCTTCCTGTGGAGCATAAGTCTTCAACCAACACTTTCAGCTTCCTGTGGAGCATAAGTCTTCAACCAACACTTTCAACTTCCTGTGGAGCATAAGTCTTCAACCAACACTTTCAGCTTCCTGTGGAGCATAAGTCTTCAACCAACACTTTCAGCTTCCTGTGGAGCATAAGTCTTCAACCAACACTTTCAGCTTCCTGTGGAGCATAAGTCTTCAACCAACACTTTCAACTTCCTGTGGAGCATAAGTCTTCAACCAACACTTTCAGCTTCCTGTGGAGCATAAGTCTTCAACCAACACTTTCAGCTTCCTGTGGAGCATAAGTCTTCAACCAACACTTTCAGCTTCCTGTGGAGCATAAGTCTTCAACCAACACTTTCAGCTTCCTGTGGAGCATAAGTCCTCAACCAACACTTTCCAAGCCCTTCTATTTCTTGCCTTTCTATCTAGATCATTCCATGTCTTTTCCGCCATCTTCATTACTGCTTCCACCTGTCTTCTTCAAGAATATTTTGGTCTTCCACTTTGTCTCCTCCCCTGGTAATTTCACAAAGGGCCTGTTGTGTAATGCCCTCAATTGGCTTCCGCAGTATCCTATCCAGCGCCATCGTCTACGCTATATCCTTTTGTCCGCTGCTATTTAACTGGTACATTTCAATAATTCTATGTTAGTAATTTTGTTCTGCCATTTACATTCTCTTATTCTGCGTAAGCATTCATTAATGAAGTTTTGTATCTTCATGATTGTTATGTTTGTTCTTCTCCGTGTTTCACAACTATATAATAGGACTGACTTATTATTGGAGCAGTGTTCATTCGTACCCCCCTCCCCCACCCCATATTTTATCTTAGCACTGGGCTTTTATCAAAGGTATGTGTACATGGACACTATTTTGGAAAATACAAGGTCAAAGAGACAGAGGCAGACCAAGACTAACGTAGACGAGTAACATCAAAAGATGGACAAGTCAGCCTATAACAACCCGCAACACTAAAGCAAGAGGCAGCGGAATGGCACCACATGGTAACCAACCTTCGATGCGGAGACGACACCAAATGGTGAATGATGTGTACATGTATGTGTGTGTGTGTTAAAATTACAAAACAAAAAGTGCGAAGGAATCCTCCAATGTAATAACCTGTCCTCTCTCTCTCTCTCTCTCTCTCTCTCTCTCTCTCTCTCTCTCTCTCTCTCTCTCTCTCTCTCTCTTCCACTCTGTTTTCTCTCTCTCCCACTCTCTCTCTCTCATATTGCCACTCTTTATGTCCATTTCTCTTTAATTGGTGTGCACTCATTTCGAGCATTTGTTGCACGCTTCAACGTTATTAATTTGTCCCACAAAAAGCCACAAACGAAATGTGATATTTCTGGTAATATTGGATTATTTTTTTCCAGTGGTTTGTTGATAATGTGTGTTTGATCAAATGGCTAATTTATGATACACTTTATTTGTGATGTAATATTTGATGTATGGTCTACGAAACGATCTTTGATAAGCTGTCTTTTGGGACTTTCATACAGAGATTTAGAGAATAGGGGTCTTTGATGCAGATTTTTGGTTAGGAATTATAATAGAAATACATAGTAAATAATAGAGAGTAGTTGATATAAAATCTTTAGGGAATTTTCATAAAGAGGATTCTATAGGGATATCTATATATATTCTATATATGTAGGGGTAAAGTGTTTTTTAAGGGACTTTGGCAGACAGATTTATAACAGGATAAATTTTTATATGTGGTCAACTAGGGGACTTTGATATAAATATTTATAACAGGAATCACTAATACACTGCACTTTATAGGGCATTGAAATAAATTATTTATAAAGGTATGAGGTGTAATTGATACACTTTCCTTAAGAGGACTTTGATATAAATTATTTATAAAGGTGTAATTGATACACTGTCCTTAAGAGGACTTTGATATAAATTATTTATAAAGGTATAATTGATACACTGTCCTTAAGAGGACTTTGATATAAATTATTTATAAAGGTATAATTGATACAATGTCCTTAAGAGGACTTTGATATAAATTATTTATAAAGGTATAATTGATACACTGTCCTTAAGAGGACTTTGATAGAAGAACTTTACGTAGATATTCTACTTTTTAGATGTGTTTTTTTTCTTTCTTTACACATTCCACTTACATAAACTCCTGACGAAGATTCAAACACACAATGACTATCAACCACTATAAGCAACATCACTGCCACGGTGCACTTTTATCAGATTTGTCCAAACATGTCACTGCCTTGTCATAAACACATATGTAACGACATGCAAGTAAAGGTAAAGAGCCCTGTTACGCCAAGTGGCGTATAAGGAATATGGTGTTAGTGACCATAATCTTTATAGACCTTCGGCGCATGATTTTTTGTGTAATGTGGTCAGTATTACGTTCTTACCGCTCTACTTTCCCAGAAAAAAAATCCGGTACCCATTTAAGGCTGGGTGAACCCTGAAGCCGTCAATCAGGATCGAACCGAACCTCTTTTCCTTTGTAGTCCAGTTCACTAACCACTGAGCTATCAAGGCTAACTGTAACGACATGTGTTATTTCTATATTTTCTTTTAGATTCCTCACTTCTATCCTGAACTTGCATTTCAGTTTCTCTCTTCTCATAATATGTCTTTAATTTTGTGTCTTCTTTTGGTTTTCTATCAGTTCATGAAATACTGAAGGGAGGTCAAAAAGTAATGCACACCAATTTTTTTCTCGGAAACTATTCGGGCAAAATGTGTGAAATTTTCACAGATTGTAGCTGAACATCCCCTTTACACTACCTATTTGTCAACATAATCTCCGTCCAAGCGTATTGCCTTGCCAACGCGAAACTAGGTCATGAATGCCTCGTTTGTACCAAGTTTTGTCCTGCCTGCGTAGCCATTTTTTAACTGCACGGATCACATCCTCATCATTGTCAAAGTGTTTCCCACGCAGGATTTTTTTGAGTGGTCCAAACAGATGGAAATCTGAGGGAGCCAGATCAGGGCTGTAAGGAGGATGGGGCAGTACAGTCCAACCAAATTTGTTGATTGCTTCCCGTGTTACCAGACTTGTGTGAGGGCGTGCATTGTCATGTTGAAGCAACAAATCTGCAGATGGCTTATTAGGCCGAACTCTGTGGAACCGATTTTTGAGTTTTGTCAGTGTATTGATGTAAGCTGTCGAGTTGATTGTCTCACCTCTTGTCATCAACAAGAATCACACCATCAATGTCCCAGAAGACAGTGATCATCACCTTTCCGGCTGATGGAGATGTTTTGAATTTTTTTCTTTTTGGTGACTGCGGATGATGCCATTCCATTGACTGCATTTTTGTTTCAGGCTCATAATAATGTGCCCACGTTTCGTCACCGGTAACAATTTTTGACAAAAACATTTCTCCTTCAACACCGAAACGCTCCAACAATTCAGAACAGAATGTTTTCCTTTGAACTCTGTGATCATTTGTTAGGCACCGAGGAACCCATCGAGCGCAAATCTTTGAATATCCGAGAGTTTTAAAAATTGCGATTGCACTTACCTTGCTGACTGTAAGCTGCAATGCCAATTGCTGACTAGTGATACGCCTATCCTTACGAATAATGGCATCAGCCCGGTTTAACATGTCTGTGCTGGTAGCCGAGGCAACACGTCCAGAACGCGGTAAATCATGCAGCTCCACTCGTACACTTTCTGCAGCTTTAATTCTCTGAACCCAGCGACTAACTGTGCTCCTATCGACTGCAGAACATTTGTACACTGCACACAGCCGTTTATGAATGTTTGCCACAGTTTCTTTTGCCGCAACCAGAAATTCTGTGACAATTCGCTGTTTGTAACGGACATTGTTGACAAGCTCCATTTTAACGGTTCATAGATTGCGTAATATTTTTCAGAATGCTGTGCAATTTGGTGCACATAATTGGAACATGTCATATTCCAAGTGTGCAAAATTTCATATTCCTATCTTTATTATTAGCCGAGAAAAAAATTGGTGTGCATTACTTTTTGACCTCCTATTGTATTTATGAACTTACCTTAGCATCTAAAGTTGAAGTTGAGGGAATTCTCTATTTGCAGGGCTTCCGTGAGGGAATTCTCTATTTGCAGGGCTTCCTTGAGGGAATTCTCTATTTGCAGGGCTTCCGTGAGGGAATTCTCTATTTGCAGGGCTTCCTTGAGTGAATTCTCTATTTGCAGGGCTTCCTTGAGGGAATTCTCTATTTGCAGGACTTCGTGGAGGAATTCTCTATTTGCAGGGCTTCCTTGATGGAATTCTCTATTTGCAGGCCTTCTTTGAGTGAATTCTCTATTTGCAGGCTTTCCTTGAGGGAATTCTCTATTTGCAGGCCTTCTTTGAGTGAATTCTCTATTTGCAGGGCTTCCTTGAGGGAATTCTCTATTTGCAGGACTTCCTTGAGTGAATTCTCTATTTGCAGGAATTCTTTGTGTGAATTCTCTATTTGCAGGGCTTCCTTGAAGGAATTCTCTATTTGCAGGGCTTCCTTGAGTGAATTCTCTATTTGCAGGACTTCCTTGAGTGAATTATCTATTTGCAGGGCTTCCTTGAATGAATTCTCTATTTGCAGGGCTTCCTTGAGCGGATTCTCTATTTGCAGGGCTACCCTGAGGGAATTCTCTATTTGCAGGGCTTCTTTGAGGGAATTCTATATTTGCTGGGCTACCTTGAGAGAATTCTCTATTTGCAGGGCTTTATTGAGGGAATTCTCTATTTGCAGGGCTTCCTTGAGGGAATTCTCTATTTGCAGGGCTTCCTTGAGGGAATTCTCTATTTGCAGGGCTACCTTGAGGGAATTCTCTATTTGCAGGGCTACCCTGAGGGAATTCTCTATTTGCAGGGCTACCTTGAGGGAATTCTCTATTTGCAGGGCTACCTTGAGGGAATTCTCTATTTGCAGGGCTTCCTTGAGGGAATTCTCTATTTGCAGGGCTTCCTTGAGGGAATTCTCTATTTGCAGGGCTACATTGAGGGAATTCTCTATTTGCAGGGCTTCCTTGGGGGAATTCTCTATCAGTGAAAGAAACTGGGCGGATCTGGCTGCAGATCTTAGCACACGGAAAACAAAAATAAAAACAACATCACAGCAACATTCGAGGTAGCGTTGATGTCAAATTCAGAAGGCAAAGGACGCAGGAGAAAGCCAACGTGGCCATGCACCACGAATACATCTTGTTCACTCTGCCGCCGAATCTGTCTATTTAACATTGGCAGGTTCAGCCACAAAAGAAGCTGGTCAATAAAAATAGCACCCAGCATATCTATCTATCTCTCTATTGACCTTTCGAGCCGTAGCCGGCCCATAGGGTGTAGACCAAGATTTATTTACGTGTATCCCCTTCTCGATCAATGTGACTTCCAAGATAGATAAAGTAATCCATCCAGCATAAGACACTCAATAATACGAGCAAAGAAATTAGAATCAGAATAGCTAAAGCAGCAATGTCTTTCAGAGGCCTTGAAAAGTTGTGGAAATCAAAACTCATCAGCACAAACACAAAACTTAGACTATTCAAATCAAATGTACTATCAACCATTACGTCTGCGTGTGAAAGCTGGAAAACAACAAGAGATATAGAAACAAAGTTGAACGCATTCGAAAATAAATGTCTAAGGAAAATACTTGGTATAGCGTGGAACGAATTCAAAACAAACGAAGAAATTAGAGAAATCGCCAATCAACCACTAATATCTTCAGTAATAAAGAAAAGACGATGGTCATATGTTGGACATGTGATGAGAAGAGATAATAACCGAATAGCAAAGCAAGCC
The DNA here is from genome assembly GCA_032433765.1 of Megaustenia siamemsis. Taxonomy (NCBI): domain Eukaryota; kingdom Metazoa; phylum Mollusca; class Gastropoda; order Stylommatophora; family Ariophantidae; genus Megaustenia; species Megaustenia siamemsis. The sequence continues at coordinate 1,573,042 of JAVIAB010000117.1, read as the reverse complement.
CTCATGTGGGAAACAGCAGGTAAGAGAAAAAGAGGAAGACCCAGAGATACACTGAGAATAACATTGATGAGAGAGGCAAGAGCAGCAGGAATCGGCTCCCTCAATGAGATAGAGCTGCTTGCACAGAACAGAGACAAATGGCGAGATTTGATAAAATATCTTTAAAAGAAAACTGCTAGAACAAAAATTTCAGATTAGAGAGGGAGTATCTTGGTCTACGCCGTATGGGCCGGCTACGGCTCGAAAGGTCAATAGATAGATAGATAAAACACTCATATTTTACCCAACAACTGACTTATCATGATTGCTTGTTACCAACCATCTGTCAAGACTCCGGGGGCCATATATACAACTATATATATAAACATATATCTATGGCGGAGTGGCTGCTGCCTTTGTTACTGACCAGAAGAGTCTTGGTTCAAATCCTAGAGGTGGCGATTTTTTTTTCATTTCCGACTTACAAGGTTTTACATTTTACCCGTGCTCTAAAAAATTGTCTGTATGACCCTTTTCGTCTTGTCGGACGGTCTAGTGGAGGCTATTGTCTATATGGCCCTTTTCGTCTTGTCGGACGGTCTAGTGGAGGCTATTGTCTATATGGCCCTTTTCGTCTTGTCGGACGGTCTAGTGGAGGCTATTTTCTATATGGCCCTTTTCGTCTTGTCGGACGGTCTAGTGGAGGCTATTGTCTATATGGCCCTTTTCGTCTTGTCGGACGGTCTAGTGGAGGCTATTGTCTATATGGCCTTTTTCGTCTTGTCGGACGGTCTAGTGGAGGCTATAGTCTATATTACCCTTTTCGTCTTGTCGGACGGTCTAGTGGAGGCTATTGTCTATATGGCCCTTTTCGTCTTGTCGGACGGTCTAGTGGAGGCTATAGTCTATATGGCCCTTTTCGTCTTGTCGGACGGTCTAGTGGAGGCTATTGTCTATATGGCCCTTTTCGTCTTGTCGGACGGTCTAGTGGAGGCTATAGTCTATATGGCCCTTTTCATCTTGTCAGACGGTCTAGTGGAGGCTATTGTCTATATGGCCTTTTTCGTCTTGTCGGACGGTCTAGTGGAGGCTATAGTCTATATGGCCCTTTTCGTCTTGTCGGACGGTCTAGTGGAGGCTATTGTCTATATGGCCCTTTTCATCTTGTCAGACGGTCTAGTGGAGGCTATTGTGTATTTTTTTTTTTTTAACATTTTGTTTTTGTCGAGTAGTTTCTCTCTTGGAGAATTCTACCAATGTTTGACAAACACACACGGTCACAGAATGAACAAGTCAGGCCCACTGAACACAGGGTTTTCCATCCTTTTTCATGAGTCTTTTCTCTTCTAAGTTTTGCCTTAGCACAGTCTCAAATGATGTTATACCATTCCTTATACATGCTCTCCATGATGTGCGATCACTAGCCAGATGTTCCCAGTCATGTTCAAAGATGGATAAATCATTCAGCTGGGAAAGTCGAGCGCCCTGGCCTGATATTGGCCGCGTTATTAAAAAAAGGGGTTGTTGGTCATTTAAAAATGCGAGCCTCAACCATCACATTAGACATAGATCTCAGAACGCTGTGTGAACGATTATTGAATCTATTTGTTAGCTTTTGTCTAGCTCCTTATTTGAAGGTAAATGTATTTATCGGACTTAATTCAGAGAAATAAGGTGAGTACTAATAGTATTATGTCAGCAGTACTTAGTCCGGCCTAAAAGTAAAAAGAGAAATTGAGAGGATTAAATGTAAAAAGGGAAATTGAGAGGATCAAATTTAAAAAGAGAAATTGAGAGGATTAAATGTAAAAAGAGAAATTGAGAGGATCAAATGTAAAAAGAGAAATTGAGAGGATTAAAAGTAAAAAGGGAAATTGAGAGGATCAAATGTAAAAAGAGAAATTGAGGGGATTAAAAGTAAAAAGGGAAATTGAGAGGATCAAATGTAAAAAGGGAAATTAAGGGGATTAAAAGTAAAAAGGGAAATTGAGAGGATTAAATGTAAAAAAGGAGATTGAGAGAATTAGACTAATAAACGAAGGCTGGAAGGATTAGAAGGAAAAACAGGAACTAGCAACTCCAACGGGTTTCCAAAACTTGAGGCAACAGTTGTGCCATGAAACCAAGATTATCTGGAAGAGCAATCTAATGGATTCAGCAGAAATGCGTAGGTGACAAAAAATGGGCTTCAAAGGGGTAATCAATGAAATCTGAGAAGATGACGAAGGTCTGGCCCACCTGAACTCAGCACATCCGGACGTCCAAGATGAAATAGATCGACCCCATCACTTAGCTGGACATATAAGCTTCCAGTTCATCACGAAAACAAAACAATTGATTTTATCGACACAGCTGCTGGTGTTGATGTAATGCCACGAGTTAATGTGGGCAGGCTGCCCTTTCCATGTGGCGGGTTGTTTTGGCTTTCTTGACATTCCTGGCTGCTACTGAAGAAGTTGGAGTTCGTCTTTCCTTCGGTCAGGGAACGGGACAATCCTAACTTTTGTTAACCAGCCTGTTTGGACGCAGTCTCAATACTTGGTTTTCTATATCAGTAAGAGTCACCAGTACAAGGTACACAGTGATTTTAGCTTCTATTAACCACCTGTTTGGACGCAGTCTCAATACTGGGTCTTCTATATCAGTAAGAGTCACCAGTACAAGGTACACAGTGATTTTAGCTTCGATTAACCAGACTGTTTTGCCAAAGACTGTTACAGGGGGAGACCACTAGCGGGTAGAACTACCAGGTCTTGGTCAGCGGATGGTGAGTCGACCATGCTTATTGCGAGCTCAGGCTCTTATGCTCCTCCACACAATTACTGATACAAAACTTAATAAAGAAGCTCCTACCAAATGTTACCAGCCTCGCCTACATAGGGAGTCAAATGTTACCAGCTTCGCCTACATAGGGAGTCAAATGTTACCAGCTTCGCCTACATAGGGAGTCAAATGTTACAAGATAAAAATGTAACTCAAATAATGGCCGATACCGCGCCGGCATGACGGAAGTAGAGATTCCCTCCCCTGCCTTGCTAGGCGTATGTGGATTATATGTAAATGACCAATTTTTCCTAGGACCGCGGCACATTTTTGGGTGATGTGGTCAGTATCGCGCCAGATCGCCTTTACTTCCCATAAAAATATATGGTGCCCATTTTTAGAGGCTGGGTTAATCCCGGAGCCCTGAAAAAATCCCACATTTCTGGGGATCGAATCCGGACCGTTCTGATCAGGAAGTGAGCTCACTAACCAGTCAACCACCGAAGTTCACAATAAGTGCGTTTAACAAACTCCCAAGAATTCCAAAAATACTTAGCAAGCACACGACTGTTCAACTCATGTTTCATACCCGCACCATCGCCATGAATGTTCCCGCTGGATGCAGTTTGTGAGTTCTACTCTTGGTTAGACAAAAATACACCCGCGGTCGAGCCATCCGCCGGCAGAAATGGGTACCAAGATAGTACTCTGGAAAGGTGAGAAATGCCGTCTCGCATCGTGAGTTTTGATGCTTGAAGCGACACTGTCCAGAAGTCTCCGAGCACATATGGGTGAAAACGTGTGTGCTGAGACGCCGGCTCAAGCCTCGTACTTTACCTTTACTTTACCTTTACTTTACCTTTACTTTACCTTTACTTTACCTTTACTTTACCTTTACTTTACCTTTATGTATGGGGGAGCTGGAAATCTACTCAAGCTCTAGAAAAGACATTACACTAATTACCATAGAAAGAAAACGTTTCCGAAGACTCTTAAACATAAATTGAAGAAATAAAACTTTAAACGAGGAAATCAAACAAGAGTAAGTATTAAGCTATATACGGAAACTTTAGGCGAGGAAACCAAACAAGAGTAAGTATTAAGCTATATACGAAAACTTTAGGCGAGGAAATCAAACAAGAGTAAGTATTAAGCTATATACGAAAACTTTAGGCGAGGAAATCAAACAAGAGTAAGTATTAAGCTATATACGAAAACTTTAGGCGAGGAAATCAAACAAGAGTAAGTATTAAGCTATATACGGAAACTTTAGGCGAGGAAATCAAACAAGAGTAAGTATTAAGCTATATACGGAAACTAGGCGAGGAAATCAAACAAGAGTAAGTATTAAGCTATATACGGAAACTTTAGGCGAGGAAATCAAACAAGAGTAAGTATTAAGCTATATATACGGAAACTTTAGGCGAGGAAATCAAACAAGAGTAAGTATTAAGCTATATACGGAAACTTTAGGCGAGGAAATCTAACAAGAGTAAGTATTAAGCTATATATACGGAAACTTTAGACAAGGAAATCAAACAAGAGTAAGTATTAAGCTATATATACGGAAACTTTAGACAAGGAAATCAAACAAGAGTAAGTATTAAGCTATATACGGAGAAGAGCCTGGAAGTGCATCGGTCATATAATTAGAATTAAGGAAATAAGGCGCCAGTGTCAGGTTTTCATGTGAATAACAGGTGGCAGCAAATGAAAACAAGGAAGAGAGCAAGATGAACAATAGAAGAACAACTACTTGAGAGGGCTCTACAAAACACAGCCTTGCAGTCAACAGATATGGAGAGATGATGTCTGCCCCATGTGCCGTCAGCGGCTAGGGATGAAGATTGGGTGTAATGAACATAAATCAGCAAATCATAGAAGGAGGAGGAGGTATGTTTACTGCACTCGGAAAAAATGACAAATAATCAACAACAGAAAAAAAAACAAAGAACAAGATATGTTCCGAAGCAGGATCGAACCAGTTCTCCTGGCACAGCGCCTCTCCACGAAAAGTCAAACGCTAGGGGACACTGACAACTCAGCTAACTAAATCAAAGTGATAACTGGGTCTGTTCAACCTCATATATGCAAGAATAAGTGAAAACTGGAGTGCTTTTCAATCAATCAATGCACTTGCCGATCCTGCTGGGAGCAAAGGCAGAGACATGATATCTTTATTCCTGAACTTTTTCACTAAAATCTACAAGTCAAAGTCAATGTATTTGTTGAGAGTATTCATGGTATATTCTTTATGTATTTCTTTCTGGAACCACGGGGTTCTTTCTTTTATTTTTTCTTTCATTAATTCTTTTTCTTTTTGTATTTCTTTCTTTCATTCTTTCTTTCTTTCTTTATGTCTTTATGTCTTTTTGTCTCTCTCTTTCTTGGTGTTCCTTCCTTTCTTCTTTCTTTCTTTCTTTTTTCTTTCTTTCTTACTTTTTTTAAAATTCTTTTTTCTCTTTTTTCTTTTTTTTCGATTTTATTTCTATCACTCTTTCCTTTTGTCTTCAATTCTTTTTCTCTTTCTTTGTCTTCCTTTCTTTGTTTCTGTCTTTCCTTCCTTCCTATATTTCTTTCTCTCCCTTCTTTCTTTCTTTCTTTCTTTTTTTCTTCTGAAGCAATCTCTCTTGAACTTAATTTGAAACATTTTAACTCTGACACAAGTCTGGATCTACTCTTATAATGAGGCGTACTATTTGAAATGGAAGAACAAATAAATAAATGCTTGCATTCCAACCCGACAAATTAATTCTAGAATTGAGGCGTTAATTACCATGAGGGCTCTACAGAGCGTTATTTCACTGACGCCAGTTTCTCCTTCCGGTGCGTGCTGCCTCGCATAAACTCATACTTGTCGCCAGGCGTCGGCTACGAAAACACAGCAATTGGGTGGATCACCGAATATAAATCAGCGTCAATGATAAATAAAAGCTTAGGAGTAAATGAAGTGTCACAGTGGAGTGCAAACTGTTCTATGATTGGTTGCATCAATTGGAGGTCAATGTCAAGGAACCAATGATCTTTCTCGTAATTATTACCTTGTCAAACACAGAGAGGCAGATACCCCTTCCCGTTTTTCTGCTAAAACTCATCGAGGAAAGTTGGAGCACTTGGTTACAACTGGCAAAATACAGGGAGAGATAGATAGCGGGTGACAAAACGAGAAGATACTAGAAAGCATGGTGTCATGGCATGGAAAATACAGGGAGAGATAGATCGCGGGTGACAAAACGAGAAGATACTAGAAAGCATGGTGTCATGGCATGGAAAATACAGGGAGAGATAGATCGCGGGTGACAAAACGAGAAGGTAATAGAAAGCATGGTGCCATGGCATGGAAAATACAGGGAGAGATAGATCGCGGGTGACAAAACGAGAAGTTACTAGAAAGCATGGTGTCATGGCATGGAAAATAGTCACCAATGAGTTGTTTTTTTTTTGCGATCTCCAGCCTTCATCTCTAGTGAAATCCTTACAAACTAGGAACTGAATTGTGCGTGTTAATCTATTTTTTTTCCCTGGCAGCCGTGTTTATATGGGACTCTCGCCGCATATAACTTTTTAGGAAGTACTCATAATGTTCCCATCTTTGAGTAATTGAAGTTTCAAACTGGACCTCGCTGCTGAGACTAGGCGTGGCTGCCGCAGAGATAAATCAATCACAAATAAAAATCCCAACTGATGCAGCCTGGATTTTAACACAAAACCTCTCTGTCTCGAGACCGGCGTCTTGCCTCGAGTCCAACCAGTCCCCCAACAACAGAATTGATACGATGCATGGTGGATAGAAAATTGTGCAAGTACATGATCAATTACGCCAACCGATATGGCACATAATGATGATAATTATCCAGACTGTAATTGTATCTACACTCGCCAAGTGACAACACCAACAACTGACGCTCTCATTGAGCAGTGACTTAGATCAATCTACTCAAGATAGGAACTACCAGCCAGTGTCACTATACCCTGGATAACATGATAACAAAACACGTTGTACAGATTTCCCCCAGTACAGACCTGAGGGGGGACAATGTGGCCTACACCCACTTCCCTGGAAGAGAAACTCTACGGGGCAACCGAATCACTAAAAGAGACAGCAGCCTTCATAAACGAGTCCCGATCTTAGTCTGAATGAGCAGTGAGTGCAGAAGAAGATTAATCAATATTTATAGTGATGGAGTAGGAAAACCTTCACAGTTTATTGCAGCACAGAGGAATCTGATCGCCAGAAATTACCCTGTCGAACACATTTAACCGGTCTTATATATACTTAGGCAGCACACCGTCCATTGCGTGTAGTTGAAGCCTCGGGTCTTCACAAAAATGTGCTCTGTATACATTCACATTTAGATACGGTCAACAACTACAAGTTGGAGGGGCTGGCTAGTCTAGCGGTACGACGTTGGCCTCAAGACCGAAAGGCCCACCAGAAGCTGAAGTGGTGATTTTTTTTTTTCAAAAAGTTAATTCGTGGTTTCTTTATAACGTTAACCTCCCCTGATCTCCTGGGCAGTGCTATCTGATGTTGTCCCTCTCGGATAACGGCAATAAATAGGAGGTACCGTGTGCACTCTTGCACGTTATATATCCTTTGGCAGTTAGACACGAAAACAGAAGGTCATAAATATGGCCGTCGCCCGGGCAATATAGTCACGGAGTTCGTGCACCTGGACCAGGTCTCGGAATGTCTCTAGAGATTCTCGTTTGGTGTGCAGCATTGCTGACCCTAACAACTACAACTAAGATGGCGATATGTCAAGCCGCGATAGCTCACTGGTTGGTCAACTCGACTGCTAAGGACAGGTTCGATCCTGATAGACGGCTCCCAAGTTCACCCAGCCATAAATGGGTACTGGATTTGGCTGCTAAAGAAAAACGAATTAGCGTAAAACTGACCATGTTTTTAAAAAAAAACGTGTACCGAGGTTTTATTTTTAAATAAAAATATGAGAAGGCACTATATGGCCTCTCGAGGAGTGATGGGGGATTTTTCTTGAAATGATGGTAATACAAGGTGAGCATAAAAACATTCCTTGACTTACCTGGAATGCTAATCAACTGGTTGATTCAAGAACTAGATGCTTATTGCAGGGTCTCTATCTGATTTCTTTGTAACTTACTACTTGTTCTTTCATCGACACACACATATAACTCATCATCCTTTTGAATAAGTATAAACAGTCTTTATTAGTGACTTCATGTGTGTGGTTTTACAAAATGTCGTTATTTGACATAGCCTATCGGCGATGATGAATTGTCAAATAACTTTTGTCCGTCAGTAACTTTGTTGACCGTATAGTGTTCTTTGTTAATATCTGCATGTCTCTATCTCACATCTGATAGTTCTGATAGTTCTGAGGAACTAGTATCTTGACTCGACTCATAGTTACACAGTTGGACTTCCTTCAACTATTATATATCTAAGTCCAATACGTATCACCAATCCTCTAAACGAATTATTTCAATTGTATAAGTCTAACTTAAGTTCTTGTCGTGTTCTTGTTTCAAGTTCAGTAAAGTCTCACTGAGTCTGGCCGACTGTAGCTGAATGTCTCTGAGTCTCTGGCCGACCGTCCGTTTCAGTCAAGCCCTGGCTTCTTAGTCTTGCTCTAGCTACTGCCCCTCGCCAAAGCATTCTGGCATCTCCTCTAGTTCCCAGGGTCTCGGCGTTAAGTCCCCGGTGACCACACCCCCCGACCACTGATACGGCCTAACCTACGTCTGTTGACCGTCACTACTTCTTAACACCGCCTTTCTTGACCATGTCCATAGTTTATTACTTTAATCGACAACCTGTCAATCTTCTCAAACCTTTTCCCACAACTAAAAACCTACAACATAACTCCTCCCTTGGCCCTTTGTTTACGCGGGGCAGTTTAATTGTCCGCTTTCATCTCAGGTCTTCTCTGGACTTCAAGGCGTCTGCCGATATAAGAGTTTCCGGTCTAGTCTTAGTGCTACTCTACTCCGTGTCCACACCTGCGCGACTGGAGCTTATCGACTGCTTCGTCGCGTTACATAACTTACAAGCTTCAGACTGGACATCTGTGCGTCTTTCACTGGTAATCTTCAAGTTGATTACGACTCAGCGACTGAGTTGGGTAGACTTAACGTCTCCTTGCTAATCCTCTGAAGATTGTCTTTTCTACGCCGCCTAAAACTATCCTACCTCACATCGTCATCGCATCATTCTTTTATTCGTCTGTCTATCGTCATATTCTTCTATTCTTCCATTATCGCCCATGACTGAGTCACACTATAACATGCTGACTACCTCACTACAGGTATTGACCACTTTTTCAAATAAGTCGGCACTGGCGTCTTACTGTTCGCGCCTTTCTCAACAAGCACCTGCCAACAAATGAAAGGCCGCGTGGAACAAATTGACCAGGTGTTCTGCAGGTGATACCCTGGCACTACGGCAACCCTGGATGATCTGCGGAAACCCATCACTAAAGCTGTAATCCAGTGGCGGATATTCAGAGGAAGCAAGGGAGGCCACGACTCTTCTATTTGATCAGAATACATAACATCTTCCAGCTCTACGAGGTCAGTGTACAAGCAGTCACCGTATCCAGTCAGCCGTGATATAGCTCAAGTATTTCCACACGTTACTAATAGATAAGCTTCAATGTCTGAAAATCCAACCTACTTCAACCATTCAGCGACATCTTTCGACAATGTAGAAAACTATAGGTAGGCCATCAAAAAAGGTTGCTTCCCCGTTGCTATAACAACGGTGATTTAAATTATTCTTTTTATAAAGATACAAGTTTAGGCAGGAGAAGAGGAAAACAAATCGTTCGGTTAGATCACTACGATACGTCTTTAAGGTGACAAAGTTGGAGGAAATGAAGCAAAACCTTGTGTTTTTCATAACTGGCAATCGTGCTGAAGTCGGATTTGTTGGGCCGAAAGGTTAAAATATCACATAAATAATGCAGACCACAACACAGCGCAGACACGCCCGCTTAACGTCCTTTTAAAGGCGGATGACGAAGAGGTGTACTCCTTTAGACGAGGAGGAGGAGGAGAATAACTGAGAATACCACTAAGTGAGAATACCAATAAGTGAGAATACCAATAAGTGAGATACTAATAACTGAGAATACCAATAAGTGAGAATACCAATAAGTGAGAATACCAATAAGTGAGAATACCAATAATTGAGAATACCAATAAGTGGGAATACCAATAAGTGAGATACTTTGATGTCATTATAAATGTGATAATATAGAGCAATAATTGAAGTAACTATTTTATGTACCGTAGATTTGCGTACTCTTTTGTTGCAAATTATGAGGTTACAGGTCGAGCTAGACTTTCGAACTGCCGTATGGAAACAATAAGCGTGTGAGCTGGAAACAACAAGCCTGTGAGTTGCTGGAAGCAACAAGCCTGTGAGTTGCTGGAAACAACAAGCCTGTGAGTTGCTGGAAACAACAAGCCTGTGAGTTGCTGGAAACAACAAGCCTGTGAGTTGCTGGAAACAACAAGCGTGTGAGTTGCTGGAAACAACAAGCCTGTGAGTTGCTGGAAACAACAAGCCTGTGAGTTGCTGGAAACAACAAGCCTGTGAGTTGCTGGAAGCAACAAGCCTGTGAGTTGCTGGAAACAACAAGCCTGTGAGTTGCTGGAAACAACAAGCCTGTGAGTTGCTGGAAACAACAAGCGTGTGAGTTGCTGGAAACAACAAGCGTGTGAGTTGCTGGAAGCAACAAGCGTGTGAGTTGCTGGAAACAACAAGCCTGTGAGTTGCTGGAAACAACAAGCGTGTGAGTTGCTGGAAACAACAAGCGTGTGAGTTGCTGGAAACAACAAGCTTGTGAGTTGCTGGAAACAACAAGCGTGTGAGTTGCTGGAAACAACAAGCCTGTGAGTTGCTGGAAACAACAAGCCTGTGAGTTGCTGGAAACAACAAGCGTGTGAGTTGCTGGAAACAACAAGCGTGTGAGTTGCTGGAAACAACAAGCCTGTGAGTTGCTGGAAGCAACAAGCGTGTGAGTTGCTTGAAACAACAAGCCTGTGAGTTGCTGGAAACAACAAGCCTGTGAGTTGCTGGAAGCAACAAGCCTGTGAGTTGCTGGAAACAACAAGCCTGTGAGTTGCTGGAAGCAACAAGCGTGTGAGTTGCTGGAAACAACAAGCCTGTGAGTTGCTGGAAACAACAAGCCTGTGAGTTGCTGGAAACAACAAGCCTGTGAGTTGCTGGAAACAACAAGCCTGTGAGTTGCTGGAAAGAACCTTAGAATAGATGTGACCGATTATTCCAAATTATATTGTTATTTTGTAATTGGATATGCTCACGACGAAATGAGGTTGAAAGAAGAATTATATAGCGGCCTCGGTGGCCGAGTTGGGAAAACCGCCCGACTGGACTACCGACGTTCGGACAACCCGTGTTCGATTCCCGCTGGGAGCCGTGTGAGTTGTACTCGTGGTTGGAAAAAAAAAATACCTCCACGGTCGACCCAGCCGTTGGCAGAAATGGGTACCAGGGTATTACCCTGGGATGGTGAGGAATGATGCCTCGCATCTGAGTTTAGATGCTTGGGGCAACACTATACAGAAATCTCCGAACATTTCTGGATAGGCGGCCGAGCACATATGGGTGTAAACTCGCGTGCTAAGACGCCGGTTCAAGTCTCGTACTTTACCTTTACCTTTATATAGCAGCAAGAACATTTATATCTAAGTGGTTCAATCAATACAAATGGCTGTCTCCGGCAGGATAACGAAGTGAAGTCTATTTTACTGCAAGGAAAAACGATCAACGAGAGCATTTTTTGTACAAATAACAGTCTTATGTCAGTCTCTACCAGTAGTCTATGTATTGCTTTATACAAGTAATGCGACCACGCATGTCCTGGTCTCTTCAGGTTTCGAACCCACTTCTCGCCGCTGTTGTAAACTCGATCACGTGGAATGTGATGCGAAGAGTCTGGTCGGGCTAGATTATGGCATCAACATTGTCCAGATACGAGTGGAGGGCATATCGAGTGTGTGAGATACCAACCTTCATGAGTTGACGAAGCTATAGCCTCCAATGTACACGAATATTCTACTGAAGCTGACGAAGCTATAGCCTCCAATGTACACAAATATTCTACTGAAGCTGACGAAGCTATAGCCTCCAATGTACACGAATATTCTACTGAAGCTGGCGAAGCTATAGCCTCCAATGTACACGAATATTCTACTGAAGCTGACGAAGCTATAGCCTCCAATGTACACGAATATTCTACTGAAGCTGACGAAGCTATAGCCTCCAATGTACACGAATATTCTACTGAAGCTGACGAAGCTATAGCCTCCAATGTACACAAATATTCTACTGAAGCTGACGAAGCTATAGCCTCCAATGTACACGAATATTCTACTGAAGCTGACGAAGCTATAGCCTCCAATGTACACGAATATTCTACTGAAGCTGACGAAGCTATAGCCTCCAATGTACACGAATATTCTACTGAAGCTGACGAAGCTATAGCCTCCAATGTACACGAATATTCTACTGAAGCTGACGAAGCTATAGCCTCCAATGTACACGAATATTCTACTGAAGCTAACTTTCTGTGTTTGTTGACAATCAAGGGCTATTTGCGTGCTCGCCCGTATATCAATGAGGTTACTGTACATCAATGTCTACGTCATTTATTAATGGAGGTGTTTCCTAGCAACGATGCCAATAATCAAAACGAATTAGCTGTTGTTTAACAATGGACAACGAGTAAGGAAGGAAGAAAATGATTAGATGAGATGAAGAAAAGTCAGCAAAGAAGAGAGGACAGTAGCAAGATTTTAGTATATATATTTATTGGTGGTAGTAATATAGCAGTGATAATAGCAGTAATATAGCAGTGATAATAGTAGCAGTGATAACAGTAGCAGTGCTAGCGATAGCAGTAACATATTTAATAATGGTAATGGAAGAATTAACTGTATCAGTGTTATTGGTATTAGTAGTAGTAAAAGAAGTGTAGTATACGAAGTAGTGGCGATAGCAACAGTGGTAGTAGTCACAGCAACATGAATAGTAGTTGTCGAATTGATAATAGTAAAAGTATTATAGATAGAATTTGTAGTAATAGTAGTAGTAGGTGTAGTAGTAGTATTAGTTGTAGCAGTAGTTATATAGCAGCAGTTGTAGCATTAGTTGAGAAGTAGCTGTAGTAGCAATAGTAGTAGTAGTAGTAGGTGTAGTAGTAGTATTAGTTGTAGCAGTAGTTATATAGCAGCAGTTGTAGCATTAGTTGAGAAGTAGCTGTAGTAGCAATAGTAGTAGTAGTAGTAGGTGTAGTAGTAGTATTAGTTGTAGCAGTAGTTATATAGCAGCAGTTGTAGCATTAGTTGAGAAGTAGCTGCAGTAGCAATAGTAGTAGTAGTAAAAGTTCGTAGTCTTTAGTTTAAGAACTAGCAACATAACAAGAGACTATACAACTATTATCATTGTATAACATTTTAGGTACCCTACTATATTCTTGTAATGAACAAATTAATTAACGAACAATTATAAACATGAATTATTTCACAACAAATTAATGCCCATAAAAAGTATGCACAAAAATGAATTAATTACCTGAAATTGTGTAATTGGTAGATAACTCCTAGAATACAAACGTTGATGTACAGGTTACATCCCTTAAAGTCCCATCACACCTGGTCTCTCACGTGTAATTTAATATAATCCTGAATTGTCAACGAAGGCATTCTGCCGCGACAGCTTGCTCCCAGAATTCGGAAACGTAGAAGCAGTTACCGTTTGACTTTCTCCCGCAGCGCGGCAACTAGACCTTGTGTGGTTGAGATGTGTGCTTCCTGAGCGAGGATATCCCACCGATCACCCCTCCACACGCAGAGCCAAGCCCGCGTAGTCTCCTGACAGCGAGGTAGAGAGACCCGTCTAACGCCAGTCTCCTCTCGTTGTTGCTAATGGGTATTTTCATCATGGTCCCCCCCCTCTTCAGTCTCTCACAGATGACTTTTGTGTGGTAGTAATAGGTGTGGTAGTAATAGGTGTGGTAGTAATAGGTGTGGTAGTAATAGGTGTGGTAGTAATAGGTGTGGTAGTAATAGGTGTGGTAGTACGACTTGGTTACCTGTGGCAAATATCTATTATCATCTACATCATTATTTTCATCATTATCGCCAACATCATCTCCATCTTCATCACCATCTCCAACATCATCTTCGTCATCATCTCCAACATTATCTCCAACATCATCTCCCTCACCATCTCCATCATTATCTCCATCACCATCTCCATCATCATCTCCATCATCATCTCATCTCCAACATCATCTCCCTCACCATCTCCATCATCATCTTCATCACCATCTCCAACATTATCTCCAACATCATCTCCAACATCATCTCCATCTTCATCACCATCTCCATCATCATCTTCATCACCATCTCCAACATTATCTCCAACATCATCTCCCTCACCATCTCCATCATTATCTCCATCACCATCTCCATCATCATCTCCATCACCTTCACCAAATCATCATCATCATCATCATCAAGAGTTGTCACGCCTCGAATGTGGTCAATAGAACATTCATGTTGGCCGTCATTTTTCCTTATTTGATGACATTTTTATAGAGTAACGTGGTCAGAACTACGCCAATTTCGTATTTCTTTTCTTAAAATAAAGCAATCCAGTACCCATTTAATGCTGAGTGGATTCAGGAACCGTCGATGAACATCGAACCCGAATCTTTAGCAAACACTACCACTACTCTACCGTCATTACTTCACTACTCAGCCACGCCTTTCTCGTTCCTCAACCACTACTTCCTCACTACTAAATCACGCCTTCCGACTGCTTAACCACGCCTCCCTTCTCTTTTCATCATCATCAAGTAACATTGTTGCTGGCGTAGGTGATCATGTCTCTCCACAACTTTCGATCTCGCCAGTTATTTATGATTTATGTTGTTGACCTTCTACCAAGCCATTCTCTTAACCTCTCTGGTATCTTTTCTCTTTGCTTCCCTCTGTCTCATCTTCCGTAAACTTTCCCATTTGTCACAAAATATTCTATCTGTTCCCTTCTCATTACATGGCCAAAAAATGATGATTGTTTCTTCCTAGTATTGGACATTAGCTCTCTTTTTGCTTTGGTCTCTTTCAGAACGTTTTCATTACTCTCCTTAGCTGTCCATGGTATTCTGAACATTCTTCTGTAAAACTACATCTTAACAGCCTCCAGTGATTTTCTCGTCGGTTGTCCTATTGTCCATGATTCACATCCATGTGTTAAGACTGTCTCTACATAACATTTAAGA
Organism: Megaustenia siamemsis; assembly: GCA_032433765.1. Classification (NCBI taxonomy): domain Eukaryota; kingdom Metazoa; phylum Mollusca; class Gastropoda; order Stylommatophora; family Ariophantidae; genus Megaustenia; species Megaustenia siamemsis. Next base: position 1,558,001 of record JAVIAB010000117.1, on the reverse strand, counting down.
ACTCTTTTTCTTGTTTCTATTGTCAAAATTGGATTGCATAGTATCTTCCTCATTTTTTTGGAAAGCTGAGCTTTTTGCCTGAGCCATTCTGCATCTCACCTCTGTTGTACGTCTACCATCTCACCTCTGTTGTACATCTACCATCTCACCTCTGTTGTACATCTACCATCTCACCTCTGTTGTACATCTACCATCTCACCTCTGTTGTACATCTACCATTTGAGGTTAACAGTCCCTATCTTTTACAGCACTAAAATATTTTTTTCTGCAATTGCCTGGAGACAAATCCTCATCGTCCGTCCTTTAAAAAATGACGTTAGTGTAAAGTAGATGAGCTTTCTTATGGTTTACACCAAACGAAGAAAAGGACAAACAAAGCCAAAAGTCAGATATTTTAAAAAGATGGTTTAATAAATAAACCTGCCTGTGTGGCTACCAGGATTTCACAGTGAAGAGATAAAACAAATAGAGCCAATGTTACAAGCTTAACTTGGACTGAACGGGTAAAAATATAAACAATATACCAGCCGATTTATGGAACATTAAAGTAAAGTAAAGTAAAGTAAAGTGAAGTGAAGTGAAGTGAAGTGAAGTGAAGTGAAGTAAAGTAAAGTAAAGTGAAGTGAAGTGAAGTAAACGCCTCGGTAGTCGTATATAACCAACAGGCCTCAATGATTACCTATGCTATCACGTCTTGGATATTTCCTTTTTCCTTGCTGGTTCCATGTGAGAGCTTGTCTGTTAATGCTTGTAGGTTGCTTTTGAATGTGTGTTTGTTGTGGCCATTTGAGACTTATCCCCCTCACCCCTCATTTTTCGTAAATAATTGGAATCGTCTGTTTAAAAAACGTGTTTCACCTTCAGAGAACCAAGATTTAAACCATCACCCCCCCCTCTGTTTAAAGAACGTCTTTCGCCTTCAGAGTATCTAGATTTAAACCACCACCCCCCCCCCCCCCCGCCGCTCTGTTTAAAGAACGTGTTTCACCTTCAGAGAACCAAGATTTAAACCACCCCCCCCCGCCGCTCTGTTTAAAGAACGTCTTTCACCTTCAGAGAACCAAGATTTAAACCACCACCACCCCTATTTAAAGGTCGTGTTTCCCCTTCAGGGAACCAAGATTTAAACCACCACGCCCCTCCCCCTGTTTAAAGAACGTGTTTACCCTTCAGGGAACCAAAGATTTAAACCACCACTCCCCCTCCTCGGTTGAAAGAACGTGTTTCCCCTTCAGGGAACTAAGATTTAAACCACCACCACCCCTATTTAAAGGTCGTATTTCCCCTTCAGGGAACTAAGATTTAAACCATTACCCCCCCCCCCCCCCCCCCCCGTTTAAAGAACGTGTTTCCCCTTGAGGGAACCAAAGATTTAAACCACCACTCCCCCTCCTCGGTTTAAAGAACGTGTTTCCCTTTCAGGGAACCAAGATTTAAACCACCACTCCCCCCCCCCTTTTCCACAAAAGAAGATGCATTATACACAGTTGTTTGTCATTGATAGTTTAGTTCATCAAGTCATTTGTAGAAAGATCAAATACACGTCTCTTTAGTTACACATTCAAAGTGATTACAAGAAGATGTATCTTTAAGATGTAAAAAATTGTAAGTTAAAAATGTAATATTAACGCCTATAACTGTCAGATTTGCAGATTTAGGGTATAGGGACTGTGACGTTAGTGACCATCATTTGTACAGACCTTCAACGCAAGATTTTTGGGGTAATGTGGTCGGCATTACGCCCGTGCCGCTTTACTTTCCCAGAAAAAAAACCAGTACCCATTTAAGCCTGGATAAACCCGGAACCATCGATCAGGATCAAACCCGACCTGTCTTTCCTTTGAAGTCCAGTTCACTGACCACTGAGCTGTCGTGGCTACGATACACCCCATCATTAATGAAGTAACAATTCTTGAAAATCAATATTTCTATGTATATCTTTGTCAAACTTATGTCACGATTCTTTCCCACCTGTCAAGTAATTTAGAAAGTTTTTTTTTTCTTTTCCGAGATGAAGAAGCAGAAGGTAATCTATCTCTTGGTTACTATTGAGGAGTTTTACAGAGACCATATTGTGGTAGCAACCACTATGTGGTTCACAATACGCATTGCAGGGTTATTTTAAGAAAATCCCTAACGAATTTGCACATAATGAACATACATTTCTACACTCGATGAAAAATGTGACATGGAATCGACGATGATATAAATATTTATTTTCAACAATTTTTACTTACTTTTTTACTAATGCTGAGATAAGCATATGTAAACAACGACATACACTTGTGGACACGCCATAACAAACAAATATCGTTCACTCATAAATATTGACTGAAGCTAAAATGTTGACTTTTTGTGCGGTGTCGCAAAGTGAAACCACTTCCATTAAATATCAGTTATAAGAATGAAAAGAATGTGCTAGTGTCAGGACATCTTCAAATATAAATGCTGCAAATAGTTTCCAAGATTAGTACTAAAATGCTACAATGAGGCAAAAAAAAAAACAACCATGCTCAACGTTGTGTAACATCGCTCTATTGTGCTGATTGAAAGCAACAAAGGAACACTTCCAAGACAGTTTCCACAAGCAAGCCTACCCTCATGTCGTAACGACAACTAAAATATCGGCCGAAAACAACATGAGTGTGTGTTTTTTTAATCTTTCGACATGCTCTGTCATCAACAATTCTGTCAACCACTCCTTAGAACCCTCTTTATCTCTGGCCCTGCTGGCTCCAAGAGCTCTTCAAACTGTTGTCAAGAGCCACATACGAATTGTTGTCCCTACCCTAGATCCTCTTCTAAAATGTTCACAGAAATAACAAGTAGAGTTGAAGGAGTGCGCTTTCATTTTCTCTATTTGATTATTTTTAAAATGTTTTTTTTTTTATATTTCTATGCAAAACGGTTCGTTGTCATGGAAACGGAAAAGATCAACTGAAAAAAATGGGAAGGAATCCGATTCTTAGAACGTGCATTAAAGAGCAAAGTTGACATATAGATAGAAATGAACTCATCCTCTTAGCATTTATCTATTTTAGTGGGCGTGGAATGTGTTATGTCGCTAGTCTACGGCAAAACAGCGATATCTGCAACTTTCGGTCCAACACATCCGTCTTCGGCTGTGGTAGACTTTCTTTTCAATTGTACCATGGACAGCGGCCATTTTGGCCTACTCTTTGCCTTTAAACTGTCAAGAGTTCATTAACGTGAGCGAGTGCACATGGCATCTCCTGTTTTACTTCGTTGTCCTATAGGGGATAGACATCGGATCTCACTACCCAGAGAGTTCTAGACATCGGATCTCACTACCCAGAGAGATCTAGACATCGGATCTCACTACCCAGAAAGGATAGACATCGGATCTCACTACCCAGAGAGGATAGACATCGGATCTCACTACTCAAAGAAGTATAGATATCGGATCTCGCTACTTAGAGAGGATAGACATCCGATCTCATTACCCTGAGAGGATAGACATCGGATCTCACTACCCTGAGAAGATAGACATCGGATCTCACTACCCAGAGAGGATAGACATCGGATCTCACAAGCCTGCGAGGATAGACATCGGATCTCACTACCCAGAGAGGATAGACATCGGATCTCACTACCCTGAGAGGATAGACATCGGATCTCACAAGCCTGCGAGGATAGACATCGGATCTCACTACCCTGAGAAGATAGACATCGGATCTCACTACCCAGAGAGGATAGACATCGGATCTTACTACCCAAAGATGGATAGATATCGGATCTCACTACCCAGAGAGGATAGACATCTCACTACCCAGATAGGATAGACATTGAATCTCACTACCCAGAGAGGATAGACATCTCACTACCCAGATAGGATAGATATCGAATCTCACTACCCAGAGAGGATAGACATCTCACTACCCAGATAGGATAGACATTGAATCTCACTACTCAGAGAGGGTTAGACATTGGATCTCACTACCCAAAGGGGATAGACATTGAATCTCACCACCCAGAAAGGACTAGACATCGGATCTCACTGACCAGAGAGGTCTAGACACCGGAGAGCGCTACTCAGAGAGGTTTAGACATGGGGTCCCAACCCCAAGTAGATTTAGACATCGGATCTCACTATCCAGAGAGACTACACATCGGATCTCACTGCCCAGAGAGGACTACACATTGGATCTCAGTACCTAAAGTAGGCTAGACATCAGATCTCATTATCACGAGAGGACTAGACATCAGATCTCATTACCACGAGAGGACTAGACATCAGATCTCATTACCACGAGAGGACTAGACATCAGATATCATAACCACGAGAGGACTAGACATCAGATCTCATTACCACGAGAAGACTAGACATCAGATCTCATTACCACGAGAGGACTAGACATCCGATATCATAACCACGAGAGGACTAGACATCAGATCTCATAACCACGAGAGAACTAGACATCAGATCTCATTACCACGAGAGGACTAGACATCAGATCTCATAACCACGAGAGAACTAGACATCGGATATCATTACCACGAGAGGACTAGACATCAGATCTCATAACCACGAGAGGATTAGACATCAGATATCATAACCACGTGAGGACTAGACATCAGATCTCATAACAACGAGAAGACTAGACATCAGATCTCATTACCACGAGAGGACTAGACATCAGATCTCATTACCACGAGAGGACTAGACATCCGATATCATAACCACGAGAGGACTAGACATCAGATCTCATAACCACGAGAGGACTAGACATCCGATATCATTACCACGAGAGGACTAGACATCAGATCTCATAACCACGAGAGAACTAGACATCAGATCTCATTACCACGAGAGAACTAGACATCAGATCTCATAACCACGAGAGGACTAGACATCCGATATCATAACCACGAGAGGACTAGACATCAGATCTCATTACCACGAGAGGACTAGACATCAGATCTCATTACCACGAGAGGACTAGACATCCGATATCATAACCACGAGAGGACTAGACATCAAATCTCATTACCACGAGAGGACTAGACATCAGATCTCATTACCACGAGAGGACTAGACATCAGATCTCATTACCACGAGAGGACTAGACATCAGATCTCATTACCACGAGAGGACTAGACATCCGATATCATTACCACGAGAGGATTAGACATCAGATCTCATTACCAAGAGAGGACTAGACATCAGATCTCATTACCACGAGAGGACTAGACATCAGATCTCATTACCACGAGAGGACTAGACATCAGATCTCATAACCACGAGAGGATTAGACATCAGATCTCATTACCACGAGAGGACTAGACATCAGATCTCATAACCACGAGAGGACTAGACATCAGATCTCATTACCACGAGAGAACTAGACATCAGATCTCATAACCACGAGAGGACTAGACATCAGATCTCATTACCACGAGAGGACTAGACATCAGATATCATAACCACGAAAGGACTAGACATCAGATATCATAACCACGAGAGGACTAGACATCAGATCTCATAACCACGAGAGGACTAGACATCAGATCTCATAACCACGAGAGGACTAGACATCAGATCTCATAACCACGAGAGGACTAGACATCAGATCTCATAACCACGAGAGGACTAGACATCAGATCTCATAACCACGAGAGGACTAGACATCAGATCTCATAACCACGAGAGGACTAGACATCAGATCTCATAACCACGAGAGGACTAGACATCAGATCTCATAACCACGAGAGGACTAGACATCAGATCTCATAACCACGAGAGGACTAGACATCAGATCTCATAACCACGAGAGGACTAGACATCAGATCTCATAACCACGAGAGGACAAGACATCAGATCTCATAACCACGAGAGGACTAGACATCAGATCTCATAACCACGAGAGGACTAGACATCAGATCTCATAACCACGAGAGGACTAGACATCAGATCTCATAACCACGAGAGGACTAGACATCAGATCTCATTACCACGAGAGGACTAGACATCAGATCTCATAACCACGAGAGGACTAGACATCAGATCTCATAACCACGAGAGAACTAGACATCAGATCTCATAACCACGAGAGGACTAGACATCAGATCTCATTACCACGAGAGGACTAGACATCAGATATCATAACCACGAAAGGACTAGACATCAGATATCATAACCACGAGAGGACTAGACATTAGATCTCATAACCACGAGAGGACTAGACATCAGATATCATAACCACGAGAGGACTAGACATCAGATCTCATAACCACGAGAGGACTAGACATCAGATCTCATAACCACGAGAGGACTAGACATCAGATCTCATAACCACGAGAGGACTAGACATCAGATCTCATAACCACGAGAGGACTAGACATCAGATCTCATAACCACGAGAGGACTAGACATCAGATCTCATAACCACGAGAGGACTAGACATCAGATCTCATTACCACGAGAGGACTAGACATCAGATCTCATAACCACGAGAGGACTAGACATCAGATCTCATAACCACGAGAGGACTAGACATCAGATATCATAACCACGAGAGGACTAGACATCAGATCTCATTACCACGAGACCAGTGGAGGTTAAAGCCACGAAGAAACCACGGATTCAAAGTGAACAATTCCAACTTGTCGCTTATGAAAGGATTCGATCCCTGGACCCTTCTGCCTAATCTTTGGAACACAGAATCCCCTGCAATGAACGCCTCAATTTGCCATGGCAGTCGTGTAGGAAGGCCGGACCATGAAGAGATAACAGTATGTCAACAAATAAACAGACAAATCACTTATTTTCCAATGAACATTCTAGTCACGGCCGTTTGTTTTCAACTCAAATTGGCATTTTAGTTCAATTTTTTTAAAGGTTGCAACATTTCTGAATGAAGACATCCTATGCCAAGTACATTCTACTCTTTCTTAAAGTGTGTATTTTATGGAAGTGGTTTTAATTTGCGACACCACACCTTGAAAGTGAAATGTGTACCTGTGGCCAGTGTCTATGTTCTAATGATATTTTAGTAATTCATGCTCGTAAATAAAGATTGGTAAATATGAGAGTTTCGGGAGATACAAGTTTCAATTTTTAACCGCAAAAGTTCTTTTAATTTGAAGAGAAGGCTTCTTCTAATTTCCTTAAATGTGAAATAAGAGGTTTGTGTAACCTGAGGACATGATACACATGAGCAAATCAACTAAAGTAGCAGTGACAAACCACTGGAGATGGATGCCACAGAAGCACAGCTGCTGGTATATTGCACTGCTGTCGCACCGTGTTTAGCTATTTAAGATGTGTAATCCTGCATTTCTTCTTAGAAATAATTGCAAACAAGACATCCGAGAAAAATACGATATTTTTTCTCTTTGTTTTCCTTGAATGCCAGCAGCAACCTGTAGAAGCATCTGCTTCAACTTCCAAGCTATTTTCAAACATTCATTTTCTCACGTTCAACCTTTTCTGTGTACTCTTCCTTCTGTGATTTTTTCTCCATTTAGAATCGTTTTTGTTGCATGCACATTTGTGTATTTAACCAGCAAGAAAGTGCAATCCTTCTATATGTGTTTGGCATGCAGGTGGTGATGATATTCTGGCACATTAATTTCTTTTATTTCCATTTTTTGTTACCGCCATCTTGCATTCCTCTATGCCTTTTCTTAGCGAAGCGTTCGATCCACGATCTAATCCATATTTTGCAAAAATTGTTTGTATACAGAATGGCTCTTCTTTACCTTAATCGCTTCACAAGTAGTTTCCTCGATTTGCAGCTGTCTCCGAGTTTCTCAAAGTGTGTCGTGTCGCTTGCATGTAAAATATTTGTTGAATTTTTGTGTGCTTTCTTTTTTTTTTTATTACAGTTATTGCTGATTGGCTAAGGCAATCAATATCTGCTCACAGCCACTTGTGTGTGTTTTGTTTATGCTTATTTCTGACATTTGTAGCCGTTATATGTTTGTGATGTAACTATAGACATAAGACTTTATGAAATCTCTCTCTCAGCACTGTTTTGTCCTCTTTTGTATTACATCTTTCATTCTCTAGCTTCTTCTAGTTTCTTCATTTACTTTCGAGAGTTTGACTAGCCATCATTTCTGAAACTGTGTCTGCTATGTCCATTTGTTGCTATTGACTTTCTTTTCATTTCACTCTTAAATATCTGCTTCCTCACTCTTTTATAACCATAATCATGCGTGTGTGTGTGTGTGTGGGGGGGGGGGGGTGCCGATATTTATGAAAACCACCTGACTGGGCTACCGATGTTCGGACAACCAGTGTTCTGACTTTACTCTAATGAGACAACATTCAACTTCATATGCGACGATTGCAACCGACTAATGAGACAACATTCAACTTCATATGCGACGATTGCAACCGACTAATGAGACAACATTCAACTTCATATGCGACGATTGCAACCGACTAATGAGACAACATTCAACTTCATATGCGACGATTCCAAACGACTAATGAGACAACATTCAACTTCATATGCGACGATTGCAACCGACTAATGAGACAACATTCAACTTCATATGCGACGATTCCAAACGACTAATGAGACAACATTCAACTTCATATGCGACGATTGCAACCGACTAATGAGAGAACAAAATGATAACTTTCTTACTGACTTCATTCAAAAACATAAAAAAGCTCAATGTTAAAACAGTGGCAACCGTATCAATAATTATAGCAGCCCTAGAAGATATTAAATATATACCTCTCCTATGTTCCAAATAGCAAACGCTTCATGTGAACAACTTTTCCAGTTCCTATTATGATGTTAACAAATTAATGACTACATTTTACTTCTATGTTCTATCAAATTATATTCAGTCCAATATGAACATCGTCCCCTATTTCACGCAATCAGAACGTGTTTATTCAGATGTTAACAATTCTTCTGCTCTTCTCTTCTTATACTTCTCACTCCACTCTCACTCCCGTTTTATTTGTTTTCTTTGGACTTTTTGCGTTTACTTCCGTCCGTCCTACCATTTTTTCGTGATGATATTTATCCAGTTAATATGCTACTTTCATCTATCACATAATCTTTTCTAGACAAAACCCTCATCTCCCCACCCACCTCGCATATTTTGTTGACTTTTCTTCAACTTCAAAATGTCTTCTGATCGTTTTAGCACACACCATCCCCCCCCCCCCCCCCCCCCAACCGCCAAATGGTTCCAGTTTAACATAATCAAAACTATGAACATATGATCACCATATAATGCAGCACGTGTGTCTGTTTACAATTATTGCATGTTTAGTTTGCTCAAGTTAGAAACATTGTTTCCTGTAGCAAGGCACTGTATCGAGGAGTATGGCTTCCATCCTGCTTCGGGCTGCCTATTGCTCTTTGTTTTTGTTTTTTTTTTGTTGTTTTTATTTTCTGTTGTCGATTATTTGTGTGGCCGAGTGTTGTCAACTTTACTCATCTCCAGGAGTGATTCGTTGATCTGTCGTCTCGGAGTGTTGTCAACTTTACTTCTCTCCAGGAGTGATTCGTTGATCTGTCGTCTCGGAGTGTTCCCGCTCGTAATCACATTCATTTATTATTATTTGGCTCTGAACTATTATTTCCATGTTTGGTTGATTTAGCCTGTGGGTGTTTACGTCAATGTTTGGTTGATTTAGCCTGTGGGTGTTTACGTCAATGTTTGGTTGATTTAGCCTGTGGGTGTTTACGTCAATGTTTGGGAATAGAGTGGTGGTGGTAGAAGCAGTGTGGGAGAGGGTGGGGCGCTCGGTTTTCAAATAATGAAAATGGGCATGTGCCAGCACAGACCGACCTCACCCGTCACCATTTAATAATGTAACTCTATTCTACTATAAGATGAGGTTTTATAGCTTTAAAAATTTACCAGTAAAGGATCTGTACAAAAGTGTTCCACTGACGAGGTATCTATCACTAAGTGTTACAGGAGCCTGTGTGTCCATATACACAAGAGCTGTTTTAGTGGTAGAGGAGCCTGTGTGCCCATATACCCAAGAGCTGTTCTAGTGGTGGAGGTGCCTGTGTGCCCATATACCCAAGAGCTGTTCTAGTGGTAGAGGAGCCTGTGTGTCCATATACACAAGAGCTGTTCTAGAGAAGACTGTGTGCCCATATACCCAAGAGCTGTTCTAGTGGTAGAGAAGCCTGTGTGCCCATATACCCAAGAGCTGTTCTTGTCGTGGAGGTGCCTGTGTGTCCATATACATAAGAGCTGTTCTAGCGTTAGAGGAGCCTGTGTGCCCATATACCCAAGAGCTGTTCTAGTGATAGAGGAGCCATTATGCCCATATACACAAGAGCTGTTCTAGTGGTGGAGGTGCCTGTGTGTCCATATACACAAGAGCTGTTCAAGTGGTGTTGGTTGTGTTTGTCCATATACACAAGAGCTGTTCTAGTGGTGGAGGTTCCTGTGTGTCCATATACACAAGAGCTGTTCTAATGATAGAGGAGCCTGTGTGACCATATACACAAGAGCTGTTCTAGTGGTGGAGGTGCCTGTGTGTCCATATACACAAGAGCTGTTCTAATGATAGAGGAGCCTGTGTGACCATATACACAAGAGCTGTTCTAATGATAGAGGAGCCTGTGTGTCCATATACACAAGAGCTGTTCTAATGATAGAGGAGCCTGTGTGTCCATATACACAAGAGCTGTTCTAATGATAGAGGAGCCTGTGTGACCATATACACAAGAGCTGTTCTAATGATAGAGGAGCCTGTGTGTCCATATACACAAGAGCTGTTCTAATGATAGAGGAGCCTGTGTGACCATATACACAAGAGCTGTTCTAATGATAGAGGAGCCTGTGTGTCCATATACACAAGAGCTGTTCTAATGATAGAGGAGCCTGTGTGTCCATATACACAAGAGCTGTTCTAATGATAGAGGAGCCTGTGTGACCATATACACAAGAGCTGTTCTAGTGGTGGAGGTGCCTGTGTGTCCATATACACAAGAGCTGTTCTAATGATAGAGGAGCCTGTGTGACCATATACACAAGAGCTGTTCTAGTGGTGGAGGTGCCTGTGTGTCCATATGCACAAGAGCTGTTATAGTGGTAGAGGGGCCTGTATGCCCATATACCCAAGAGCTGTTCTAGTGATAGAGGAGCCTATATGCCCATATACCTAAGAGCTGTTCTAGTGGTAGAGGAGCCTGTGTGCCCATATACACAAGAGCTGTTCTAGTGGTAGAGGAGCCTATGTGATCATATATTCATGAGCTGTTCTAGTGGTAGAGGAGCTTGTGTGAAAATATACACAAAAATTGTTCTAGTGGTACAGGAGCCTGTGTGCCCATACATAAGTGTTGTTCGAGTGGTAGAGGAGCTTGTGTGCCCATATACCCATATACCCAAGAGCTGTTCTAGTGGTGGAGGAGTCTGTATGCCCATATACCTAAGAGCTGTTCTAGTGGTCGAGCAGCCTGTGCGCCCATATACCCAAGAGCTGTTCTAGTGGTGGAGATGCCTGTGTGTCAATATACACAAGAGCTGTTCTAGTGGTAGAGGAGCCTGTGTGTCCATATACGCAAGAGCTGTTCTAGTGGTAGAGGAGCCTGTGTGCCCATAAAACCAAGAGTTGTTTTAGTGGTAGAGGAGCCTGTGTGCCCATATACCTAAGCGCTGTTCTAGTGGTACAGGAGCTTGTATGCCCATATACCTAAGAGCTGTTCTAGTGGTAGAGGAGCCTGTGTGCCCATATAGCCAAAAGCTGTTCTAGTGGTGGAGGTGCCTGTGTGTCCATATACACAAGAACTGTTCTAGTGGTAGAGGAGCCTGTGTGTCCATATACGCAAGAGCTGTTCTAGTGGTACAGGTGCATGTGTGACCATATACACAAGAGCTGTTCTTGTGGTAGAGGTGCCTGTGTGTTCATATACACAAGAGATGTTCTAGTGGTAGGGGTACCTGTGTGTTCATATACACACGAGCTCTTCTAGTGATAGAGGAGGATGTGTGACCATATACGCACGGGCTGTTATAGTGGTGGAGGTGCCTGTGTGTCCATATACACAAGAGCTGTTCTAGTGGTACAGGAGCCTGAGTGCCCATATTCCCAAGAGCTATTCTAGTGATGGAGGTGCCTGTGTGTCCATATACCCAAGAGCTGTTCTAGTGGTAGGGGAGCCTGTGTGTCAATATACACAAGAGCTGTTCTAGTGGTAGAGGAGTTAGTGTGCCCATATACCCAAGAGCTGTTCTAGTGGTAGAGGAGCTTGTGTACTCATATACCCTGGTGCTGTTCTAGTGGTAGAGGAGCTTGTGTACTCATATACTCAAGAATTGTTATAGTGGTAGAGGAGCTAGTGTGGCCATATACCCAAGAGCTGTTCTAATGGTAGAGGAGTCTGTGTGTGTACATATACCCAAGAGCTGTTCTAGTGGTAGAGAAGCCAGTGTGCCCATATACCCAAGAGCTGTTCTAATGGTAGAGGAGTCTGTGTGTGTACATATACCCAAGAGCTGTTCTAGTGGTAGAGAAGCCAGTGTGCCCATATACCCAAGAGCTGCTCTAGTGGTAGAGGAGCTTGTATACCCATATACTCAAGAATTGTTATAGTGGTAGAGGAGCTAGTGTGCCCATATACCCAAGAGCTGTTCTAATGGTAGAAGAACTAATGTACCAAAATATACAAGAGTTGTTCTAGTGGTATGGGAGTCTGTTTTTCCATATACCCAAGAGCTGTTCTAGTTGTAGAGGAGTCTGTGTGCCCAAATACCCAAAAACTGTTCTAGTTGTAGAGGAGTCTGTGTGTCCATATACCCAAGAGTTGTTCTAGTGGTAGAGGAGCCTGTGTACCCATATACCCAAGAGCTGTCCTAGTGGTAGAGAAGCCAGTGTGCTCATATACCCAAGATCTGCTCTAGTGGTAGAGGATCCTGTGTGCCCATATACCCAAGAGCTGTTCTAGTGTTAGAGGAGTTAGTGTGCCCATATACCCAAGAGCTTTTCTAGTGGTAGAGGAGCTTGTGTACTCATATACCTTGGTGCTGTTCTAGTGGTAGAGGAGTCTGTGTGCCCAAATACCCAAGAGATGTTCTAATAGTAGAGGAGTCTGTGTGTCCATATACCCAAGAGTTGTTCTAGTGATAGAGGAGTCTGTGTGTCCATATACGCAAGAGCTGTTCTAGTGGTACAGGTGCATGTGTGACCATATACACAAGAGCTGTTCTAGTGGTAGAGGTGCCTGTGTGTTCATATACACGCGAGCTCTTCTAGTGATAGAGGAGCATGTGTTCCCATATATGCAAGAGCTGTTCTAGTGGTAGAGGAGCCTGTGTGTCCATATACCTAAGAACTGTTCTAGTGTTAGAGGAGCCTGTATGCCATATACGCAAGAGCTGGTCTAGTGGTAGAGGTGCCTGTGTGACCATATACATAAGACCTGTTCTAGTGGTAGAGAAGCCTGTGTGTCCATATACGCAAGAGCTGTTCTAGTGGTAGAGGTGTCTGTGTATCCATATACGCAAGAGCTGTTCTAGTGGTAGAGGAGCCTGTGTGCCCATATACCTAAGCGCTGTTCTAGTGGTACAGGAGCTTGTATGCCCATATACCTAAGAGCTGTTCTAGTGGTAGAGGAGCCTGTGTGCCCATATAGCCAAAAGCTGTTCTAGTGGTGGAGGTGCCTGTGTGTCCATATACACAAGAACTGTTCTAGTGGTAGAGGAGCCTGTGTGTACATATACGCAAGAGCTGTTCTAGTGGTACAGGTGCATGTGTGACCATATACACAAGAGCTGTTCTTGTGGTAGAGGTGCCTGTGTGTTCATTTACACAAGAGATGTTCTAGCGGTAGGGGTACCTGTGTGTTCATATACACACGAGCTCTTCTAGTGATAGAGGAGGATGTGTGACCATATACGCACTGGCTGTTATAGTGGTGGAGGTGCCTGTGTGTCCATATACACAAGAGCTGTTCTAATGGTACAGGAGCCTGAGTGCACATATTCCCAAGAGCTATTCTAGTGGTGGAGGTGCCTGTGTGTCCATATACCCAAGAGCTGTTCTAGTGGTAGAGGAGCTTGTGTACTCATATACCCTGGTGCTGTTCTAGTGGTAGAGGAGCTTGTGTACTCATTTACTCAAGAATTGTTATAGTGGTAGAGGAGCTAGTGTGCCCATATACCCAAGAGCTGTTCTAATGGTAGAGGAGTTTGCGTGTGTACATATACCCAAGAGCTGTTCTAGTGGTAGAGAAGCCAGTGTGCCCATATACCCAAGAGCTGTTCTAGTTGTAGAGGAGTCTGTGTGCCCAAATACCCAAAAGCTGTTCTAGTTGTAGAGGAGCCTGTGTGCCCATATACCCAAGAGCTGTTCTAGTGATAGAGGAGCCTGTATGCCCATATACACAAGAGCTGTTCTAGTGGTGGAGGTGCCTGTGTGTCCATATACCCAAGAGCTGTTCTAGTGGTAGGGGAGCCTGTGTGTCAATATACACAAGAGCTGTTCTAGTGGTAGAGGAGTTAGTGTGCCCATATACCCAAGAGCTGTTCTAGTGGTAGAGGAGCTTGTGTACTCATATACCCTGGTGCTGTTCTAGTGGTAGAGGAGCTTGTGTACTCATATACTCAAGAATTGTTATAGTGGTAGAGGAGCTAGTGTGGCCATATACCCAAGAGCTGTTCTAATGGTAGAGGAGTCTGTGTGTGTACATATACCCAAGAGCTGTTCTAGTGGTAGAGAAGCCAGTGTGCCCATATACCCAAGAGCTGCTCTAGTGGTAGAGGAGCTTGTATACCCATATACTCAAGAATTGTTATAGTGGTAGAGGAGCTAGTGTGCCCATATACCCAAGAGCTGTTCTAATGGTAGAAGAACTAATGTACCAAAATATACAAGAGTTGTTCTAGTGGTATGGGAGTCTGTGTACTCATATACCCTGGTGCTGTTCTAGTGGTAGAGGAGCCTGTGTACCCATATACCCAAGAGCTGTCCTAGTGGTAGAGAAGCCAGTGTGCTCATATACCCAAGATCTGCTCTAGTGGTAGAGGATCCTGTGTGCCCATATACCCAAGAGCTGTTCTAGTGGTAGAGGAGTTAGTGTGCCCATATACCCAAGAGCTTTTCTAGTGGTAGAGGAGCTTGTGTACTCATATACCTTGGTGCTGTTCTAGTGGTAGAGGAGTCTGTGTGCCCAAATACCCAAGAGATGTTCTAATAGTAGAGGAGTCTGTGTGTCCATATACCAAGAGTTGTTCTAGTGATAGAGGAGTCTGTGTGTCCATATACGCAAGAGCTGTTCTGGTGGTACAGGTGCATGTGTGACCATATACACAAGAGCTGTTCTAGTGGTAGAGGTGCCTGTGTGTTCATATACACGCGAGCTCTTCTAGTGATAGAGGAGCATGTGTTCCCATATATGCAAGAGCTGTTCTAGTGGTAGAGGAGCCTGTGTGTCCATATACATAAGAGCTGTTCTAGTGGTAGAGGAGCTAGTGTGGCCATATACCCAAGAGCTGTTCTAATGGTAGAGGAGTCTGTGTGTGTACATATACCCAAGAGCTGTTCTAGTGGTAGAGAAGCCAGTGTGCCCATATACCCAAGAGCTGCTCTAGTGGTAGAGGAGCTTGTATACCCATATACTCAAGAATTGTTATAGTGGTAGAGGAGCTAGTGTGCCCATATACCCAAGAGCTGTTCTAATGGTAGAAGAACTAATGTACCAAAATATACAAGAGTTGTTCTAGTGGTATGGGAGTCTGTTTTTCCATATAACCAAGAGCTGTTCTAGTTGTAGAGGAGTCTGTGTGCCCAAATACCCAAAAGCTGTTCTAGTTGTAGAGGAGTCTGTGTGTCCATATACCCAAGAGTTGTTCTAGTGGTAGAGGAGCCTGTGTACCCATATACCCAAGAGCTGTCCTAGTGGTAGAGAAGCCAGTGTGCTTATATACCCAAGATCTGCTCTAGTGGTAGAGGATCCTGTGTGCCCATATACCCAAGAGCTGTTCTAGTGTTAGAGGAGTTAGTGTGCCCATATACCCAAGAGCTTTTCTAGTGGTAGAGGAGCTTGTGTACTCATATACCTTGGTGCTGTTCTAGTGGTAGAGGAGTCTGTGTGCCCAAATACCCAAGAGATGTTCTAATAGTAGAGGAGTCTGTGTGTCCATATACCCAAGAGTTGTTCTAGTGATAGAGGAGTCTGTGTGTCCATATACGCAAGAGCTGTTCTAGTGGTACAGGTGCATGTGTGACCATATACACAAGAGCTGTTCTAGTGGTAGAGGTGCCTGTGTGTTCATATACACGCGAGCTCTTCTAGTGATAGAGGAGCATGTGTTCCCATATATGCAAGAGCTGTTCTAGTGGTAGAGGAGCCTGTGTGTCCATATACCTAAGAACTGTTCTAGTGTTAGAGGAGCCTGTATGCCCATATACGCAAGAGCTGGTCTAGTGGTAGAGGTGCCTGTGTGACCATATACATAAGACCTGTTCTAGTGGTAGAGAAGCCTGTGTGTCCATATACGCAAGAGCTGTTCTAGTGGTAGAGGTGTCTGTGTATCCATATACGCAAGAGCTGTTCTAGTGGTAGAGGAGCCTGTGTGCCCATATACCTAAGCGCTGTTCTAGTGGTACAGGAGCTTGTATGCCCATATACCTAAGAGCTGTTCTAGTGGTAGAGGAGCCTGTGTGCCCATATAGCCAAAAGCTGTTCTAGTGGTGGAGGTGCCTGTGTGTCCATATACACAAGAACTGTTCTAGTGGTAGAGGAGCCTGTGTGTACATATACGCAAGAGCTGTTCTAGTGGTACAGGTGCATGTGTGACCATATACACAAGAGCTGTTCTTGTGGTAGAGGTGCCTGTGTGTTCATATACACAAGAGATGTTCTAGCGGTAGGGGTACCTGTGTGTTCATATACACACGAGCTCTTCTAGTGATAGAGGAGGATGTGTGACCATATACGCACTGGCTGTTATAGTGGTGGAGGTGCCTGTGTGTCCATATACACAAGAGCTGTTCTAATGGTACAGGAGCCTGAGTGCACATATTCCCAAGAGCTATTCTAGTGGTGGAGGTGCCTGTGTGTCCATATACCCAAGAGCTGTTCTAGTGGTAGAGGAGCTTGTGTACTCATATACCCTGGTGCTGTTCTAGTGGTAGAGGAGCTTGTGTACTCATTTACTCAAGAATTGTTATAGTGGTAGAGGAGCTAGTGTGCCCATATACCCAAGAGCTGTTCTAATGGTAGAGGAGTTTGCGTGTGTACATATACCCAAGAGCTGTTCTAGTGGTAGAGAAGCCAGTGTGCCCATATACCCAAGAGCTGTTCTAGTTGTAGAGGAGTCTGTGTGCCCAAATACCCAAAAGCTGTTCTAGTTGTAGAGGAGCCTGTGTGCCCATATACCCAAGAGCTGTTCTAGTGATAGAGGAGCCTGTATGCCCATATACACAAGAGCTGTTCTAGTGGTGGAGGTGCCTGTGTGTCCATATACCCAAGAGCTGTTCTAGTGGTAGGGGAGCCTGTGTGTCAATATACACAAGAGCTGTTCTAGTGGTAGAGGAGTTAGTGTGCCCATATACCCAAGAGCTGTTCTAGTGGTAGAGGAGCTTGTGTACTCATATACCCTGGTGCTGTTCTAGTGGTAGAGGAGCTTGTGTACTCATATACTCAAGAATTGTTATAGTGGTAGAGGAGCTAGTGTGGCCATATACCCAAGAGCTGTTCTAATGGTAGAGGAGTCTGTGTGTGTACATATACCCAAGAGCTGTTCTAGTGGTAGAGAAGCCAGTGTGCCCATATACCCAAGAGCTGCTCTAGTGGTAGAGGAGCTTGTATACCCATATACTCAAGAATTGTTATAGTGGTAGAGGAGCTAGTGTGCCCATATACCCAAGAGCTGTTCTAATGGTAGAAGAACTAATGTACCAAAATATACAAGAGTTGTTCTAGTGGTATGGGAGTCTGTGTACTCATATACCCTGGTGCTGTTCTAGTGGTAGAGGAGCCTGTGTACCCATATACCCAAGAGCTGTCCTAGTGGTAGAGAAGCCAGTGTGCTCATATACCCAAGATCTGCTCTAGTGGTAGAGGATCCTGTGTGCCCATATACCCAAGAGCTGTTCTAGTGGTAGAGGAGTTAGTGTGCCCATATACCCAAGAGCTTTTCTAGTGGTAGAGGAGCTTGTGTACTCATATACCTTGGTGCTGTTCTAGTGGTAGAGGAGTCTGTGTGCCCAAATACCCAAGAGATGTTCTAATAGTAGAGGAGTCTGTGTGTCCATATACCCAAGAGTTGTTCTAGTGATAGAGGAGTCTGTGTGTCCATATACGCAAGAGCTGTTCTGGTGGTACAGGTGCATGTGTGACCATATACACAAGAGCTGTTCTAGTGGTAGAGGTGCCTGTGTGTTCATATACACGCGAGCTCTTCTAGTGATAGAGGAGCATGTGTTCCCATATATGCAAGAGCTGTTCTAGTGGTAGAGGAGCCTGTGTGTCCATATACCTAAGAGCTGTTCTAGTGTTAGAGGAGCCTGTATGCCCATATACGCAAGAGCTGTTCTAGTGGTAGAGGTGCCTGTGTGTCCATATACATAAGAGCTGTTCTAGTGGTAGAGAAGCCTGTGTGTCCATATACGCAAGAGCTGTTCTAGTGGTAGAGGTGTCTGTGTATCCATATACGCAAGAGCTGTTTTAGTGGTAGAGGAGCCTGTGTGCCCATATACCTAAGCGCTGTTCTAGTGGTACAGGAGCTTGTATGCCCATATACCTAAGAGCTGTTCTAGTGGTAGAGGAGCCTGGGTGCCCATATAGCCAAAAGCTGTTCTAGTGGTGGAGGTGCCTGTGTGTCCATATACACAAGAACTGTTCTAGTGGTAGAGGAGCCTGTGTGTCCATATACGCAAGAGCTGTTCTAGTGGTACAGGTGCATGTGTGACCATATACACAAGAGCTGTTCTTGTGGTAGAGGTGCCTGTGTGTTCATATACACAAGAGATGTTCTAGTGGTAGGGGTACCTGTGTGTTCATATACACACGAGCTCTTCTAGTGATAGAGGAGGATGTGTGACCATATACGCACGGGCTGTTATAGTGGTGGAGGTACCTGTGTGTCCATATACACAAGAGCTGTTCTAGTGATAGAGGAGGATGTGTGACCATATACGCACGGGCTGTTATAGGGGTGGAGGTGCCTGTGTGTCCATATACACAAGAGCTGTTCTAGTGGTACAGGAGCCTGAGTGCCCATATTCCCAAGAGCTATTCTAGTGATGGAGGTGCCTGTGTGTCCATATACCCAAGAGCTGTTCTAGTGGTAGGGGAGCCTGTGTGTCAATATACACAAGAGCTGTTCTAGTGGTAGAGGAGTTAGTGTGCCCATATACCCAAGAGCTGTTCTAGTGGTAGAGGAGCTTGTGTACTCATATACCCTGGTGCTGTTCTAGTGGTAGAGGAGCTTGTGTACTCATATACCCTGGTGCTGTTCTAGTGGTAGAGGAGCTTGTGTACTCATATACTCAAGAATTGTTATAGTGGTAGAGGAGCTAGTGTGGCCATATACCCAAGAGCTGTTCTAATGGTAGAGGAGTCTGTGTGTGTACATATACCCAAGAGCTGTTCTAGTGGTAGAGAAGCCAGTGTGCCCATATACCCAAGAGCTGCTCTAGTGGTAGAGGAGCTTGTATACCCATATACTCAAGAATTGTTATAGTGGTAGAGGAGCTAGTGTGCCCATATACCCAAGAGCTGTTCTAATGGTAGAAGAACTAATGTACCAAAATATACAAGAGTTGTTCTAGTGGTATGGGAGTCTGTTTTTCCATATACCCAAGAGCTGTTCTAGTTGTAGAGGAGTCTGTGTGCCCAAATACCCAAAAGCTGTTCTAGTTGTAGAGGAGTCTGTGTGTCCATATACCCAAGAGTTGTTCTAGTGGTAGAGGAGCCTGTGTACCCATATACCCAAGAGCTGTCCTAGTGGTAGAGAAGCCAGTGTGCTCATATACCCAAGATCTGCTCTAGTGGTAGAGGATCCTGTGTGCCCATATACCCAAGAGCTGTTCTAGTGTTAGAGGAGTTAGTGTGCCCATATACCCAAGAGCTTTTCTAGTGGTAGAGGAGCTTGTGTACTCATATACCTTGGTGCTGTTCTAGTGGTAGAGGAGTCTGTGTGCCCAAATACCCAAGAGATGTTCTAATAGTAGAGGAGTCTGTGTGTCCATATACCCAAGAGTTGTTCTAGTGATAGAGGAGTCTGTGTGTCCATATACGCAAGAGCTGTTCTAGTGGTACAGGTGCATGTGTGCCCATATAGCCAAAAGCTGTTCTAGTGGTGGAGGTGCCTGTGTGTCCATATACACAAGAACTGTTCTAGTGGTAGAGGAGCCTGTGTGTACATATACGCAAGAGCTGTTCTAGTGGTACAGGTGCATGTGTGACCATATACACAAGAGCTGTTCTTGTGGTAGAGGTGCCTGTATGTTCATATACACAAGAGATGTTCTAGCGGTAGGGGTACCTGTGTGTTCATATACACAAGAGCTGTTCTAGTGGTACAGGTGCATGTGTGACCATATACACAAGAGCTGTTCTTGTGGTAGGGGTACCTGTGTGTTCATATACACACGAGCTCTTCTAGTGATAGAGGAGGATGTGTGACCATATACGCACTGGCTGTTATAGTGGTGGAGGTACCTGTGTGTCCATATACACAAGAGCTGTTCTAATGGTACAGGAGCCTGAGTGCACATATTCCCAAGAGCTATTCTAGTGGTGGAGGTGCCTGTGTGTCCATATACCCAAGAGCTGTTCTAGTGGTAGAGGAGCTTGTGTACTCATATACCCTGGTGCTGTTCTAGTGGTAGAGGAGCTTGTGTACTCATTTACTCAAGAATTGTTATAGTGGTAGAGGAGCTAGTGTGCCCATATACCCAAGAGCTGTTCTAATGGTAGAGGAGTTTGCGTGTGTACATATACCCAAGAGCTGTTCTAGTGGTAGAGAAGCCAGTGTGCCCATATACCCAAGAGCTGTTCTAGTTGTAGAGGAGTCTGTGTGCCCAAATACCCAAGAGATGTTCTAATAGTAGAGGAGTCTGTGTGTCCATATACCCAAGAGTTGTTCTAGTGATAGAGGAGTCTGTGTGTCCATATACGCAAGAGCTGTTCTAGTGGTACAGGTGCATGTGTGACCATATACACAAGAGCTGTTCTAGTGGTAGAGGTGCCTGTGTGTTCATATACACGCGAGCTCTTCTAGTGATAGAGGAGCATGTGTTCCCATATATGCAAGAGCTGTTCTAGTGGTAGAGGAGCCTGTGTGTCCATATACCTAAGAGCTGTTCTAGTGTTAGAGGAGCCTGTATGCCCATATACGCAAGAGCTGTTCTAGTGGTAGAGGTGCCTGTGTGTCCATATACATAAGACCTGTTCTAGTGGTAGAGAAGCCTGTGTGTCCATATACGCAAGAGCTGTTCTAGTGGTAGAGGTGTCTGTGTATCCATATACGCAAGAGCTGTTCTAGTGGTAGAGGAGCCTGTGTGCCCATATACCTAAGCGCTGTTCTAGTGGTACAGGAGCTTGTATGCCCATATACCTAAGAGCTGTTCTAGTGGTAGAGGAGCCTGTGTGCCCATATAGCCAAAAGCTGTTCTAGTGGTGGAGGTGCCTGTGTGTCCATATACACAAGAACTGTTCTAGTGGTAGAGGAGCCTGTGTGTACATATACGCAAGAGCTGTTCTAGTGGTACAGGTGCATGTGTGACCATATACACAAGAGCTGTTCTTGTGGTAGAGGTGCCTGTGTGTTCATATACACAAGAGATGTTCTAGCGGTAGGGGTACCTGTGTGTCCATATACCCAAGAGCTGTTCTAGTGGTAGAGGAGCTTGTGTACTCATATACCCTGGTGCTGTTCTAGTGGTAGAGGAGCTTGTGTACTCATTTACTCAAGAATTGTTATAGTGGTAGAGGAGCTAGTGTGCCCATATACCCAAGAGCTGTTCTAATGGTAGAGGAGTTTGCGTGTGTACATATACCCAAGAGCTGTTCTAGTGGTAGAGAAGCCAGTGTGCCCATATACCCAAGAGCTGTTCTAGTTGTAGAGGAGTCTGTGTGCCCAAATACCCAAAAGCTGTTCTAGTTGTAGAGGAGCCTGTGTGCCCATATACCCAAGAGCTGTTCTAGTGATAGAGGAGCCTGTATGCCCATATACACAAGAGCTGTTCTAGTGGTGGAGGTGCCTGTGTGTCCATATACCCAAGAGCTGTTCTAGTGGTAGGGGAGCCTGTGTGTCAATATACACAAGAGCTGTTCTAGTGGTAGAGGAGTTAGTGTGCCCATATACCCAAGAGCTGTTCTAGTGGTAGAGGAGCTTGTGTACTCATATACCCTGGTGCTGTTCTAGTGGTAGAGGAGCTTGTGTACTCATATACTCAAGAATTGTTATAGTGGTAGAGGAGCTAGTGTGGCCATATACCCAAGAGCTGTTCTAATGGTAGAGGAGTCTGTGTGTGTACATATACCCAAGAGCTGTTCTAGTGGTAGAGAAGCCAGTGTGCCCATATACCCAAGAGCTGCTCTAGTGGTAGAGGAGCTTGTATACCCATATACTCAAGAATTGTTATAGTGGTAGAGGAGCTAGTGTGCCCATATACCCAAGAGCTGTTCTAATGGTAGAAGAACTAATGTACCAAAATATACAAGAGTTGTTCTAGTGGTATGGGAGTCTGTTTTTCCATATACCCAAGAGCTGTTCTAGTTGTAGAGGAGTCTGTGTGCCCAAATACCCAAAAGCTGTTCTAGTTGTAGAGGAGTCTGTGTGTCCATATACCCAAGAGTTGTTCTAGTGGTAGAGGAGCCTGTGTACCCATATATCCAAGAGCTGTCCTAGTGGTAGAGAAGCCAGTGTGCTCATATACCCAAGATCTGCTCTAGTGGTAGAGGATCCTGTGTGCCCATATACCCAAGAGCTGTTCTAGTGTTAGAGGAGTTAGTGTGCCCATATACCCAAGAGCTTTTCTAGTGGTAGAGGAGCTTGTGTACTCATATACCTTGGTGCTGTTCTAGTGGTAGAGGAGTCTGTGTGCCCAAATACCCAAGAGATGTTCTAATAGTAGAGGAGTCTGTGTGTCCATATACCCAAGAGTTGTTCTAGTGATAGAGGAGTCTGTGTGTCCATATACGCAAGAGCTGTTCTAGTGGTACAGGTGCATGTGTGACCATATACACAAGAGCTGTTCTAGTGGTAGAGGTGCCTGTGTGTTCATATACACGCGAGCTCTTCTAGTGATAGAGGAGCATGTGTTCCCATATATGCAAGAGCTGTTCTAGTGGTAGAGGAGCCTGTGTGTCCATATACCTAAGAGCTGTTCTAGTGTTAGAGGAGCCTGTATGCCCATATACGCAAGAGCTGTTCTAGTGGTAGAGGTGCCTGTGTGTCCATATACATAAGAGCTGTTCTAGTGGTAGAGAAGCCTGTGTGTCCATATACGCAAGAGCTGTTCTAGTGGTAGAGGTGTCTGTGTATCCATATACGCAAGAGCTGTTCTAGTGGTAGAGGAGCCTGTGTGCCCATATACCTAAGCGCTGTTCTAGTGGTACAGGAGCTTGTATGCCCATATACCTAAGAGCTGTTCTAGTGGTAGAGGAGCCTGTGTGCCCATATAGCCAAAAGCTGTTCTAGTGGTGGAGGTGCCTGTGTGTCCATATACACAAGAACTGTTCTAGTGGTAGAGGAGCCTGTGTGTCCATATACGCAAGAGCTGTTCTAGTGGTACAGGTGCATGTGTGACCATATCCACAAGAGCTGTTCTTGTGGTAGAGGTGCCTGTGTGTTCATATACACAAGAGATGTTCTAGTGGTAGGGGTACCTGTGTGTTCATATACACACGAGCTCTTCTAGTGATAGAGGAGGATGTGTGACCATATACGCACGGGCTGTTATAGGGGTGGAGGTGCCTGTGTGTCCATATACACAAGAGCTGTTCTAGTGGTACAGGAGCCTGAGTGCCCATATTCCCAAGAGCTATTCTAGTGATGGAGGTGCCTGTGTGTCCATATACCCAAGAGCTGTTCTAGTGGTAGGGGAGCCTGTGTGTTAATATACACAAGAGCTGTTCTAGTGGTAGAGGAGTTAGTGTGCCCATATACCCAAGAGCTGTTCTAGTGGTAGAGGAGCTTGTGTACTCATATACCCTGGTGCTGTTCTAGTGGTAGAGGAGCTTGTGTACTCATATACTCAAGAATTGTTATAGTGGTAGAGGAGCTAGTGTGGCCATATACCCAAGAGCTGTTCTAATGGTAGAGGAGTCTGTGTGTGTACATATACCCAAGAGCTGTTCTAGTGGTAGAGAAGCCAGTGTGCCCATATACCCAAGAGCTGCTCTAGTGGTAGAGGAGCTTGTATACCCATATACTCAAGAATTGTTATAGTGGTAGAGGAGCTAGTGTGCCCATATACCCAAGAGCTGTTCTAATGGTAGAAGAACTAATGTACCAAAATATACAAGAGTTGTTCTAGTGGTATGGGAGTCTGTTTTTCCATATACCCAAGAGCTGTTCTAGTTGTAGAGGAGTCTGTGTGCCCAAATACCCAAAAGCTGTTCTAGTTGTAGAGGAGTCTGTGTGCCCATATACCCAAGAGCTGTTCTAGTTATAGAGGAGTCTGTGTGCCCAAATACCCAAAAGCTGTTCTAGTTGTAGAGGAGTCTGTGTGTCCATATACCCAAGAGTTGTTCTAGTGGTAGAGGAGCCTGTGTACCCATATACCCAAGAGCTGTCCTAGTGGTAGAGAAGCCAGTGTGCTCATATACCCAAGATCTGCTCTAGTGGTAGAGGATCCTGTGTGCCCATATACCCAAGAGCTGTTCTAGTGTTAGAGGAGTTAGTGTGCCCATATACCCAAGAGCTTTTCTAGTGGTAGAGGAGCTTGTGTACTCATATACCTTGGTGCTGTTCTAGTGGTAGAGGAGTCTGTGTGCCCAAATACCCAAGAGATGTTCTAATAGTAGAGGAGTCTGTGTGTCCATATACCCAAGAGTTGTTCTAGTGATAGAGGAGTCTGTGTGTCCATATACGCAAGAGCTGTTCTAGTGGTACAGGTGCATGTGTGACCATATACACAAGAGCTGTTCTAGTGGTAGAGGTGCCTGTGTGTTCATATACACGCGAGCTCTTCTAGTGATAGAGGAGCATGTGTTCCCATATATGCAAGAGCTGTTCTAGTGGTAGAGGAGCCTGTGTGTCCATATACCTAAGAGCTGTTCTAGTGTTAGAGGAGCCTGTATGCCCATATACGCAAGAGCTGTTCTAGTGGTAGAGGTGCCTGTGTGTCCATATACATAAGAGCTGTTCTAGTGGTAGAGAAGCCTGTGTGTCCATATACGCAAGAGCTGTTCTAGTGGTAGAGGTGTCTGTGTATCCATATACGCAAGAGCTGTTCTAGTGGTAGAGGAGCCTGTGTGCCCATAAAACCAAGAGTTGTTTTAGTGGTAGAGGAGCCTGTGTGCCCATATACCTAAGCGCTGTTCTAGTGGTACAGGAGCTTGTATGCCCATATACCTAAGAGCTGTTCTAGTGGTAGAGGAGCCTGTGTGCCCATATAGCCAAAAGCTGTTCTAGTGGTGGAGGTGCCTGTGTGTCCATATACACAAGAACTGTTCTAGTGGTAGAGGAGCCTGTGTGTCCATATACGCAAGAGCTGTTCTAGTGGTACAGGTGCATGTGTGACCATATACACAAGAGCTGTTCTTGTGGTAGAGGTGCCTGTGTGTTCATATACACAAGAGATGTTCTAGTGGTAGGGGTACCTGTGTGTTCATATACACACGAGCTCTTCTAGTGATAGAGGAGGATGTGTGACCATATACGCACTGGCTGTTATAGTGGTGGAGGTACCTGTGTGTCCATATACACAAGAGCTGTTCTAATGGTACAGGAGCCTGAGTGCACATATTCCCAAGAGCTATTCTAGTGGTGGAGGTGCCTGTGTGTCCATATACCCAAGAGCTGTTTTAGTGGTAGAGGAGCTTGTGTACTCATATACCCTGGTGCTGTTCTAGTGGTAGAGGAGCTTGTGTACTCATTTACTCAAGATTGTTATAGTGGTAGAGGAGCTAGTGTGCCCATATACCCAAGAGCTGTTCTAATGGTAGAGGAGTCTGTATGCCCATATACACAAGAGCTGTTCTAGTGGTGGAGGTGCCTGTGTGTCCATATACACAAGAGCTGTTCCTGTGGTGGAGGTGCCTGTGTGCCCATATACTCAAGAGCTGTTCTAGTGGTAGAGGTGCCGGTGTGTCCATATACGCAAGAGTTGTTCAAGTGGTGGTGGTTGTGTTTGTCCATATACACAAGAGCTGTTCTAGTGGTGGAGGTGCCTGTGTGTCCATATACACAAGAGCTGCTCTAGTGGTAGAGGTTCCTGTGTGTCCATATACACAAGAGCTGTTCTAATGATAGAGGAGCCTGTGTGCCCATATACACAAGAGCTGTTCTAGTGGTGGAGGTGCCTGTGTGTCCATATGCACAAGAGCTGTTATAGTGGTAGAGGGCCTGTATGCCCATATACCCAAGAGCTGTTCTAGTGATAGAGGAGCCTATATGCCCATATACCTAAGAGCTGTTCTAGTGGTAGAGGAGCCTGTGTGCCCATATACACAAGAGCTGTTCTAGTGGTAGAGGAGCCTATGTGATCATATATTCATGAGCTGTTCTAGTGGTAGAGGAGCTTGTGTGAAAATATACACAAAAATTGTTCTAGTGGTACAGGAGCCTGTGTGCCCATACATAAGTGTTGTTCGAGTGGTAGAGGAGCTTGTGTGCCCATATACCCATATACCCAAGAGCTGTTCTAGTGGTGGAGGAGTCTGTATGCCCATATACCTAAGAGCTGTTCTAGTGGTCGAGCAGCCTGTGCGCCCATATACCCAAGAGCTGTTCTAGTGGTGGAGATGCCTGTGTGTCAATATACACAAGAGCTGTTCTAGTGGTAGAGGAGCCTGTGTGTCCATATACGCAAGAGCTGTTCTAGTGGTAGAGGAGCCTGTGTGCCCATAAAACCAAGAGTTGTTTTAGTGGTAGAGGAGCCTGTGTGCCCATATACCTAAGCGCTGTTCTAGTGGTACAGGAGCTTGTATGCCCATATACCTAAGAGCTGTTCTAGTGGTAGAGGAGCCTGTGTGCCCATATAGCCAAAAGCTGTTCTAGTGGTGGAGGTGCATGTGTGTCCATATACACAAGAACTGTTCTAGTGGTAGAGGAGCCTGTGTGTCCATATACGCAAGAGCTGTTCTAGTGGTACAGGTGCATGTGTGACCATATACACAAGAGCTGTTCTTGTGGTAGAGGTGCCTGTGTGTTCATATACACAAGAGATGTTCTAGTGGTAGGGGTACCTGTGTGTTCATATACACACGAGCTCTTCTAGTGATAGAGGAGGATGTGTGACCATATACGCACGGGCTGTTATAGTGGTGGAGGTGCCTGTGTGTCCATATACACAAGAGCTGTTCTAGTGGTACAGGAGCCTGAGTGCCCATATTCCCAAGAGCTATTCTAGTGATGGAGGTGCCTGTGTGTCCATATACCCAAGAGCTGTTCTAGTGGTAGGGGAGCCTGTGTGTCAATATACACAAGAGCTGTTCTAGTGGTAGAGGAGTTAGTGTGCCCATATACCCAAGAGCTGTTCTAGTGGTAGAGGAGCTTGTGTACTCATATACCCTGGTGCTGTTCTAGTGGTAGAGGAGCTTGTGTACTCATATACTCAAGAATTGTTATAGTGGTAGAGGAGCTAGTGTGGCCATATACCCAAGAGCTGTTCTAATGGTAGAGGAGTCTGTGTGTGTACATATACCCAAGAGCTGTTCTAGTGGTAGAGAAGCCAGTGTGCCCATATACCCAAGAGCTGCTCTAGTGGTAGAGGAGCTTGTATACCCATATACTCAAGAATTGTTATAGTGGTAGAGGAGCTAGTGTGCCCATATACCCAAGAGCTGTTCTAATGGTAGAAGAACTAATGTACCAAAATATACAAGAGTTGTTCTAGTGGTATGGGAGTCTGTTTTTCCATATAACCAAGAGCTGTTCTAGTTGTAGAGGAGTCTGTGTGCCCAAATACCCAAAAGCTGTTCTAGTTGTAGAGGAGTCTGTGTGTCCATATACCCAAGAGTTGTTCTAGTGGTAGAGGAGCATGTGTACCCATATACCCAAGAGCTGTCCTAGTGGTAGAGAAGCCAGTGTGCTCATATACCCAAGATCTGCTCTAGTGATAGAGGATCCTGTGTGCCCATATACCCAAGAGCTGTCCTAGTGGTAGAGAAGCCAGTGTGCCCATATACCCAAGAGCTGTTCTAGTGGTAGAGGAGCTTGTGTACTCATATACCTTGGTGCTGTTCTAGTGGTAGAGGAGTATGTGTGCCCAAATACCCAAGAGATGTTCTAATAGTAGAGGAGTCTGTGTGTCCATATACCCAAGAGTTGTTCTAGTGATAGAGGAGTCTGTGTGTCCATATACGCAAGAGCTGTTCTAGTGGTACAGGTGCATGTGTGACCATATACACAAGAGCTGTTCTAGTGGTAGAGGTGCCTGTGTGTTCATATACACGCGAGCTCTTCTAGTGATAGAGGAGCATGTGTTCCCATATATGCAAGAGCTGTTCTAGTGGTAGAGGAGCCTGTGTGTCCATATACCTAAGAGCTGTTCTAGTGTTAGAGGAGCCTGTATGCCCATATACGCAAGAGCTGTTCTAGTGGTAGAGGTGCCTGTGTATCCATATACGCAAGAGCTGTTCTAGTGGTAGAGGAGCCTGTGTGCCCATAAAACCAAGAGTTGTTTTAGTGGTAGAGGAGCCTGTGTGCCCATATACCTAAGCGCTGTTCTAGTGGTACAGGAGCTTGTATGCCCATATACCTAAGAGCTGTTCTAGTGGTAGAGGAGCCTGTGTGCCCATATAGCCAAAAGCTGTTCTAGTGGTGGAGGTGCCTGTGTGTCCATATACACAAGAACTGTTCTAGTGGTAGAGGAGCCTGTGTGTCCATATACGCAAGAGCTGTTCTAGTGGTACAGGTGCATGTGTGACCATATACACAAGAGCTGTTCTTGTGGTAGAGGTGCCTGTGTGTTCATATACACAAGAGATGTTCTAGTGGTAGGGGTACCTGTGTGTTCATATACACACGAGCTCTTCTAGTGATAGAGGAGGATGTGTGACCATATACGCACGGGCTGTTATTGTGGTGGAGGTACCTGTGTGTCCATATACACAAGAGCTGTTCTAATGGTACAGGAGCCTGAGTGCACATATTCCCAAGAGCTATTCTAGTGGTGGAGGTGCCTGTGTGTCCATATACCAAGAGCTGTTCTAGTGGTAGAGGAGCCTGTGTGTCAATATACACAAGAGCTGTTCTAGTGGTAGAGGTGCCTGTGTGCCCATATACGCAAGAGCTGTTCTAGTGGTGGAGAAGCCTGTGTGTCCATATACGCAAGAGCTGTTCTAGTGGTAGAGGTGCCTGTGTATCCATATACACAAGAGCTGTTCAAGTGGTAGAGGAGCCTGTGTGTCCATATACCTAAGAGCTGTTCTAGTGTTAGAGGAGCCTGTATGCCCATATACCCAAGAGCTGTTCTAGTGGTAGAGGTGCCTGTGTTTCCATATACACAAGAGCTGTTCAAGTGGTAGAGGAGCCTGTGTGCCCATATACACAAGAGCTGTTCTAGTGGTAGAGGAGCTTGTGTGACCATATACACAAGAGCTGTTATTTAGTGGTAGAGGAGCCAATGTGCCCATATTCCAAGAGCTATTCTAGTGATGGAGGTGCCTGTGTGTCCATATACTAAGAGCTGTTCTAGTGTTAGAGGAGCCTGTATGCCCATATACCCAAGAGCTGTTCTAGTGGTAGAGGTGCCTGTGTGTTCATATACACAAGAGATGTTCTAGTGGTAGGGGTACCTGTGTGTTCATATACACACGAGCTCTTCTAGTGATAGAGGAGGATGTGTGACCATATACGCCCGGGCTGTTATAGTGGTGGAGGTGCCTGTGTGTCCATATACACAAGAGCTGTTCTAGTGGTACAGGAGCCTGAGTGCCCATATTCCCAAGAGCTATTCTAGTGATGGAGGTGCCTGTGTGTCCATATACCCAAGAGCTGTTCTAGTGGTAGGGAGCCTGTGTGTCAATATACACAAGAGCTGTTCTAGTGGTAGAGGAGTTAGTGTGCCCATATACCCAAGAGCTGTTCTAGTGGTAGAGGAGCTTGTGTTCTCATATACCCTGGTGCTGTTCTAGTGGTAGAGGCGCTTGTGTACTCATATACTCAAGAATTGTTATAGTGGTAGAGGAGCTAGTGTGGCCATATACCCAAGAGCTGTTCTAGTGGTAGAGGAGTTAGTGTGCCCATATACCCAAGAGCTGTTCTAATGGTAGAAGAACTAATGTACCAAAATATACAAGAGTTGTTCTAGTGGTATGGGAGTCTGTTTTTCCAAATAACCAAGAGCTGTTCTAGTTGTAGAGGAGTCTGTGTGCCCAAATACCCAAAAGCTGTTATAGTTGTAGAGGAGTCTGTGTGTCCATATACCCAAGAGTTGTTCTAGTGATAGAGGAGTCTGTGTGTCCATATACGCAAGAGCTGTTCTAGTGGTACAGGTGCATGTGTGACCATATACACAAGAGCTGTTCTAGTGGTAGAGGTGCCTGTGTGTTCATATACACGCGAGCTCTTCTAGTGATAGAGGAGCATGTGTTCCCATATATGCAAGAGCTGTTCTAGTGGTAGAGGAGCCTGTGTGTCCATATACCTAAGAGCTGTTCTAGTGTTAGAGGAGCCTGTATGCCCATATACGCAAGAGCTGTTCTAGTGGTAGAGGTGCCTGTGTGTCCATATACATAAGAGCTGTTCTAGTGGTAGAGAAGCCTGTGTGTCCATATACGCAAGAGCTGTTCTAGTGGTAGAGGTGCCTGTGTATCCATATACGCAAGAGCTGTTCTAGTGGTAGAGGAGCCTGTGTGCCCATAAAACCAAGAATTGTTTTAGTGGTAGAGGAGCCTGTGTGCCCATATACCTAAGCGCTGTTCTAGTGGTACAGGAGCTTGTATGCCCATATACCTAAGAGCTGTTCTAGTGGTAGAGGAGCCTGTGTGCCCATATAGCCAAAAGCTGTTCTAGTGGTGGAGGTGCCTGTGTGTCCATATACACAAGAACTGTTCTAGTGGTAGAGGAGCCTGTGTGTCCATATACGCAAGAGCTGTTCTAGTGGTACAGGTGCATGTGTGACCATATACACAAGAGCTGTTCTTGTGGTAGAGGTGCCTGTGTGTTCATATACACAAGAGATGTTCTAGTGGTAGGGGTACCTGTGTGTTCATATACACACGAGCTCTTCTAGTGATAGAGGAGGATGTGTGACCATATACGCACGGGCTGTTATTGTGGTGGAGGTACCTGTGTGTCCATATACACAAGAGCTGTTCTAATGGTACAGGAGCCTGAGTGCACATATTCCCAAGAGCTATTCTAGTGGTGGAGGTGCCTGTGTGTCCATATACCCAAGAGCTGTTCTAGTGGTAGAGGAGCCTGTGTGTCAATATACACAAGAGCTGTTCTAGTGGTAGAGGTGCCTGTGTGCCCATATACGCAAGAGCTGTTCTAGTGGTGGAGAAGCCTGTGTGTCCATATACGCAAGAGCTGTTCTAGTGGTAGAGGTGCCTGTGTATCCATATACACAAGAGCTGTTCAGTGGTAGAGGAGCCTGTGTGTCCATATACCTAAGAGCTGTTCTAGTGTTAGAGGAGCCTGTATGCCCATATACCCAAGAGCTGTTCTAGTGGTAGAGGTGCCTGTGTTTCCATATACACAAGAGCTGTTCAAGTGGTAGAGGAGCCTGTGTGCCCATATACACAAGAGCTGTTCTAGTGGTAGAGGAGCTTGTGTGACCATATACACAAGAGCTGTTATTTAGTGGTAGAGGAGCCAATGTGCCCATATTCCCAAGAGCTATTCTAGTGATGGAGGTGCCTGTGTGTCCATATACCTAAGAGCTGTTCTAGTGTTAGAGGAGCCTGTATGCCCATATACCCAAGAGCTGTTCTAGTGGTAGAGGTGCCTGTGTGTTCATATACACAAGAGATGTTCTAGTGGTAGGGGTACCTGTGTGTTCATATACACACGAGCTCCTCTAGTGATAGAGGAGGATGTGTGACCATATACGCCCGGGCTGTTATAGTGGTGGAGGTGCCTGTGTGTCCATATACACAAGAGCTGTTCTAGTGGTACAGGAGCCTGAGTGCCCATATTCCCAAGAGCTATTCTAGTGATGGAGGTGCCTGTGTGTCCATATACCCAAGAGCTGTTCTAGTGGTAGGGGAGCCTGTGTGTCAATATACACAAGAGCTGTTCTAGTGGTAGAGGAGTTAGTGTGCCCATATACCCAAGAGCTGTTCTAGTGGTAGTGGAGCTTGTGTTCTCATATACCCTGGTGCTGTTCTAGTGGTAGAGGAGCTTGTGTACTCATACACTCAAGAATTGTTATAGTGGTAGAGGAGCTAGTGTGGCCATATACCCAAGAGCTGTTCTAGTGGTAGAGGAGTTAGTATGCCCATATACCCAAGAGCTGTTCTAATGGTAGAAGAACTAATGTACCAAAATATACAAGAGTTGTTCTAGTGGTATGGGAGTCTGTTTTTCCATATACCCAAGAGCTGTTCTAGTTGTAGAGGAGTCTGTGTGCCCAAATACCCAAAAGCTGTTCTAGTTGTAGAGGAGTCTGTGTGTCCATATACCCAAGAGTTGTTCTAGTGGTAGAGGAGCCTGTGTACCCATATACCCAAGAGCTGTCCTAGTGGTAGAGAAGCCAGTGTGCTCATATACCCAAGATCTGCTCTAGTGGTAGAGGATCCTGTGTGCCCATATACCCAAGAGCTGTTCTAGTGTTAGAGGAGTTAGTGTGCCCATATACCCAAGAGCTTTTCTAGTGGTAGAGGAGCTTGTGTACTCATATACCTTGGTGCTGTTCTAGTGGTAGAGGAGTCTGTGTGCCCAAATACCCAAGAGATGTTCTAATAGTAGAGGAGTCTGTGTGTCCATATACCCAAGAGTTGTTCTAGTGATAGAGGAGTCTGTGTGTCCATATACGCAAGAGCTGTTCTAGTGGTACAGGTGCATGTGTGCCCATATAGCCAAAAGCTGTTCTAGTGGTGGAGGTGCCTGTGTGTCCATATACACAAGAACTGTTCTAGTGGTAGAGGAGCCTGTGTGTACATATACGCAAGAGCTGTTCTAGTGGTACAGGTGCATGTGTGACCATATACACAAGAGCTGTTCTTGTGGTAGAGGTGCCTGTGTGTTCATATACACAAGAGATGTTCTAGCGGTAGGGGTACCTGTGTGTTCATATACACAAGAGCTGTTCTAGTGGTACAGGTGCATGTGTGACCATATACACAAGAGCTGTTCTTGTGGTAGGGGTACCTGTGTGTTCATATACACACGAGCTCTTCTAGTGATAGAGGAGGATGTGTGACCATATACGCACTGGCTGTTATAGTGGTGGAGGTACCTGTGTGTCCATATACACAAGAGCTGTTCTAATGGTACAGGAGCCTGAGTGCACATATTCCCAAGAGCTATTCTAGTGGTGGAGGTGCCTGTGTGTCCATATACCCAAGAGCTGTTCTAGTGGTAGAGGAGCTTGTGTACTCATATACCCTGGTGCTGTTCTAGTGGTAGAGGAGCTTGTGTACTCATTTACTCAAGAATTGTTATAGTGGTAGAGGAGCTAGTGTGCCCATATACCCAAGAGCTGTTCTAATGGTAGAGGAGTTTGCGTGTGTACATATACCCAAGAGCTGTTCTAGTGGTAGAGAAGCCAGTGTGCCCATATACCCAAGAGCTGTTCTAGTTGTAGAGGAGTCTGTGTGCCCAAATACCCAAGAGATGTTCTAATAGTAGAGGAGTCTGTGTGTCCATATACCCAAGAGTTGTTCTAGTGATAGAGGAGTCTGTGTGTCCATATACGCAAGAGCTGTTCTAGTGGTACAGGTGCATGTGTGACCATATACACAAGAGCTGTTCTAGTGGTAGAGGTGCCTGTGTGTTCATATACACGCGAGCTCTTCTAGTGATAGAGGAGCATGTGTTCCCATATATGCAAGAGCTGTTCTAGTGGTAGAGGAGCCTGTGTGTCCATATACCTAAGAGCTGTTCTAGTGTTAGAGGAGCCTGTATGCCCATATACGCAAGAGCTGTTCTAGTGGTAGAGGTGCCTGTGTGTCCATATACATAAGACCTGTTCTAGTGGTAGAGAAGCCTGTGTGTCCATATACGCAAGAGCTGTTCTAGTGGTAGAGGTGTCTGTGTATCCATATACGCAAGAGCTGTTCTAGTGGTAGAGGAGCCTGTGTGCCCATATACCTAAGCGCTGTTCTAGTGGTACAGGAGCTTGTATGCCCATATACCTAAGAGCTGTTCTAGTGGTAGAGGAGCCTGTGTGCCCATATAGCCAAAAGCTGTTCTAGTGGTGGAGGTGCCTGTGTGTCCATATACACAAGAACTGTTCTAGTGGTAGAGGAGCCTGTGTGTACATATACGCAAGAGCTGTTCTAGTGGTACAGGTGCATGTGTGACCATATACACAAGAGCTGTTCTTGTGGTAGAGGTGCCTGTGTGTTCATATACACAAGAGATGTTCTAGCGGTAGGGGTACCTGTGTGTCCATATACCCAAGAGCTGTTCTAGTGGTAGAGGAGCTTGTGTACTCATATACCCTGGTGCTGTTCTAGTGGTAGAGGAGCTTGTGTACTCATTTACTCAAGAATTGTTATAGTGGTAGAGGAGCTAGTGTGCCCATATACCCAAGAGCTGTTCTAATGGTAGAGGAGTTTGCGTGTGTACATATACCCAAGAGCTGTTCTAGTGGTAGAGAAGCCAGTGTGCCCATATACCCAAGAGCTGTTCTAGTTGTAGAGGAGTCTGTGTGCCCAAATACCCAAAAGCTGTTCTAGTTGTAGAGGAGCCTGTGTGCCCATATACCCAAGAGCTGTTCTAGTGATAGAGGAGCCTGTATGCCCATATACACAAGAGCTGTTCTAGTGGTGGAGGTGCCTGTGTGTCCATATACCCAAGAGCTGTTCTAGTGGTAGGGGAGCCTGTGTGTCAATATACACAAGAGCTGTTCTAGTGGTAGAGGAGTTAGTGTGCCCATATACCCAAGAGCTGTTCTAGTGGTAGAGGAGCTTGTGTACTCATATACCCTGGTGCTGTTCTAGTGGTAGAGGAGCTTGTGTACTCATATACTCAAGAATTGTTATAGTGGTAGAGGAGCTAGTGTGGCCATATACCCAAGAGCTGTTCTAATGGTAGAGGAGTCTGTGTGTGTACATATACCCAAGAGCTGTTCTAGTGGTAGAGAAGCCAGTGTGCCCATATACCCAAGAGCTGCTCTAGTGGTAGAGGAGCTTGTATACCCATATACTCAAGAATTGTTATAGTGGTAGAGGAGCTAGTGTGCCCATATACCCAAGAGCTGTTCTAATGGTAGAAGAACTAATGTACCAAAATATACAAGAGTTGTTCTAGTGGTATGGGAGTCTGTTTTTCCATATACCCAAGAGCTGTTCTAGTTGTAGAGGAGTCTGTGTGCCCAAATACCCAAAAGCTGTTCTAGTTGTAGAGGAGTCTGTGTGTCCATATACCCAAGAGTTGTTCTAGTGGTAGAGGAGCCTGTGTACCCATATATCCAAGAGCTGTCCTAGTGGTAGAGAAGCCAGTGTGCTCATATACCCAAGATCTGCTCTAGTGGTAGAGGATCCTGTGTGCCCATATACCCAAGAGCTGTTCTAGTGTTAGAGGAGTTAGTGTGCCCATATACCCAAGAGCTTTTCTAGTGGTAGAGGAGCTTGTGTACTCATATACCTTGGTGCTGTTCTAGTGGTAGAGGAGTCTGTGTGCCCAAATACCCAAGAGATGTTCTAATAGTAGAGGAGTCTGTGTGTCCATATACCCAAGAGTTGTTCTAGTGATAGAGGAGTCTGTGTGTCCATATACGCAAGAGCTGTTCTAGTGGTACAGGTGCATGTGTGACCATATACACAAGAGCTGTTCTAGTGGTAGAGGTGCCTGTGTGTTCATATACACGCGAGCTCTTCTAGTGATAGAGGAGCATGTGTTCCCATATATGCAAGAGCTGTTCTAGTGGTAGAGGAGCCTGTGTGTCCATATACCTAAGAGCTGTTCTAGTGTTAGAGGAGCCTGTATGCCCATATACGCAAGAGCTGTTCTAGTGGTAGAGGTGCCTGTGTGTCCATATACATAAGAGCTGTTCTAGTGGTAGAGAAGCCTGTGTGTCCATATACGCAAGAGCTGTTCTAGTGGTAGAGGTGTCTGTGTATCCATATACGCAAGAGCTGTTCTAGTGGTAGAGGAGCCTGTGTGCCCATATACCTAAGCGCTGTTCTAGTGGTACAGGAGCTTGTATGCCCATATACCTAAGAGCTGTTCTAGTGGTAGAGGAGCCTGTGTGCCCATATAGCCAAAAGCTGTTCTAGTGGTGGAGGTGCCTGTGTGTCCATATACACAAGAACTGTTCTAGTGGTAGAGGAGCCTGTGTGTCCATATACGCAAGAGCTGTTCTAGTGGTACAGGTGCATGTGTGACCATATCCACAAGAGCTGTTCTTGTGGTAGAGGTGCCTGTGTGTTCATATACACAAGAGATGTTCTAGTGGTAGGGGTACCTGTGTGTTCATATACACACGAGCTCTTCTAGTGATAGAGGAGGATGTGTGACCATATACGCACGGGCTGTTATAGGGGTGGAGGTGCCTGTGTGTCCATATACACAAGAGCTGTTCTAGTGGTACAGGAGCCTGAGTGCCCATATTCCCAAGAGCTATTCTAGTGATGGAGGTGCCTGTGTGTCCATATACCCAAGAGCTGTTCTAGTGGTAGGGGAGCCTGTGTGTTAATATACACAAGAGCTGTTCTAGTGGTAGAGGAGTTAGTGTGCCCATATACCCAAGAGCTGTTCTAGTGGTAGAGGAGCTTGTGTACTCATATACCCTGGTGCTGTTCTAGTGGTAGAGGAGCTTGTGTACTCATATACTCAAGAATTGTTATAGTGGTAGAGGAGCTAGTGTGGCCATATACCCAAGAGCTGTTCTAATGGTAGAGGAGTCTGTGTGTGTACATATACCCAAGAGCTGTTCTAGTGGTAGAGAAGCCAGTGTGCCCATATACCCAAGAGCTGCTCTAGTGGTAGAGGAGCTTGTATACCCATATACTCAAGAATTGTTATAGTGGTAGAGGAGCTAGTGTGCCCATATACCCAAGAGCTGTTCTAATGGTAGAAGAACTAATGTACCAAAATATACAAGAGTTGTTCTAGTGGTATGGGAGTCTGTTTTTCCATATACCCAAGAGCTGTTCTAGTTGTAGAGGAGTCTGTGTGCCCAAATACCCAAAAGCTGTTCTAGTTGTAGAGGAGTCTGTGTGTCCATATACCCAAGAGTTGTTCTAGTGGTAGAGGAGCCTGTGTACCCATATACCCAAGAGCTGTCCTAGTGGTAGAGAAGCCAGTGTGCTCATATACCCAAGATCTGCTCTAGTGGTAGAGGATCCTGTGTGCCCATATACCCAAGAGCTGTTCTAGTGTTAGAGGAGTTAGTGTGCCCATATACCCAAGAGCTTTTCTAGTGGTAGAGGAGCTTGTGTACTCATATACCTTGGTGCTGTTCTAGTGGTAGAGGAGTCTGTGTGCCCAAATACCCAAGAGATGTTCTAATAGTAGAGGAGTCTGTGTGTCCATATACCCAAGAGTTGTTCTAGTGATAGAGGAGTCTGTGTGTCCATATACGCAAGAGCTGTTCTAGTGGTACAGGTGCATGTGTGACCATATACACAAGAGCTGTTCTAGTGGTAGAGGTGCCTGTGTGTTCATATACACGCGAGCTCTTCTAGTGATAGAGGAGCATGTGTTCCCATATATGCAAGAGCTGTTCTAGTGGTAGAGGAGCCTGTGTGTCCATATACCTAAGAGCTGTTCTAGTGTTAGAGGAGCCTGTATGCCCATATACGCAAGAGCTGTTCTAGTGGTAGAGGTGCCTGTGTGTCCATATACATAAGAGCTGTTCTAGTGGTAGAGAA
Organism: Megaustenia siamemsis; assembly: GCA_032433765.1. Taxonomy (NCBI): domain Eukaryota; kingdom Metazoa; phylum Mollusca; class Gastropoda; order Stylommatophora; family Ariophantidae; genus Megaustenia; species Megaustenia siamemsis. Next base: position 1,519,935 of record JAVIAB010000117.1, on the reverse strand, counting down.
GCCTGTGTGTCCATATACGCAAGAGCTGTTCTAGTGGTAGAGGTGTCTGTGTATCCATATACGCAAGAGCTGTTCTAGTGGTAGAGGAGCCTGTGTGCCCATAAAACCAAGAGTTGTTTTAGTGGTAGAGGAGCCTGTGTGCCCATATACCTAAGCGCTGTTCTAGTGGTACAGGAGCTTGTATGCCCATATACCTAAGAGCTGTTCTAGTGGTAGAGGAGCCTGTGTGCCCATATAGCCAAAAGCTGTTCTAGTGGTGGAGGTGCCTGTGTGTCCATATACACAAGAACTGTTCTAGTGGTAGAGGAGCCTGTGTGTCCATATACGCAAGAGCTGTTCTAGTGGTACAGGTGCATGTGTGACCATATACACAAGAGCTGTTCTTGTGGTAGAGGTGCCTGTGTGTTCATATACACAAGAGATGTTCTAGTGGTAGGGTACCTGTGTGTTCATATACACACGAGCTCTTCTAGTGATAGAGGAGGATGTGTGACCATATACGCACTGGCTGTTATAGTGGTGGAGGTACCTGTGTGTCCATATACACAAGAGCTGTTCTAATGGTACAGGAGCCTGAGTGCACATATTCCCAAGAGCTATTCTAGTGGTGGAGGTGCCTGTGTGTCCATATACCCAAGAGCTGTTTTAGTGGTAGAGGAGCTTGTGTACTCATATACCCTGGTGCTGTTCTAGTGGTAGAGGAGCTTGTGTACTCATTTACTCAAGAATTGTTATAGTGGTAGAGGAGCTAGTGTGCCCATATACCCAAGAGCTGTTCTAATGGTAGAGGAGTCTGTATGCCCATATACACAAGAGCTGTTCTAGTGGTGGAGGTGCCTGTGTGTCCATATACACAAGAGCTGTTCCTGTGGTGGAGGTGCCTGTGTGCCCATATACTCAAGAGCTGTTCTAGTGGTAGAGGTGCCGGTGTGTCCATATACGCAAGAGATGTTCAAGTGGTGGTGGTTGTGTTTTTCCATATACACAAGAGCTGTTCTAGTGGTGGAGGTGCCTGTGTGTCCATATACACAAGAGCTGCTCTAGTGGTAGAGGTTCCTGTGTGTCCATATACACAAGAGCTGTTCTAATGATAGAGGAGCCTGTGTGCCCATATACACAAGAGCTGTTCTAGTGGTGGAGGTGCCTGTGTGTCCATATGCACAAGAGCTGTTATAGTGGTAGAGGGGCCTGTATGCCCATATACCCAAGAGCTGTTCTAGTGATAGAGGAGCCTATATGCCCATATACCTAAGAGCTGTTCTAGTGGTAGAGGAGCCTGTGTGCCCATATACACAAGAGCTGTTCTAGTGGTAGAGGAGCCTATGTGATCATATATTCATGAGCTGTTCTAGTGGTAGAGGAGCTTGTGTGAAAATATACACAAAATTGTTCTAGTGGTACAGGAGCCTGTGTGCCCATACATAAGTGTTGTTCGAGTGGTAGAGGAGCTTGTGTGCCCATATACCCATATACCCAAGAGCTGTTCTAGTGGTGGAGGAGTCTGTATGCCCATATACCTAAGAGCTGTTCTAGTGGTCGAGCAGCCTGTGCGCCCATATACCCAAGAGCTGTTCTAGTGGTGGAGATGCCTGTGTGTCAATATACACAAGAGCTGTTCTAGTGGTAGAGGAGCCTGTGTGTCCATATACGCAAGAGCTGTTCTAGTGGTAGAGGAGCCTGTGTGCCCATAAACCAAGAGTTGTTTTAGTGGTAGAGGAGCCTGTGTGCCCATATACCTAAGCGCTGTTCTAGTGGTACAGGAGCTTGTATGCCCATATACCTAAGAGCTGTTCTAGTGGTAGAGGAGCCTGTGTGCCCATATAGCCAAAAGCTGTTCTAGTGGTGGAGGTGCATGTGTGTCCATATACACAAGAACTGTTCTAGTGGTAGAGGAGCCTGTGTGTCCATATACGCAAGAGCTGTTCTAGTGGTACAGGTGCATGTGTGACCATATACACAAGAGCTGTTCTTGTGGTAGAGGTGCCTGTGTGTTCATATACACAAGAGATGTTCTAGTGGTAGGGGTACCTGTGTGTTCATATACACACGAGCTCTTCTAGTGATAGAGGAGGATGTGTGACCATATACGCACGGGCTGTTATAGTGGTGGAGGTGCCTGTGTGTCCATATACACAAGAGCTGTTCTAGTGGTACAGGAGCCTGAGTGCCCATATTCCCAAGAGCTATTCTAGTGATGGAGGTGCCTGTGTGTCCATATACCCAAGAGCTGTTCTAGTGGTAGGGGAGCCTGTGTGTCAATATACACAAGAGCTGTTCTAGTGGTAGAGGAGTTAGTGTGCCCATATACCCAAGAGCTGTTCTAGTGGTAGAGGAGCTTGTGTACTCATATACCCTGGTGCTGTTCTAGTGGTAGAGGAGCTTGTGTACTCATATACTCAAGAATTGTTATAGTGGTAGAGGAGCTAGTGTGGCCATATACCCAAGAGCTGTTCTAATGGTAGAGGAGTCTGTGTGTGTACATATACCCAAGAGCTGTTCTAGTGGTAGAGAAGCCAGTGTGCCCATATACCCAAGAGCTGCTCTAGTGGTAGAGGAGCTTGTATACCCATATACTCAAGAATTGTTATAGTGGTAGAGGAGCTAGTGTGCCCATATACCCAAGAGCTGTTCTAATGGTAGAAGAACTAATGTACCAAAATATACAAGAGTTGTTCTAGTGGTATGGGAGTCTGTTTTTCCATATAACCAAGAGCTGTTCTAGTTGTAGAGGAGTCTGTGTGCCCAAATACCCAAAAGCTGTTCTAGTTGTAGAGGAGTCTGTGTGTCCATATACCCAAGAGTTGTTCTAGTGGTAGAGGAGCATGTGTACCCATATACCCAAGAGCTGTCCTAGTGGTAGAGAAGCCAGTGTGCTCATATACCCAAGATCTGCTCTAGTGATAGAGGATCCTGTGTGCCCATATACCCAAGAGCTGTCCTAGTGGTAGAGAAGCCAGTGTGCCCATATACCCAAGAGCTGTTCTAGTGGTAGAGGAGCTTGTGTACTCATATACCTTGGTGCTGTTCTAGTGGTAGAGGAGTATGTGTGCCCAAATACCCAAGAGATGTTCTAATAGTAGAGGAGTCTGTGTGTCCATATACCCAAGAGTTGTTCTAGTGATAGAGGAGTCTGTGTGTCCATATACGCAAGAGCTGTTCTAGTGGTACAGGTGCATGTGTGACCATATACACAAGAGCTGTTCTAGTGGTAGAGGTGCCTGTGTGTTCATATACACGCGAGCTCTTCTAGTGATAGAGGAGCATGTGTTCCCATATATGCAAGAGCTGTTCTAGTGGTAGAGGAGCCTGTGTGTCCATATACCTAAGAGCTGTTCTAGTGTTAGAGGAGCCTGTATGCCCATATACGCAAGAGCTGTTCTAGTGGTAGAGGTGCCTGCGTGTCCATATACATAAGAGCTGTTCTAGTGGTAGAGAAGCCTGTGTGTCCATATACGCAAGAGCTGTTCTAGTGGTAGAGGTGCCTGTGTATCCATATACGCAAGAGCTGTTCTAGTGGTAGAGGAGCCTGTGTGCCCATAAAACCAAGAGTTGTTTTAGTGGTAGAGGAGCTGTGTGCCCATATACCTAAGCGCTGTTCTAGTGGTACAGGAGCTTGTATGCCCATATACCTAAGAGCTGTTCTAGTGGTAGAGGAGCCTGTGTGCCCATATAGCCAAAAGCTGTTCTAGTGGTGGAGGTGCCTGTGTGTCCATATACACAAGAACTGTTCTAGTGGTAGAGGAGCCTGTGTGTCCATATACGCAAGAGCTGTTCTAGTGGTACAGGTGCATGTGTGACCATATACACAAGAGCTGTTCTTGTGGTAGAGGTGCCTGTGTGTTCATATACACAAGAGATGTTCTAGTGGTAGGGGTACCTGTGTGTTCATATACACACGAGCTCTTCTAGTGATAGAGGAGGATGTGTGACCATATACGCACGGGCTGTTATTGTGGTGGAGGTACCTGTGTGTCCATATACACAAGAGCTGTTCTAATGGTACAGGAGCCTGAGTGCACATATTCCCAAGAGCTATTCTAGTGGTGGAGGTGCCTGTGTGTCCATATACCCAAGAGCTGTTCTAGTGGTAGAGGAGCCTGTGTGTCAATATACACAAGAGCTGTTCTAGTGGTAGAGGTGCCTGTGTGCCCATATACGCAAGAGCTGTTCTAGTGGTGGAGAAGCCTGTGTGTCCATATACGCAAGAGCTGTTCTAGTGGTAGAGGTGCCTGTGTATCCATATACACAAGAGCTGTTCAAGTGGTAGAGGAGCCTGTGTGTCCATATACCTAAGAGCTGTTCTAGTGTTAGAGGAGCCTGTATGCCCATATACCCAAGAGCTGTTCTAGTGGTAGAGGTGCCTGTGTTTCCATATACACAAGAGCTGTTCAAGTGGTAGAGGAGCCTGTGTGCCCATATACACAAGAGCTGTTCTAGTGGTAGAGGAGCTTGTGTGACCATATACACAAGAGCTGTTATTTAGTGGTAGAGGAGCCAATGTGCCCATATTCCCAAGAGCTATTCTAGTGATGGAGGTGCCTGTGTGTCCATATACCTAAGAGCTGTTCTAGTGTTAGAGGAGCCTGTATGCCCATATACCCAAGAGCTGTTCTAGTGGTAGAGGTGCCTGTGTGTTCATATACACAAGAGATGTTCTAGTGGTAGGGGTACCTGTGTGTTCATATACACACGAGCTCTTCTAGTGATAGAGGAGGATGTGTGACCATATACGCCCGGGCTGTTATAGTGGTGAGGTGCCTGTGTGTCCATATACACAAGAGCTGTTCTAGTGGTACAGGAGCCTGAGTGCCCATATTCCCAAGAGCTATTCTAGTGATGGAGGTGCCTGTGTGTCCATATACCCAAGAGCTGTTCTAGTGGTAGGGGAGCCTGTGTGTCAATATACACAAGAGCTGTTCTAGTGGTAGAGGAGTTAGTGTGCCCATATACCCAAGAGCTGTTCTAGTGGTAGTGGAGCTTGTGTTCTCATATACCCTGGTGCTGTTCTAGTGGTAGAGGCGCTTGTGTACTCATATACTCAAGAATTGTTATAGTGGTAGAGGAGCTAGTGTGGCCATATACCCAAGAGCTGTTCTAGTGGTAGAGGAGTCTGTGTGTGTACATATACCCAAGAGCTGTTCTAGTGGTAGAGGAGTCTGTGTGTGTACATATACCCTGGTGCTGTTCTAGTGGTAGAGGCGCTTGTGTACTCATATACTCAAGAATTGTTATAGTGGTAGAGGAGCTAGTGTGCCCATATACCCAAGAGCTGTTCTAATGGTAGAAGAACTAATGTACCAAAATATACAAGAGTTGTTCTAGTGGTATGGGAGTCTGTTTTTCCAAATAACCAAGAGCTGTTCTAGTTGTAGAGGAGTCTGTGTGCCCAAATACCCAAAAGCTGTTATAGTTGTAGAGGAGTCTGTGTGTCCATATACCCAAGAGTTGTTCTAGTGATAGAGGAGTCTGTGTGTCCATATACGCAAGAGCTGTTCTAGTGGTACAGGTGCATGTGTGACCATATACACAAGAGCTGTTCTAGTGGTAGAGGTGCCTGTGTGTTCATATACACGCGAGCTCTTCTAGTGATAGAGGAGCATGTGTTCCCATATATGCAAGAGCTGTTCTAGTGGTAGAGGAGCCTGTGTGTCCATATACCTAAGAGCTGTTCTAGTGTTAGAGGAGCCTGTATGCCCATATACGCAAGAGCTGTTCTAGTGGTAGAGGTGCCTGTGTGTCCATATACATAAGAGCTGTTCTAGTGGTAGAGAAGCCTGTGTGTCCATATACGCAAGAGCTGTTCTAGTGGTAGAGGTGCCTGTGTATCCATATACGCAAGAGCTGTTCTAGTGGTAGAGGAGCCTGTGTGCCCATAAAACCAAGAATTGTTTTAGTGGTAGAGGAGCCTGTGTGCCCATATACCTAAGCGCTGTTCTAGTGGTACAGGAGCTTGTATGCCCACATACCTAAGAGCTGTTCTAGTGGTAGAGGAGCCTGTGTGCCCATATAGCCAAAAGCTGTTCTAGTGGTGGAGGTGCCTGTGTGTCCATATACACAAGAACTGTTCTAGTGGTAGAGGAGCCTGTGTGTCCATATACGCAAGAGCTGTTCTAGTGGTACAGGTGCATGTGTGACCATATACACAAGAGCTGTTCTTGTGGTAGAGGTGCCTGTGTGTTCATATACACAAGAGATGTTCTAGTGGTAGGGGTACCTGTGTGTTCATATACACACGAGCTCTTCTAGTGATAGAGGAGGATGTGTGACCATATACGCACGGGCTGTTATTGTGGTGGAGGTACCTGTGTGTCCATATACACAAGAGCTGTTCTAATGGTACAGGAGCCTGAGTGCACATATTCCCAAGAGCTATTCTAGTGGTGGAGGTGCCTGTGTGTCCATATACCCAAGAGCTGTTCTAGTGGTAGAGGAGCCTGTGTGTCAATATACACAAGAGCTGTTCTAGTGGTAGAGGTGCCTGTGTGCCCATATACGCAAGAGCTGTTCTAGTGGTGGAGAAGCCTGTGTGTCCATATACGCAAGAGCTGTTCTAGTGGTAGAGGTGCCTGTGTATCCATATACACAAGAGCTGTTCAAGTGGTAGAGGAGCCTGTGTGTCCATATACCTAAGAGCTGTTCTAGTGTTAGAGGAGCCTGTATGCCCATATACCCAAGAGCTGTTCTAGTGGTAGAGGTGCCTGTGTTTCCATATACACAAGAGCTGTTCAAGTGGTAGAGGAGCCTGTGTGCCCATATACACAAGAGCTGTTCTAGTGGTAGAGGAGCTTGTGTGACCATATACACAAGAGCTGTTATTTAGTGGTAGAGGAGCCAATGTGCCCATATTCCCAAGAGCTATTCTAGTGATGGAGGTGCCTGTGTGTCCATATACCTAAGAGCTGTTCTAGTGTTAGAGGAGCCTGTATGCCCATATACCCAAGAGCTGTTCTAGTGGTAGAGGTGCCTGTGTGTTCATATACACAAGAGATGTTCTAGTGGTAGGGGTACCTGTGTGTTCATATACACACGAGCTCCTCTAGTGATAGAGGAGGATGTGTGACCATATACGCCCGGGCTGTTATAGTGGTGGAGGTGCCTGTGTGTCCATATACACAAGAGCTGTTCTAGTGGTACAGGAGCCTGAGTGCCCATATTCCCAAGAGCTATTCTAGTGATGGAGGTGCCTGTGTGTCCATATACCCAAGAGCTGTTCTAGTGGTAGGGGAGCCTGTGTGTCAATATACACAAGAGCTGTTCTAGTGGTAGAGGAGTTAGTGTGCCCATATACCCAAGAGCTGTTCTAGTGGTAGTGGAGCTTGTGTTCTCATATACCCTGGTGCTGTTCTAGTGGTAGAGGAGCTTGTGTACTCATACACTCAAGAATTGTTATAGTGGTAGAGGAGCTAGTGTGGCCATATACCCAAGAGCTGTTCTAGTGGTAGAGGAGTTAGTATGCCCATATACCCAAGAGCTGTTCTAATGGTAGAAGAACTAATGTACCAAAATATACAAGAGTTGTTCTAGTGGTATGGGAGTCTGTTTTTCCATATAACCAAGAGCTGTTCTAGTTGTAGAGGAGTCTGTGTGCCCAAATACCCAAAAGCTGTTATAGTTGTAGAGGAGTCTGTGTGTCCATATACCCAAGAGTTGTTCTAGTGGTAGAGGAGCATGTGTACCCATATACCCAAGAGCTGTCCTAGTGGTAGAGAAGCCAGTGTGCTCATATACCCAAGATCTGCTCTAGTGGTAGAGGATCCTGTGTGCCCATATACCCAAGAGCTGTCCTAATGGTAGAGAAGCCAGTGTGCCCATATACCCAAGAGCTGTTCTAGTGGTAGAGGAGTTAGTGTGCCCATATACCCAAGAGCTTTTCTAGTGGTAGAGGAGCTTGTGTACTCATATACCTTGGTGCTGTTCTAGTGGTAGAGGAGTATGTGTGCCCAAATACCCAAGAGATGTTCTAATAGTAGAGGAGTCTGTGTGTCCATATACCCAAGAGTTGTTCTATTGATAGAGGAGTCTGTGTGTCCATATACGCAAGAGCTGTTCTAGTGGTACAGGAGCCTGAGTGCACATATTCCCAAGAGCTATTCTAGTGGTGGAGGTGCCTGTGTGTCCATATACACAAGAACTGTTCTAGTGGTAGAGGAGCCTGTGTGTCCATATACGCAAGAGCTGTTCTAGTGGTACAGGTGCATGTGTGACCATATACACAAGAGCTGTTCTTGTGGTAGAGGTGCCTGTGTGTTCATATACACAAGAGATGTTCTAGTGGTAGGGGTACCTGTGTGTTCATATACACACGAGCTCTTCTAGTGATAGAGGAGGATGTGTGACCATATACGCACGGGCTGTTATTGTGGTGGAGGTACCTGTGTGTCCATATACACAAGAGCTGTTCTAATGGTACAGGAGCCTGAGTGCACATATTCCCAAGAGCTATTCTAGTGGTGGAGGTGCCTGTGTGTCCATATACCCAAGAGCTGTTCTAGTGGTAGAGGAGCCTGTCTGTCAATATACACAAGAGCTGTTCTAGTGGTAGAGGTGCCTGTGTATCCATATACACAAGAGCTGTTCAAGTGGTAGAGGAGCCTGTGTGTCCATATACCTAAGAGCTGTTCTAGTGTTAGAGGAGCCTGTATGCCCATATACCCAAGAGCTGTTCTAGTGGTAGAGGTGCCTGTGTTTCCATATACACAAGAGCTGTTCAAGTGGTAGAGGAGCCTGTGTGCCCATATACACAAGAGCTGTTCTAGTGGTAGAGGTGCTTGTGTGACCATATACACAAGAGCTGTTCTTTAGTGGTAGAGGAGCCAATGTGCCCATATAGCCAAGAATTGTTCTAGTGGTAGAGGTCCCTGTGTACCCATTTACACAAGAGCTTGTCTAGTGGTAAAGGGGCCTGTGTACCCATTTACATAAGAGCTGTTCTAGTGGTGGAGGTGCCTGTGTGCCCATATACACATGAGCTGTTCTAGTGGTGGAGGTGCCTGTGTGCCCATATACACATGAGCTGTTCTAGTGGTGGAGGTGCCTGTGTGCCTATATACACATGAGCTGTTCTAGTGGTGGAGGTGCCTGTGTGCCCATATACACATGAGCTGTTCTAGTAATTCTACATAGGGATCACCTAAGCTGGAGAAGTTAACAAAACAAAATGCTGGAAATGGATAAAGAGAAACAAAATGCTGAAATCGAATGCACTGTGCTACAAACCTAACACAACAGGGTGAATTAATTATCACCATGAAGATGTCACAGGCTAGTAGAAAGCGATATGGTGTTCAACCCCGTGCAATGAAGAAGTCACCGCAATGGAGAAGTCACCGGCCTAGAGCTGACGAGTGCTTTCTTCAAGGTCTCGAGGTGTACGCTGAAGAAGATAATGTATCGGGTGGAAAATGATGAGTAGTCACAATATAGAAGTTGATAAATAACCACATTGATGGAAGTTGATAAATAACCACATTGATGGAAGTTGATAAATAACCACATTGATGGAAGTTGATAAATAACCACATTGATGGAAGTTGATAAATAACCACATTGATGGAAGTTGATAAATAACCACATTGATGGAAGTTGATAAATAACCACATTGATGGAAGTTGATAAATAACCACATTGATAGAAGTTGATAAATAACCACATTGATGGAAGTTGATAAATAACCACATTGATGGAAGTTGATAAATAACCACATTGATGGAAGTTGATAAATAACCACATTGATGGAAGTTGATAAATAACCACATTGATGGAAGTTTATAAATAACCACATTGATGGAAGTTGATAAATAACCACATTGATGGAAGTTGATAAATAACCACATTGATAGAAGTTGATAAATAACCACATTGATGGAAGTTGATAAATAACCACATTGATGGAAGTTGATAAATAACCACATTGATGGAAGTTGATAAATAACCACATTGATGGAAGTTGATAAATAACCACATTGATGGAAGTTGATAATAGACTTCATAAATCGTATGTCCACATTGGTAGCTGTTGATAAATGATATTAAGAAAAAAAATCTTAAAATAACCCAAGTCTTCTTATAAACTCTAAATGACAACACAAATTAAAGGCAAGATTTTGTTTCTATTTTAAAACAAGCCGATTGGTCAGTTTGGTATAAGCGCTGACTAATGCGGCTTTCCCTGGGCTTTTAAAGGGAAGTCACTGCTCTAGTTTGTCCACAAACCAGTGAAAGTTTGATTAACCTGCAGCCTAAGAGCTGTTTGGTTGTTCCTGGTTGAAATAATGGCCCGCAGTATGAACCATTATAAAGAACCGCCACTGGTACGCAGGTTTCTGAATTGGCAATGGGCTGTCAACACTCGGACAGGACTTTTCCGGTTTCTGCCCTCCAGCTACCTTCGTGGGTTTTACCAGCGATGTTTGAAGGAGCGGTCACGAGATGTTAGTTCGGCCAGTTCTCTTTGAACTAAGTTTGAAGAACAGGCTGTCATTTGGGTATTTAATTAGGGCTTTGGGCATTTGGAAGGCGTCGATAAATATTGAAATAGAAGGAGACGCACACATTATGATTTCATAACAGGCTCTATTTCATTTTTATAATAACCAGCTTTTTTTTTCTTCTATGTCTTTTTTTTTCACTAAGACGTTTTAGTGGTAGAGGAGCCAGTGTGTCCTTATACCCAAGAGCTGTTCTAGTGGTAGAGAAGTCTGTGTGCCCATATACCCAAGAGTTGTTCTAGTGGTAGAGGTGCCTGTTTGTCCATATACCCAAGAGTTGTTCTAGTGATAGAGGAGTCTGTGTGTCCTTATACCCAAGAGCTGTTCTAGTGGTAGAGGAGTCTGTGTGCCCAAATACCCAAGAGCTGTTCTAGTGGTAGAGGAGCCTATGTGATCATATATTCATGAGCTGTTCTAGTGGTAGAGGAGCTTGTGTGAAAATATACACAAAAATTGTTCTAGTGGTACAGGAGCCTGTGTGCCCATACATAAGTGTTGTTCGAGTGGTAGAGGAGCTTGTGTGCCCATATACCCATATACCCAAGAGCTGTTCTAGTGGTGGAGGAGTCTGTATGCCCATATACCTAAGAGCTGTTCTAGTGGTCGAGCAGCCTGTGCGCCCATATACCCAAGAGCTGTTCTAGTGGTGGAGATGCCTGTGTGTCAATATACACAAGAGCTGTTCTAGTGGTAGAGGAGCCTGTGTGCCCATAAAACCAAGAGTTGTTTTAGTGGTAGAGGAGCCTGTGTGCCCATATACCTAAGCGCTGTTCTAGTGGTACAGGAGCTTGTATGCCCATATACCTAAGAGCTGTTCTAGTGGTAGAGGAGCCTGTGTGCCCATATAGCCAAAGCTGTTCTAGTGGTGGAGGTGCCTGTGTGTCCATATACACAAGAACTGTTCTAGTGGTAGAGGAGCCTGTGTGTCCATATACGCAAGAGCTGTTCTAGTGGTACAGGTGCATGTGTGACCATATACACAAGAGCTGTTCTTGTGGTAGAGGTGCCTGTGTGTTCATATACACAAGAGATGTTCTAGTGGTAGGGGTACCTGTGTGTTCATATACACACGAGCTCTTCTAGTGATAGAGGAGGATGTGTGACCATATACGCACGGGCTGTTATAGTGGTGGAGGTGCCTGTGTGTCCATATACCCAAGAGCTGTTCTAGTGGTAGGGGAGCCTGTGTGTCAATATACACAAGAGCTGTTCTAGTGGTAGAGGAGTTAGTGTGCCCATATACCCAAGAGCTGTTCTAGTGGTAGAGGAGCTTGTGTACTTATATACCGTGGTGCTTCTCTAGTGGTAGAGGAGCTTGTGTACTCATATACTCAAGAATTGTTATAGTGGTAGAGGAGCTAGTGTGGCCATATACCCAAGAGCTGTTCTAATGGTAGAGGAGTCTGTGTGTGTACATATACCCAAGAGCTGTTCTAGTGGTAGAGAAGCCAGTGTGCCCATATACCCAAGAGCTGCTCTAGTGGTAGAGGAGCTTGTATACCCATATACTCAAGAATTGTTATAGTGGTAGAGGAGCTAGTGTGCCCATATACCCAAGAGCTGTTCTAATGGTAGAAGAACTAATGTACCAAATATACAAGAGTTGTTCTAGTGGTATGGGAGTCTGTTTTTCCATATACCCAAGAGCTGTTCTAGTTGTAGAGGAGTCTGTGTGCCCAAATACCCAAAAGCTGTTCTAGTTGTAGAGGAGTCTGTGTGTCCATATACCCAAGAGCTGTCCTAGTGGTAGAGAAGCCAGTGTGCTCATATACCCAAGATCTGCTCTAGTGGTAGAGGATCCTGTGTGCCCATATACCCAAGAGCTGTTCTAGTGGTAGAGGAGTTAGTGTGCCCATATACCCAAGAGCTTTTCTAGTGGTAGAGGAGCTTGTGTACTCATATACCTTGGTGCTGTTCTAGTGGTAGAGGAGTCTGTGTGCCCAAATACCCAAGAGATGTTCTAATAGTAGAGGAGTCTGTGTGTCCATATACCCAAGAGTTGTTCTAGTGATAGAGGAGTCTGTGTGTCCATATACGCAAGAGCTGTTCTAGTGGTACAGGTGCATGTGTGACCATATACACAAGAGCTGTTCTAGTGGTAGAGGTGCCTGTGTGTTCATATACACGCGAGCTCTTCTAGTGGTAGAGGTGCCTGTGTGTCCATATACATAAGAGCTGTTCTAGTGGTAGAGAAGCCTGTGTGTCCATATACGCAAGAGCTGTTCTAGTGGTAGAGGTGCCTGTGTATCCATATACGCAAGAGCTGTTCTAGTGGTAGAGGAGCCTTGTGCCCATAAAACCAAGAGTTGTTTTAGTGGTAGAGGAGCCTGTGTGCCCATATACCTAAGCGCTGTTCTAGTGGTACAGGAGCTTGTATGCCCATATACCTAAGAGCTGTTCTAGTGGTAGAGGAGCCTGTGTGCCCATATAGCCAAAAGCTGTTCTAGTGGTGGAGGTGCCTGTGTGTCCATATACACAAGAACTGTTCTAGTGGTAGAGGAGTCTGTGTGTCCATATACGCAAGAGCTGTTCTAGTGGTACAGGTGCATGTGTGACCATATACACAAGAGCTGTTCTTGTGGTAGAGGTGCCTGTGTGTTCATATACACAAGAGATGTTCTAGTGGTAGGGGTACCTGTGTGTTCATATACACACGAGCTCTTCTAGTGATAGAGGAGGATGTGTGACCATATACGCACGGGCTGTTATAGTGGTGGAGGTACCTGTGTGTCCATATACACAAGAGCTGTTCTAATGGTACAGGAGCCTGAGTGCACATATTCCCAAGAGCTATTCTAGTGGTGGAGGTGCCTGTGTGTCCATATACCCAAGAGCTGTTCTAGTGGTAGGGAGCCTGTGTGTCAATATACACAAGAGCTGTTCTAGTGGTAGAGGAGTTAGTGTGCCCATATACCCAAGAGCTGTTCTAGTGGTAGAGGAGCTTGTGTACTCATATACCCTGGTGCTGTTCTAGTGGTAGAGGAGCTTGTGTACTCATATACTCACGAATTGTTATAGTGGTAGAGGAGCTAGTGTGCCCATATACCCAAGAGCTGTTCTAATGGTAGAGGAGTCTGTGTGTGTACATATACCCAAGAGCTGTTCTAGTGGTAGAGAAGCCAGTGTGCCCATATACCCAAGAGCTGCTCTAGTGGTAGAGGAGCTTGTGTATTCATATACTCACGAATTGTTATAGTGGTAGAGGAGCTAGTGTGCCCATATACCCAAGAGCTGTTCTAATGGTAGAGGAGTCTGTGTGTGTACATATACCCAAGAGCTGTTCTAGTGGTAGAGAAGCCAGTGTGCCCATATACCCAAGAGCTGCTCTAGTGGTAGAGGAGCTTGTATACCCATATACTCAAGAATTGTTATAGTGGTAGAGGAGCTAGTGTGCCCATATACCCAAGAGCTGTTCTAATGGTAGAAGAACTAATGTACCAAAATATACAAGAGTTGTTCTAGTGGTATGGGAGTCTGTTTTTCCATATACCCAAGAGCTGTTCTAGTTGTAGAGGAGTCTGTGTGCCCAAATACCCAAAAGCTGTTCTAGTTGTAGAGGAGTCTGTGTGTCCATATACCCAAGAGTTGTTCTAGTGGTAGAGGAGCCTGTGTACCCATATACCCAAGAGCTGTCCTGGTGGTAGAGAAGCCAGTGTGCTCATATACCCAAGATCTGCTCTAGTGGTAGAGGATCCTGTGTGCCCATATACCCAAGAGCTGTTCTAGTGGTAGAGGAGTTAGTGTGCCCATATACCCAAGAGCTTTTCTAGTGGTAGAGGAGCTTGTGTACTCATATACCTTGGTGCTGTTCTAGTGGTAGAGGAGTCTGTGTGCCCAAATACCCAAGAGATGTTCTAATAGTAGAGGAGTCTGTGTGTCCATATACCCAAGAGTTGTTCTAGTGATAGAGGAGTCTGTGTGTCCATATACCCAAGAGTTGTTCTAGTGGTACAGGTGCATGTGTGACCATATACACAAGAGCTGTTCTAGTGGTAGAGGAGCCTGTGTGTCCATATACACAAGAACTGTTCTAGTGGTAGAGGAGTCTGTGTGTCCATATACACAAGAGCTGTTCTAGTGGTAGAGGAGCCTGTGTGTCCATATACACAAGAACTGTTCTAGTGGTAGAGGAGCCTGTGTGTCCATATACACAAGAGCTGTTCTAGTGGTAGAGGAGCCTGTGTGTCCATATACACAAGAGCTGTTCTAGTGGTAGAGGAGTCTGTGTGTCCATATACGCAAGAGCTGTTCTAGTGGTACAGGTGCATGTGTGACCATATACACAAGAGCTGTTCTAGTGGTAGAGGAGCCTGTGTGTCCATATACCTAAGAGCTGTTCTAGTGTTAGAGGAGCCTGTATGCCCATATACGCAAGAGCTGTTCTAGTGGTAGAGGTGCCTGTGTGTCCATATACATAAGAGCTGTTCTAGTGGTAGAGGTGCCTGTGTGTCCATATACGCAAGAGCTGTTCTAGTGGTAGAGAAGCCTGTGTGTCCATATACGCAAGAGCTGTTCTAGTGGTAGAGGTGCCAGTGTGTCCATATACGCAAGAGCTGTTCTAGTGGTGGAGAAGCCTGTGTGTCCATATACGCAAGAGCTGTTCTAGTGTTAGAGGTGCCTGTGTATCCATATTCACAAGAGCTGTTCAAGTGGTAGAGGAGCCTGTGTGTCCATATACCTAAGAGCTGTTCTAGTGTTAGAGGAGCCTGTATGCCCATATACCCAAGAGCTGTTCTAGTGGTGGAGGTGCCTGTGTGCCCATATACACATGAGCTGTTCTAGTAATTCTACATAGGGATCACCTAAGCTGGAGAAGTTAACAAAACAAAATGCTGGAAATGGATAAAGAGAAACAAAAATGCTGAAATCGAATGCACTGTGCTACAAACCTAACACAACAGGGTGAATTAATTATCACCATGAAGATGTCACAGGCTAGTAGAAAGCGATATGGTGTTCAACCCCGTGCAATGAAGAAGTCACCGCAATGGAGAAGTCACCGGCCTAGAGCTGACGAGTGCTTTCTTCAAGGTCTCGAGGTGTACGCTGAAGAAGATAATGTATCGGGTGGAAAATGATGAGTAGTCACAATAATAGAAGTTGATAAATAACCACATTGATGGAAGTTGATAAATAACCACATTGATGGAAGTTGATAAATAACCACATTGATGGAAGTTGATAAATAACTACATTGATAGAAGTTGATAAATAACCACATTGATGGAAGTTTATAAATAACCACATTGATGGAAGTTGATAAATACAGTCGAACCTGTCTAAGGCGACCATTCACGGGACTTTCAAAAACTGGTCCCATAGGACAGGTGGTCCTGCCTCACAGGTTTCACATAATAAATAGAGCGATAAAAAAATTTTATCCTAAGCACTATGAAAACTAACCTGCAAATCAGCGTAGATCCATGAGTAGAACATAGTGCACATGTCGGTCTACAATAGCCACTGGTTGGACACTTTTCATAAAACACGATAGTTAAACACACAAAAATAAAACACACATACACAGATTCCACTTATACTGTACATGTATCACTTTTGACTTGAAAAAAATCCTATATGGTAGTCTGTTGTTTGACAGATGAAATAAACGATAAGTTCAATTTTTCTCTCAAGTCCATGATAACGTCTAGTATGTCAGATCTCCCGTTTGTTATTGAATAGGTGCGCAGAAGCTCCAAAGCATTATGTGCATCTGCGATAGTGTATGTTTTCTCAATGTCAGTAGAATCTTGTTCGTTGTCTGATTCACTATTCACATCCTCAGCAGCTAAAATTGCAGTGGCAGGAAGATCCCAGTTTGTTTCTATTGTGTTGCAAGTTTGGAGCCCTGAATCAATCATGGAGATGTCTGTCAATTGGTATCCAAACAATTCTTTTGAAAGGTTATCCAAAGCAGTAGAAATTGCAGTAGAAACAATTTGCACGTCGGTCTTTGATGCAGATTCCATGTGCGTCAGAGAATATGCGTGTGTTTCAGCAGGACAATGAAAACCTGCTTTACAGAAACACTTAAGGATGGTTGAGTTGTCCACTTCTTTCCATGCTGCAGCAATCCAGTAGACTACGTCCAGTAAATTGACCTGTTTCATGAGTTCGGTTCCGGAAGCATCCTTGTTTGATTCCATGACTGTGATAAGATGTAGAAGCTGTTTTTGTCTAAACTTTAATTTAAATGTCTGAATGACACCCTGGTCTAGGGGTTGAACTAATGCAGTTGTGTTGGGTGGCAGAAACTGCAGCTTAACATTCTGTAGTTCGATCTTGGGATGACAGGTAGCGTTGTCAACAAATAAAATAATGTGGCGCTTTTTTTTCTGCATCTTACGGTCAAAACTTTTCAGCCAATCTTCAAATATAGCTGCAGTCACCCATGCCTTTTTGTTGTTTCTGTAAATCACTGGCAGTGTGTTTATGTTGATGTTTTTAAAAATCTGGTTAGCTGCTTTCCCAATCACTAAAGCCGGTTCTCGTTCCCCCAACATGTTAGTGCATAGCATCACTGTTATTCGCTCTTTGCTTTTTTTACCCCCAGCGCATTTTTCTCCTTTGACAAAAAATGTTTTGTCCGTAGTCGCTTTGAAAAATAACCCGGTTTCATCTAAATTAAAAATGTCTTGAGCAGCGTAACCATAGCATATCTCGGATAATTTAGAAGTCCAGTCAGCCGCAGCACTCATATCTGAATCACCGACTTCGCCACATTGCTTACCAAACACAAGATTGTGTCTTTTAATGAAGGCCTCTAACCAGCCGTTCGATGCTTTAAAGACTGAGTTTTCCAATTCTTTTGCAAACTGTAAAGCTCGTTCTTTGATCATCGGCCCAGATAACGGAATTTTTCGTGCAAGTGCTGATTGACACCATTTCCAACAAAGTGTATTTATGTCTTCATTTCCCGTTTTCCTGCTATTCCTTCTTTTCATACTTGGTGCATTATTTTCAAAGTCATTCATATACTCGGCTTTTCTCTTTAACGTACGTAAAATCTGTGTCTTTCCCACTCCAAACTGTTCTGCCAATAATCGCGAACTTTTTCCTTGCTGATTTTGTCGAATCACTGATATTCGTTCTTCCAGCGTTAATGCTTTTGGTTTTACACTTTTGACACTGGCCATTTCCTATATTGTGTGTAACACTTTTAAAATCCACAAAAATAATTCACTGAGATACTGTACATGTACATGAATACACTCTAAGCGGGCAATGACTAATTCTTTAGTTAATTCCTGTAATTTATACGGGCCACGCAATGGTCTACTCTGGTCTAGACGGAACCGCGAAGTGATGTCACTTCACGAATCATAGATCTGTGTCTGCACCAGTATTGACTGATAAACGTAACACGTCCCACTGTAATCTGGGACTCACTAAATACGGGAAAACATCAACACCTGTAGACACCTGTGTCGATCGTTTATAGCTCCCAGCGAGACGAAGGACTGGCTGGTCGTCGTAAACGGGATAAATAACATTGGCGGCGGTTAATTAGCCTGGTCTCTGGTCGCGTCATACGGTGAGCGCCGTAATCAGTGTTAGCATATAGTAAAAAACTCGGGGAAATTGTAGACCCGGTCCTATAACCAGGGAAACGCTTTAAACAGGTGGTCCTAAGACCAGGTTCGACTGTAACCACATTGATGGAAGTTGATAAATAACCACATTGATAGAAGTTGATAAATAACCACATTGATGGAAGTTGATAAATAACCACATTGATGGAAGTTGATAAATAACCACATTGATGGAAGTTGATAAATAACCACATTGATGGAAGTTGATAAACAACCACATTGATGGAAGTTGATAATAGACTTCATAAATCGTATGTCCACATTGGTAGCTGTTGATAAATGATATTAAGAAAAAAAATCTTAAAATAACCCAAGTCTTCTTATAAACTCTAAATGACAACACAAATTAAAGGCAAGATTTTGTTTCTATTTTAAAACAAGCCGATTGGTCAGTTTGGTATAAGCGCTGACTAATGCGGCTTTCCCTGGGCTTTTAAAGGGAAGTCACTGCTCTAGTTTGTCCACAAACCAGTGAAGTTTGATTAACCTGCAGCCTAAGGGCTGTTTGGTTGTTCCTGGTTGAAATAATGGCCCGCAGTATGAACCATTATAAAGAACCGCCACTGGTACGCAGGTTTCTGAATTGGCAATGGGCTGTCAACACTCGGAGAGGACTTTTCCGGTTTCTGCCCTCCAGCTACCTTCGTGGGTTTTACCAGCGATGTTTGAAGGAGCGGTCACGAGATGTTAGTTCGGCCAGTTCTCTTTGAACTAAGTTTGAAGAACAGGCTGTCATTTGGGTATTTAATTAGGGCTTTGGGCATTTGGAAGGCGTCGATAAATATTGAAATAGAAGGAGACGCACACATTATGATTTCATAACAGGCTCTATTTCATTTTTATAATAACCAGCTTTTTTTTTCTTCTATGTCTTTTTTTTTCACTAAGACGTTTTAGTGGTAGAGGAGCCAGTGTGTCCATATATACAAGAGTTGTTCTAGTGGTAGAGAAGTCTGTGTGCCCATATACCCAAGAGTTGTTCTAGTGGTAGAGGAGTCTGTGTGTCCTTATACCCAAGAGCTGTTCTAGTGGTAGAGAAGTCTGTGTGCCCATATACCCAATAGTTGTTCTAGTGGTAGAGGTGCCTGTTTGTCCTTATACCCAAGAGCTGTTCTAGTGGTAGAGGAGTCTGTGTGCCCAAATACCCAAGAGCTGTTCTAGTGGTAGAGGAGTCTGTGTGCCCAAATACACAAGAGCTGTTCTAGTGGTAGAGGAGTCTGTGTGCCCAAATACACAAGAGCTGTTCTAGTGGTAGAGAAGTCTGTGTACCAATATACCCAAGAGTTGTTCTAGTGATAGAGGAGCTAGTGTACCCATATACCCAAGAGCTGTTCTAGTGATAGAGGAGCTAGTGTACCCATATACCCAAGAGTTGTTCTAGTGATAGAGGAGCTAGTGTACCCATATACCCAAGAGCTGTTCTAGTGGTAGAGGAGCTAGTGTACCCATATACCCAAGAGTTGTTCTAGTGATAGAGGAGCTAGTGTACCCATATACCCAAGAGTTGTTCTAGTGATAGAGGAGCTAGTGTACCCATATACCCAAGAGTTGTTCTAGTGGTAGAGGAGTCTGTGTGCCCAAATACCCAAGAGCTGTTCTAGTGGTAGAGGAGTCTGTGTACCAATATACCCAAGAGTTGTTCTAGTGGTAGAGGAGTCTGTGTACCCATATACCCAAGAGTTGTTCTAGTGGTAGAGGAGTCTGTGTACCAATATACCCAAGAGTTGTTCTAGTGGTAGAGGAGTCTGTGTACCCATATACCCAAGAGTTGTTCTAGTGGTAGAGGAGTCTGTGTGCCCAAATACCCAAGAGCTGTTCTAGTGGTAGAGGAGTCTGTGTGCCCAAATACCCAAGAGCTGTTCTAGTGGTAGAGGAGTCTGTGTACCCATATACCCAAGAGTTGTTCTAGTGGTAGAGGAATCTCTGTGGCCATATACCCAAGAGCTGTTCGTTTTGTTAGTTTAAAAAAATTAATTACATAAATATTTGTTAGTTTTTAAAAATTAATTAGATACTATTTATTTAAAATCTGTGCCAATAGAAGTGAGAAAGAGATTTCATCGATGTTATTTAGAGCCAATTCTGACCTATGGAAGCGAATTGTGGACAGTAAACAAACAAATGAAAAGACGATTAGACCCCACAGAGATTGGATTTCTCAGAAGAATGTTTAAAGTTTCGCAGACAGCTAAAGAGACGAATGAGGAAATTCTCAAGGAGGGCAACATAAAAAGGCAGCTCCTACGAAATATCGGAAAGATTTATGTCTTTTTACAAGAGAAGTCTTTTTCTCTTTCTAATTTAAGTCTTTTTACCTTCTAATTTAAGTCTTTTTATCTTCTAATTTAAGTCTTTTTATCTTCTAATTTAAGTATTTTTATCTTCTAATTTAAGTATTTTTATCTTCTAACTTAAGTCTTTTTATCTTCTAATTAAACTTGTTTTTCTTTCCTAGTTATAAGTCTTTTTTTTGCTTATAATTATAAATCTTCTTTTCTGCTAATTATGTCTCTTTTTTTGATGGGTGTTTTTTTTTAAGTTAACGGTTCCGATCAATGAAACAGATTTTTGGGCATCTGTGTGTACAGGTAATAAGTTGCTTCACGACATCTGTGTGTACAGGTAATAAGTTGCTTCACGACATCTGCGTGTACAGGTAATAAGGTGCTTCACGACATCTGCGTGTACAGGTAATAAGTTGCTTCACGACATCTGCGTGTACAGGTAATAAGGTGCTTCACGACATCTGTGTGTACAGGTAATAAGTTGCTTCACGACATCTGCGTGTACAGGTAATAAGGTGCTTCACGACATCTGTGTGTACAGGTAATAAGTTGCTTCACGACATCTGTGTGTACAGGTAATAAATTGCTTCACGACATCTGTGTGTACAGGTAATAAATTGCTTCACGACATCTGTGTGTACAGGTAATAAGTTGCTTCACGACATCTGTGTGTACAGGTAATAAGTTGCTTCACGACATCTGTGTGTACAGGTAATAAGGTGCTTCACGACATCTGCGTGTACAGGTAATAAATTGCTTCACGACATCTGTGTGTACAGGTAATAAGTTGCTTCACGACATCTGTGTGTACAGGTAATAAGTTGCTTCACGACATCTGTGTGTACAGGTAATAAATTGCTTCACGACATCTGTGTGTACAGGTAATAAATTGCTTCACGACATCTGTGTGTACAGGTAATAAATTGCTTCACGACATCTGCGTGTACAGGTAATAAATTGCTTCACGACATCTGTGTGTACAGGTAATAAGTTGCTTCACGACATCTGTGTGTACAGGTAATAAGTTGCTTCACGACATCTGTGTGTACAGGTAATAAGTTGCTTCACGACCTTAACAGCGTTTGTTAAATGACCACTAATGATGTAGTCAGCATCATTCCAGGCCGCCCTACATTCTCAAGTTTACAGTTCACTCGTCGCATTTTCATTGGCTAGGTAAATCTTAGTGAGGTAGGGGATGGGGAAATTACATACTTTAAAGATGGAGTAGGGAGGGGGAATCACCACCTTTACAGAATAAGAAGAGATGGGGCAATTACCTACTTTCGAAATGGAAAGGGATGGGGGATTACCTATTTAGAGTTGGAGAGGAGATGGGGAGTTACCTACTTTAGAAATGAAGAGGATATGGGGATTACCTACTTTAGAAATGGAGAGGGATGGGGGATTATCTACTTTAGAAATGAAGAGGAGATGGGGGATTATCTACTTTAGAAATGAAGAGGAGATGGGGGATTACCTACTTTAGAAATGAAGAGGAGATGGGGGATTACCTACTTTAGAAATGGAGAGGGATGGGGAATTATCTACTTTAGAAATGGAGAGGGATGGGGGATTACCTACTTTAGAAATGAAGAGGAGATGGGGATTACCTACTTTAGAAATGGAGAGGGATGGGGGATTACCTACTTTAGAAATGAAGAGGAGATGGGGGATTACCTACTTTAGAAATGAAGAGGAGATGGGGGATTACCTACTTTAGAAATGAAGAGGAGATGGGGGATTACCTACTTTAGAAATGGAGAGGGATGGCGATTATCTACTTTAGAAATGAAGAGGAGATGGGGGATTACCTACTTTAGAAATGAAAAGGAGATGGGGGATTACCTACTTTGGAGAGGAGATAGGGGATTACCTACTTTAGAGAAGGATAGGAGATGGGGGAATTACCTAGTTTAGAGATGGAGTAGGGATGAAAAATTACATACTTTAAAGATGGAGAAGGGAGGGGGGAATTACCACCTTTACAGAATAAGAGGAGATGGGGGATTACCTACTTTAGATATGGAGAGGGATAGGTGATTACCTACTTTATAGAAGGAGAGGGATGGGGGATTACCTGCTTAAAGAAGGAAATGGGTGGGGGATTGCCTACGTTAGAAAAGGATAGGGGTGGGGGATTACCTACTTTTGATGAAGGAGAGGGATGGGGATTACCTACTTAAAGAAGGAGAGGGATGGGGATTGAACACTTTAGAGAATGAGAGGGATGAGGGATTACCTACTTTAGAAAAGGAGAGGGATAGGGGATTTCCTACTTTAGAGAAGGATAGGGGTGGGGACTACCTACTTTAGAGAAGGAGAGGGATGGGGGATTACCTGCTTAAAGAAGGAAAGGGGTGGGGGATTGCCTACGTTAGAAAAGGATAGGGGTGGGGGATTACCTACTTTAGAGAAGGAGAGGGATGGGGGATTACCTACTTAAAGAAGGATACGGGTGAGGGATTACCTACTTTAGAGAAGGATAGGGGTGGGGGACTATCTACGTTAAAGAATGAGAGGGATGGGGGATTACCTACTTTAGAGAAGGAGAGGGATGGGGGATTACCTACTTTAGAGAAGGAGAGGGATGGGGGATTGAACACTTTAGAGAAGGAGATGAGATGGGAAAATTACTACTTTGGAGGACGGAGAGGTTGGGCGGGGGCAAAAATGTAGAATATGAAGAGGTTTAAAATAATTCCAAGTAAATAAAGTAAACATTATTTAGTGGCATGTCGTGCCCATGGTAGAATATAGCTAGGGAACTGTCAATAAATGCAGCACATACACGATGCCAAGTAATTCTTGTGTTTACAGAACAAATAAATGAAAGTAAAAGGTGAAGATTACCTCCAAACCTTGAAAAGCTGGGAACGTGGTGTTAGCGACCAAACATGACCACAGCACGTCTTGGAATGATGTGGTCGGTATCGTGTCAGGCCGCCTTTACTCCCCGGATACATCTCTGGTACCCATTTTTAGAGGCTGAGTGACCGTCGAAGAATTGTCGGTCTAAAAATAGAGTTTGCCATATCATGGATTGAATCCCGCCCTTCTGGTCAGTAACAAGACAGGAAAGACTCGGCCACCAAAGTTAAGTAAAACACACAAGATAAAAATAATTCTAAAATGAAGTTCACTAAATGGATAGTTCATAATAGATATGTTATTTTCTGCCTTTCAACTCTGTGCAGCATTGGTCTTCAACAAACACTTTCAACTCCCTGTGCAGCATAGCTCTTCAAAAAACACTTTAAATTCTCTGTGCAGCATTGGTCTTCAACAAACACTTTCAACTCCCTGTGCAAGGTAGGTCTTCAACAAACACTTTCAACTCTGTGCAGGATAGGTCTTCAACAAACACTTTCAACTCTCTTTGCAGCATAGCTCTTCAACAAACACTTTCAACTCTGTGCAGGATAGGTCTTCAACAAACACTTTCAACTCTCTGTGCAGCATAGGTCTTCAACAAACACTTTCAACTCTCTCTGCAGCATAGGTCTTCAACAAACACTTTAAACTCTCTGTGCAGCATAGCTCTTCAACAAACACTTTCAACTCTCTGTGCAGCATAGCTCTTCAACAAACACTTTCACTCTCTGTGCAGCATAGGTCTTCAACAAACACTTTCAACTCTGTGCAGCATAGCTCTTCAACAAACACTTTCAACTCTCTGTGCAGCATAGCTCTTCAACAAACACTTTCAACTCTCTGTGCAGCATAGGTCTTCAACAAACACTTTCAACTCTCTGTGCAGCATAGGTCTTCAACAAACACTTTCAACTCTCTGTGCAGCATAGGTCTTCAACAAACACTTTAAACTCTCTCTGCAGCATAGCTCTTCAACAAACACTTTCAACTCTCTGTGCAGCATAGCTCTTGAACAAACACTTTCAACTCTCTGTGCAGCATAGCTCTTCAACAAACACTTTCAACTCTCTGTGCAGCATAGGTCTTCAACAAACACTTTCAACTCTCTGTGCAGCATAGCTCTTCAACAAACACTTTCAACTCTCTGTGCAGCATAGGTCTTCAACAAACACTTTAAACTCTCTGTGCAGCATAGGTCTTGAACAAACACTTTCAACTCTCTGTGCAGCATAGGTCTTAACAAACACTTTCAGCTCGCTGTGCAGCATAGGTCTTCAACAAACACTTTCTGCTTGCTGTGCAGCATAGGTCTTCAACAAACACTTTCAGCTCGCTGTGCAGCATAGGTCTTCAACAAACACTTTCAGCTCGCTGTGCAGCATAGGTCTTCAACAAACACTTTCAGCTCGCTGTGCAGCATAGGTCTTCAACAAACACTTTCAGCTCGCTGTGCAGCATTGATCTTCAACAAGCACTTTCAGCTCGCTGTGGAGCATTGATCTTCAACAAGCACTTTCAGCTCGCTGTGGAGCATTGATCTTCAACAAACACTTTCAGCTCGCTGTGGAGCATTGATCTTCAACAAACACTTTCAGCTCGCTGTGGAGCATTGATCTTCAACAACACTTTCAGCTCGCTGTGGAGCATTGATCTTCAACAAACACTTTCAGCTCGCTGTGGAGCATTGATCTTCAACAAACACTTTCAGCTCGCTGTTGAGCATTGATCTTCAACAAACACTTTCAGCTCGCTGTGGAGCATTGATCTTCAACAAGCACTTTCCACGCCGTTCTGTTCCTTGCCATTCATTTAAGATCATTCCATGTCTTTCCCATCATCTTCATCTCTGTTTCCACCTGTCATCTCTATGAACATTTTGGTCTACCTCTTTGCTTCTTTACCTGGGAGTTCCAAAAAGAGCATGTCGTGTAATACTCTCAGTTGGCTTCCGCAATGTGTGTCCTATACAGCGTCATCGCCTATGTTGAATCTTATTTGATTGGCAATTTTCCATAAATCTACATATGTGATTTTATCCGTCCATTTCTATCCTTTTATTCTGCGCCAGCATCTATTAATGAAGTTCTGTATCTTCGTGAATGTCATTTGTGTTGTTCTCCATGTTTCACAGTCATACAATAGAACTGATTTAACAATTGAGTTGAACATGTGTGTTGTATTTAACCTAATTTCTGTTGATTTCCATGTTTCCTAGTTCAACGAAGGCTGCACCTGCTTTTTAAATTTTTTTTAAAATTATTATCTGCTTCGTCATATTTGTCTATATTAATAGATATGGTAATTAATATATAGAGAGTTCAAAAAATAAATATGTCATAATGGATATGTTAATTATTATATAGAGAGTTCAAAAAATAAATATATCATAATGGATATGTTAATTATTATATAGAGAGTTCAAAAAATAAATATATCATAATGGATATGTTAATTATTATATAGAGAGTTCCAAAAAAAATATGTCATAATGGATATGTTAATTATTAGAGAGTTCCCAGCGGAAAACTTAGATAACAGTAGCTGCTCGTAGTGGGAAATCTCACCAGTGGGAAATCTCACCAGTGGGAAATCTCACCAGTGGGAAATCTCACCAGTGGGAAATCTCACCAGTGGGAAATCTTACCAGTTGGAAATCTCACCAGTGGGAAATCTCACCAGTGGGAAATCTCACCAGTGGGAAATCTCACCAGTTGGAAATCTCACCAGTGGGAAATCTCACCAGTGGGAAATCTTACCAGTTGGAAATCTCACCAGTGGGAAATCTCACCAGTTGGAAATCTCACCAGTGGGAAATCTCACCAGTGGGAAATCTCACCAGTGGGAAATCTTACCAGTTGGAAATCTCACCAGTTGGAAATCTCACCAGTTGGAAATCTCACCAGTGGGAAATCTCACCAGTGGGAAATCTCACCAGTGGGAAATCTCACCAGTTGGAAATCTCACCAGTTGGAAATCTCACCAGTTGGAAATCTCACCAGTTGGAAATCTTACTAGTGGGAAATCTTACTAGTGGGAAATCTCACCAGTTGGAAATCTCACCAGTTGGAAATCTCACCAGTTGGAATCTCCCCTGTGGGAAATTTCACCGGCTGGAAATTTCACTAGTGGAAAATCTTACCAATGGGAAATTTTACTAGTGGGAAATCTCACTAGTGGGAAATCTCACCAGTGGGAAATCTCACCAGTGGAAAATCTCACAAGTGGGAGATCTCACAAGTTGAAAATCTCACCGGTGGAAATAGTCTACATTAGACATAGCTTCAAACAGAAACGTTTTCACTGTAGAGCTGTGGTAGTTCACAGCGGAGGGCGCCCACAATAAGGATAATTCACAATGGGAACTTCAAATATCTGTCGCTGAAATTGGAATAGATTTCAGCGCTCATTTGCGAATCCGTTAACCCCCATAGCTTCTCTCTAATTCTGACCGGCCCTCTCCCCTGCCTCGCGTTATCTCAATCCTCCACTCGGGGACTTTACTGACCAGTCTTCCCAAAGTCAGTTTATCGGAAGTACTGCTTGCCGAGTCGCGATCAGATTTTCACTATAATCTCCGAGCGCTGTCCGAGGGCGCCCATTCCATTAATCAGATTCTCGACGCGTTACCACACAGAAGTTTTGATTCTAACAAATGTTTGGACCTTAACCTAAGCACTGAGACAATCCATAAGCTAAAGAACAATCTTTATATCAAGCCCAATTTTCTTGCACAAAATTACTGGGGGAAAAAAAAAAGATAACTAGTTTTTTTCTTAATATTCTCGTCGTTTATAACTTTCTGCGGGACAAATCTGAGATAACTGCAGAGTGTCAAAAACTTGGGCACAATAATAACATCAGAAGAAAGATGCACCACAATAAAAGCAGAATAGGTCAGGATAAAGTAGAAACCTGAATACAATGCTGGCTGAAATCGGATGCACTGGGTCACTGACGCAGAACACAGTGCAACGTTTTAACGGGTGTTCAATCAAAGTGGATCTGGCAGACTCTAATTGTGATGTTCTGTCTGTGGGGGCGATCAACACACTTAACCTGACAGCTGACTTCATGTGAGAGTCTGGAATCCTACTCTGAATGAGTCCTGATCGCAGATATATATATATATATATATATATATATATATATATATATATATATATATATATATATATATATATATTCAGGCAGAATTTGACTCCCTGTAAATATAGGTAGATAACTTGAAGTGCTTAAAAGAGATTTAAAAAATAATTTAATATTTACCACAAATTTAAGAAAATGCATTTCCTTTAATTGTTTATAATTTTTGGATATTTCCCATATATGAAACTTTAAAAAAAATGCAAACCATTTATAAAACTTTATATTTCCAAATTAATATGCAAAAATTAGACAGTTTACAGAAATTACGCTACAGAATTTCCCTCCCTGCATGTTAAGGTAGATAACTTAAAGTGTGTTTATATGTTCGGTTGGAGTCAAGGAAGATGTCCTAACACCATCAAACGCTATACATTTTTTGTTCTCAATGTGACGATCATCTTTTTCGGGAGGACGTGAATTTCCGGTATATGGTGGATAGGCGGCAGGAACCATTGAAGGCTATGTCTGAAAAGTGTTCCTTGTTGCAGTTTCCTCATATTCCTAGTCCGGCATGTTTCGATATTCCAATTGTTTACGATGAATGATGATATCGTAGACAGGGAACAGTTGGCTGTGTTCGCTTTCTGCGCAGTTTTGCCTTTTATCTTTTGGCGTGTGCTGAAACTGCTACGATGGGGACTATAGCTACCTTTCTTTGTTTGGGAGATGAGTTAGTAATTCGGATGATTCCACTGGCACGGGCGGTTGAGCGATTATGGGTTTTAATTCGTTTGCAGTGATCCAGGCAGGATTTGCAGGCCTTCCATATCCAATAGAACCAATCCAATAGCATTTCAAAAAATGAAAAAAAAACACCTTAAGCAACAAGTCTCTTCTTCAAAGGAAGTGCAAAAGAGACAACCCATGCTATATACAGTCAATTATGATTTATGGAAGAAAATCATGGACAGTGGGCATGCAAATGAAAAAAACGTTTATCGGCCACATATATAGGATTTCTCATTAAAATGTTGAAAGTTTCCTAGACAACTAAAAAGATATACGAGAAAATTCTCAGAGGCCAACACAAAAAGGGAGCTCCTAAAAACATCAGAAAGAAACAATCAACATTTTCCGAGTACATCATAAGAAGAGGAAAATTGGAATACTTGGTTACAACTGGCAACATGCAGGGAAAGAGAGATCGCGGACAAAGAAGAGAAAAGATACCAGATGGTTGGTGTCATGGAACTGAACAAAGTCAACAACAGAACTGATACGACGCACTGTGGGCAGAAAATTGTGAAATGACATGATCGCCTTCGCCAACCGGTAAAGCACATGATGATATTGATAATGATACCTTTCTGAACCTAGTTTCATTTGGTCATCTTTACCATTTCACCGAACTGTATTTGTTCACTTTCAACGATTTCAATTTCTTCCTGTCACATCTTGTTTACTGCTGCTATCACATCAAAGGAAATCCACAAGAGCTCTCGGGGTATTGCAAATGGCTTTCAATCGCTAATATGAAATATCATTGACTTTGGGAATTTTCAAACCGTTGAAAAGGGAAATCAAAAGAAATCTTTCAACATTAATTAATTTAAACTGCAGAATTATTATAAAAATCGTATTTTTATATAAATATAAAGAGAATCATAACTCGCTAGGAGTAAATGAAAGATGACATTGAACATGGATGGACGAGAGCAGCAATAAAAACTGGCTTTTCTCTGTAATCCACAAGGAAATGGAAACAAAGACAGATTGAGAAATGCGAGGAGAAAGAAATTGATAAGACGCATTGAAAAGTCGATGATGAATGTCTGTTTGAAATAGATCAAAATATAGACGGAGAAAAGTCGATGATGAATGTCTGTTTGAAATAGATCAAAATATAGACGGAGAAAAGTCGATGATGAATGTCTGTTTGAAATAGATCAAAATATAGACGGAGAAAAGTCGATGATGAATGTCTGTTTGAAATAGATCAAAATATAGACGGAGAAAAGTCGATGATGAATGTCTGTTTGAAATAGATCAAAATATAGACGGAGAAAAGTCGATGATGAATGTCTGTTTGAAATAGATCAAAATATAGACGGAGAAAAGTCGATGATGAATGTCTGTTTGAAATAGATCAAAATATAGACGGAGAAAAGTCGATGATGAATGTCTGTTTGAAATAGATCAAAATATAGACGGAGAAAAGTCGATGATGAATGTCTGTTTGAAATAGATCAAAATATAGACGGAGAAAAGTCGATGATGAATGTCTGTTTGAAATAGATCAAAATATAGACGGAGAAAAGTCGATGATGAATGTCTGTTTGAAATAGATCAAAATATAGACGGAGAAAAGTCGATGATGAATGTCTGTTTGAAATAGATCAAAATATAGACGGAGAAAAGTCGATGATGAATGTCTGTTTGAAATAGATCAAAATATAGACGGAGAAAAGTCGATGATGAATGTCTGTTTGAAATAGATCAAAATATAGACGGAGAAAAGTCGATGATGAATGTCTGTTTGAAATAGATCAAAATATACACGGAGAATAGACGTCGCTTCGAGACTTTGCTGATAAAGATCACAGTAATTATGTCTTGAGATCGCTTCTCTGAGATAAGATTCCGGGAAAGAAGGGACCTGCTTCAACATCATAATATATTTGTCATAGATGATCAGGTTTGTGATGAATCGAACTCAAGAGATTAGACTACTCGTAAAGTCAAGGTCAAGTACGAGACTTGAATCGGAGTCTTAGCACGCCAGTTTTCACCAATATGTGCTCGGCTACCTATCTAGAAGTGTTCAGAGACTTCTGTATAGTGTCGCTTCAAGCATCGAAACTCACGATGCGAGGCGACATTCCTCACCTTCCCAGAGTAATACCATCGTACCCATTTATACCAGTGGCTGGGTCGACCGCGGGGGTATTTTTTTGCCTTCAACCACGAGTACAAATCACACTGTCTCCTATCGATCTTACTTCAGTGGACACAAACCTTCAAAAGTCGTTCCCATGTTTTACTCCCATAA